>JAVYIG010000064.1:737500-1078450 GCA_035222895.1 Strongylocentrotus droebachiensis
TCGCTTCAATCTATATTCGCGGTAATTATTTTATTCCTTAGTTGGTGGCCCTATTGATTTCTCTCCTCTCTCCAGCCATTACGTGAGCGGTCCGCGCCCAAAGAGAATAGAGAGAGTGGTATAATAATTCCAATGATAGAGCTATTAGAACAGCCGATGACCCATCCTTCCTATTTTAATAGAGAGAAGATTTTCTTCGCTTGGCCACCGACAATAATCACTCCGGGTTTTCGTTAAGGTCGTTCTCATTACCTATACTGTCTTGCAAACAATGCATATCATTAATTCATCGATGCTTCATGAATTCTTGGTCCCAACGGTGGAGTAAATAACTCACAAACGTGCTGCTGTTTTCTTGTTGTTCTTCTTTTTCGTCATTGGCGAAACGAAAATTGAACAAAGTTACAGCATTATCTTTAGAATACAAACTCCATGCCCTCGTACTGGTTGAATAATTCGACAGTGTATGTACTTCTGTTGCTGTTGATGTCGATGATGATGAAACTTAGATTACATTATATCACTGAATTAATCATTTGTTCAATGCCTGCGTGATTATTGCTCTCACTTTAGGTCAAATATTGGTGGTATAAATCTTTTAGAGATTATCTAGTGAGATATGAATGGTTTATGGAGTGCTAAACAGCAATGACTTATTTAAAACATGATACATATATACATGAATACATATATAACCATTAAATTTTGTTTTTAAACAAAGGTTGGCCTGGTTGGTGTTATGTAATATGTCTCTAATTGTGCAACAACTCATCTTATTGTTCATATTTTGTTTGTCTTTAGTTAAAAAATGTAGAATTGCAATCGTACTAGCGGCATTTCCTTTGCTTGAACCGTGCAAGAGTTTGATTTTGATATTGATAGCTTGCATAAATCCAACCTCCACCCATATAGAAAATAAGCAACAACAATTTCCGTGTAAATTCACAAGAAACCCAATTTTCTTATTCAGTGTGTTAAAATAATATTTAAATCGTTTGTTAATTTACACGCTTTTGTCGACCGAACATCGGAGACAGTATAACGTTTCTCGTTGCTGGATACATTTTCACAATTACTTTCGATAATGCATATTTTACTTATATTACACCATTTCATTTTGAATATTGTATACATATTTCCTACCACATGCGATAATAACAAGGATGACGAATTCGCTTCTCTTTATCATTTTCTTGAAATTCGAAGATTTTCATGAGCAATTTGAATTTAAACTAAAAAATATACTTTAACAAAATTCTCCCCTATTTGTTATCTTAGAAAGTACATGTTTTATGACGTTCAGTTAATGACATTCATGTTTTTTGGCATAAATTCATTATAATCTCTCAAGAGTTAGGAGGAATATTAACCGAGCTAGAACACCCATTATTGTAACGAATAGTGTTGACATCTAAACTAGGCTATAGTTAACAATATGCAATCTTTTAATCCACATAATTGAAGTCAGAGCAATTTCTCCCTGGGTTTTAGTAAATAGAGTGCCGTGCGAGGCAAGCAATGAAGGTCTCTCAAGTCTCTTGTGATTGCAAAGAAGATTTGAAAAAGTAAATGATCGTGTTTTTTATGTTTTACTTGTTGTTTTGTTAATATTGTGTTATAGTTGCTTGCTTATTGTATGTGTTTATCTGTTTGTTTGTTAGTTGGGTATGTGTGCTGTTTTTTTTTTTAACCCTCACTTGCTTAGCTGTCTATAGTTTGAATTTACATTCTTGGGCAACCGATCTCCATACATTTTCTCTATTATTGGCGTCTCGCTACACTGTATATCGTATGTACACTTGTTTGTCTGTTTATCTATCTGTGCACCCTTTTTTATGAACGTATTTTGGAGAACGTATTGGAGTATTCAAAAAAATTATAATTTATCTGTATATGTACAGCAAACAATCTTCAAGTTTTGAGCTCTATATGCCTACCGGTTGCAGAATTATTGTACAAACGTTTAACACCTTTTTCAGTTATAGGTAATCAGTAATGTCTATTATTTTATATATTTGCTAAGCAGTATATAATTTTATCAAAAACATTGATATGTACATTCAATTTAATTCAAGAAGGTCGATATACTGCAGTACTGTATAGCGCAGAGCTGTTACTCCATGTTGTCCCATATGGGTCTTGTCCCGTATCTAAGCTGACGTTTATCCACAAATAGGTGATATATTCATAGCCTAAACTGTCCCAAATCCCAGTACAAAATAACACTCTAACTCTGAACTTAACTTTGAAGTCATTGAATTACA
Source organism: Strongylocentrotus droebachiensis (assembly GCA_035222895.1). NCBI lineage: Eukaryota > Metazoa > Echinodermata > Echinoidea > Camarodonta > Strongylocentrotidae > Strongylocentrotus > Strongylocentrotus droebachiensis. The sequence continues at coordinate 739,765 of JAVYIG010000064.1, forward strand.
CATTATTATCCAAACCCGCCTCTGGTTCCCTTTCTTTCAAACCATACATATATAATTCACTTCTAAGACTTCCAGGGTGAATTATATTGGGGGCGAAGAGCGGTTTGGTAATAGAGAACTCAGCCGGACCCCTGGGGATGATTTTGACCGATACGGCTGGCTGCTGTTCCGCAGGTTCGGAAAGGGGTCTCTGAAGTCATATTTTGGGAGGATATTTCGTGTAAGATTCAGACATCATAATATCTGACACCTGTCGCTGTATGTCACGCATGTTGATACGAGATGTCATAGTGACAAGATTTACTTGTTGTAGACACCTTCTGACGAATGCCGGACAAGTAAATAACCATATAGATGCAGGCCTAGCCAATGCAAGTTTGTTGGCAGGAAAACAAATCCTGGATGAATTTCACAATATTTAGTTTAATATCTTAATATACATAACATATTGATGTATAACATAGCTTATTTAAGTCAACTTAAGGAATACTTTTTGAAGAAAAAAAAATCTGTTCTTCAATATCATAACTTTGAAATCTGTAAATATTATGACTAGTCGTAATTTGAGATACAAAGGTACATTGCTATCATATTTTTTTGTTTGTTTGATTATCTTGTTTTTAACCTTTCATAAGTATTATCGATTTATAAGGCTTACTACAATTTAATACAAACACGATTTGCTATAAAAAGAAAAAAGAATTAGTAGTGAAATTAGTATGCCAGTGTACTCGGAAGAAGGCAGGCAATTCAGTATAGTAGATAAAAGAAGCACCCGGTACGATAATATTTGTCATTTTTTTCGCTCGAAAAAAAAAATCCTTAATACATTTGGGTTAAACTTCATATCGAGAAATAGGATAAATGGATTGAATAGAACAGTTCAGATAGAACTCTAGTATTTGAATTAGAAATCAACAAGAATCTTTTGAATATTTAATGTTATTGAAGAGCAATATGTCAAAACAAAAATGCCGTGATACATGGAAGTTGATAAGACCGAATGCAAAAAAAACCCCGAAAACATAGATAAAGAAATAAAAAAGCCGATGTTGTACGCACCTTGCCAACTGCATGTTGAGGAACTTGTATAGTGGTGATGTACAACTAAACTTAGCCACAGTAATAATTCATTTGTTTTGCAACAAGAATTGTATGAACTGCAGCAAAGAGTTGTTTGCTTCCTGTAATTTATGAATATGAACCCAATTCAATCTCTTTTTTTATTAATCTTATTTCTTTCTCTTTTTTTGTTGTTGTTGGGGGGGGGGGCGGCTACGAAATCATCTACAGTTTGATAACATGCATACGCACACTAAAATGGGATAATACCTCAAAATAAAAGTGGAATATAAAATTTCCTGGCTCTTCTCCTATGGTCAGGATAATTCATTAGTTATTTTATCACCCTGAACTTCTTATCTAATATACATCGCTAGACCTAGTTCCTGGCGTTTAGAATAAGAAAATACCATCATTAAGGTTGTACGGGTACTTTGAAGATCAAGGAACCAGAGATCATTGACATATATCGATATGGGGTGATTGATTAAAGATTAGAAAATGTCAATTTTACGATCATGTTTTCGTTTACTCTATTATCATCCTAAAATAAGTTACAAACACAAAATACTGCGATCATTGACACGGGCATGTAAACTGTAAGCCAGATTTTTATTTGGTTGTTTTCTAAAGATGATCACAGTCTCTTCTTTGTTGTCTATCTTTGAAGACTAGACCTGTAGCATGCAAGGCTACGCTTTACGAGGAAGCGCACCAAATAGATACATATGTCATTTTATTTTGAAGCTTGATCGCAAAATGAAAGCTCTGAATTTTCTTTCAAAAGACATAAAGGAAGGCCCCACAGGATTTTGCATCCGACGGTTTCACTATTCGTGTTTTGCTAAACAAAATTATGATGCTATTCGGGTAGGTTGAAATGAGTTTATTCTCATTAAAACCAATCGATATTGCGCTAGCATGGTTGTCCATATAGGCCCTATGCTGTTTCTAGTTATAACAATGATTCCAATCAGTTTTGATCATTATTATGTTAATATGGAGAACTCTTTGCTGATACGATTTGTGTATTTGTGAAGTTTCATATTATCATCTTTGGTCAATCTAACTCAGCTTCTTTAAAAACGATACGATAAAGAAGACGTTTGTTGCAAAGCGTGATTCAATTTATGTCTCTTTGTCAGGCTTTGCCGCTTTTTTGCTGTATTTCAAACCTGACGTGTATTCCATCTACAAACTATTTAAGACGTCTTGAGTTAAAGAAATGTGAATAGAAAACTAAAATATGAATTAATACTGCCATCTAAAGAAAATAAGAAAGCATAATACAACATTTTTCTTATTATACCTCTTACAGTTTTTGGGGATTGCGCGTTTCTTTTTCTTTCCCGCTTGATGCTCTTGTATCCGACGGTGCGCTTTGGCATGTGTACAACTCTCAATAACAACATTTCGTCCCCCATCTACATGTACCATTCGTAGTTATCTATTGTCTGCGAACAACAAAAAACGAAATCAAACTTAGGCCCTTGACCTCTTAACAAAATCCTTTTGTCACCCTCTATTTATATTGCAAATTTTCCTGCTGAAAACTCTTTTTGTTTCCTCTCTCTTTCTCTCTTTCATGAAATTCCCTGCTAAATAAACGTCGGTAAAGAGATAACGAGTAGGTGGGGATAGCATTTTGTGTGCGCGGCGACTTTTCGGAATGTTTGATTCCGTTTTGACCGGGAGACAAAAGAAAAACCAACTAGCCTCTGGGCGAAAGGCTCAAGTCAAAGTGTATGACAGTTGCCCATGCAATTGTGGAAATAGAAATGTAACTTTCGGACTGGCCTGTTATTGTCGAAGAAAGGGAAATCTTGAAATCAACATTTATGTATGGCCTTGCCTATTCATGAATTGCAAATGCCTCCAGTCAGCGCTGTATCTGATGGGGTGATGGTGGTGGTGGTGGTGGTGGGGGGGGGGGGGGGTGAAATTGTTGGCTTTAGTGCTCATTCATTAAAGTTCACATCTATCTTTTTTCAATGTTACAAGTGCGCTCGTCATAATCATTGAAGAACAAACAATCTTCCTTTTGTATATCTATTTATACAAAGTGATCACAAAAGAATTATGGCACTTTGTTTTTAAAAGGATTAAGGTAGCTAAGAATCGACATTAACGAAACGTAATGAAAATAAGTTCAACATTGCACTTTATTGTGTTCCTTGATGGTTGAATGAAATATTTCTTCATATTTTTAAAATCTTTAATCTAGAGTTGGAGGCATGGGATGCTGCTAGTATGCAGTAAAATATGAATTTTGTTATTGATTAAACCCCTCCCCCCTTCAAAAAGACAAACTCGGTGTAATACAAAAAAATAATCGAAGAATTGTTTATAATGAGAGCCAGAAAGCCATTTCTACACAGAAATTGTAATGAAGCTAGGGAACACTATTATTCCTAGTCTATATTTATGTGCAATATCTCATTAATTTGAAATTCCAGTGTCATAACTTAAAGCTCTGAAGAAAAATCTCTTTTTTTCTTGAGAGTTAAAAAAAAAATACATGTTCTGATTAGTCCATTGTACCCTACTTTTTACATTCCGACCTTAGTGAACAATACATTTTCTGGATCTTTTGTTTAGGGTAAGGAGTGCTAAATCGAGTGCCACACCCCCCCCCCCCCCCCCCTAGTATCAAACAAAGAGAGATGGAGAAAGAGTTGGAAAAAAGGAGATGGGGAAAGGGGAGAGGGAGAGTTTAAGAGCGAGAGGGGAGAGAAAGGGGAGAGAGAGGAGGGAGAATATAGGGGAGGAGAGAGAGAGAGAAAAAGAGGTCGAAAAAGAAAGAGAGAGAGAGAGAGAGAGAGTTAGAGATAAAGATATAAAGAGAGAAAGGGATCATTAGCGTCAACATGATCCGTCATAATCTGACACAATATGAAGCGATGCCTAAAAGCGAGAGAAAATTTCGCGCGCACATGACGGGGTCGTCAGATCATCACGCAGAGACGATTTTTACGTGTCGGCTGCCTCGTATTAAACCCTCTTCTTCAAGTCAATCAAATACATGACAATATGTCAGCAGTATGTTGTCGAATGATCCACCATTTCTGATAGGGAATCAAATGAAAGTTGAAATAAACCCGTCTTGTTTGTTTGTTTGTTTTTTCTTACAAAATATATACACTAGTCCCCCAATGCTGTTTGAATTTTCAGAAAAATCCTAAACGAATCTTTCATTGAAATGATCGACAACACATCCTAATATTTCATCAACAATTATCAATGTATTTCCCCGTTAGATGGTTAGAAAACACACAGTACAAACACAAGTAGAACATGTACATCGGTGATAATTTTGACGTATTTTGCTGGACATTTCTTCATGGTCTTTTGTTCAACATAATTATAGGCTATCAAAAAGAATACATGCATGCATGATGCAGGATAATACACTCCAAACTGCCTTCCCCTGGTACGATATCGAAAGGTGCGGATCCCATGCAATCAAAGCTTTATAGTGTACAAAAACTAAATCAAACTCAGTGGAATATAACAATGTAACTAGATTTCCCTATTTTCTTCTTAAAATTTCTCTGTCGCTCTCCATTTTGTCACCCCCCCTCTCTCTCTCTCTCTCTCTCTCTCTCTCTCTCGATCAATACATTTCTCTCTTACTTCCTCCTTTGCCTGCTATCACTTTCTCTCCCAATACATACTTTTTTTTATGAATAACAAAAAGTTAATAATTCCCTTTCCAGAACAGATGATATATTGTATTTTTTCATATGGAAAAAAGTACATAAATAAATAACTTCATCGTTTCTTATATAAATCTTCAATGATAAATTATTACATTGTATAATATTTAAGATTCTTTAATAGCGTGTAAAATATTTTATAACACTACGGTAGCTGCATGTCAAATAAATACACTATTACAACATATGCAAAAATGATGCATTGAATTTTCTAATCGGTATTCAATCTTTTTACCTTCTCTTCATTCTTTGAAATTTCACTGTAGAATTGAATGACTCATCAATTTGTTTAAAGGGATCCGGTAACTTTGTCTCAGATTCTGAAACAAAATCCTGGATTCAGCTCATGCTGCAATGATAATTATAAACCTTTAGGTCAGTCAGGAACTCCGTGACTTTTACAAGCCGATCACCTGTCTGATTATCAAGATATTTATGATTGGAAATCGAAACCAAATTGTGCGTTTGCCAATCGGTTTTCATTACACTACAGTCTATTGGGGAAAACGAGTATGGTAAAACCGGTCACTCAAAGATTTTTATTTTTTGAAGAACTTCTTGATCATTTTGAAGCGCGATTTTTTTTTGAGGGCTTCAATATTACACCATATCACAGACACTGGTAGCACGTAGGGCCTGCCGTGCATCTCAAATTTAACATTGTTAAACGATGCCTTTAAAATTTATCATGTCATATTTCACCTATGTTCAGTCAAATTCATCTGTTGATTTTATTAAGTTTAATTGGTTTGATTTCTTGTTCTGTTTCCGTTCGATGATACATTTAAATAAAAGATACACTTGACAAACGTCTACTTAATCATTTCTATATAATGTTATACTTATTCATTTTTCATCTGTCTACAATAATGCCCTGTATATTATATTTATTTTCATTTGCTTATTTACTCGGTTTATATTATTATTCATATATCTATTTATCTATCAACATTTATGTTAATTCATATAAACATCGATATTATCAATCCATTTTTTCTGAATAAATGTGTCGTTTGTCCAATTTGTTCTGAGTCGGCTTATTGCTGGGCTTTCTGAGATCTGTTTATTGATAGGTAGCGAACGAAATAAACGTATCGCGGCAGTAGTTTAATTAATTACATTGAGAACACGCAGATTGCCATCTCAAGTCCCATTGAGCAAGTTATAAATGGATAAACTCAAGCCCTGTAATTAGTCCTAACCTAAACCAATATCATCATCCACTAAGAAAACACAATCGAGTTACGCTCTCCCTGACGGTGAAGAGGCCTCATTGAGCTGCTAAGCACGCCTACTCCAGCCCGCTGGCGTAAGGGGAGTTGATGGGGGTGTTGCGAGGAATACGAAATGCACGCCACGTCCTCAGCTGAGTACACGCTAACGAGTGGGGCTATCCCCCCTTTCAGGCAAAAATCGTGATTTACGAGAATCTAATCAGCAAATCTGGCGGGAAATGAGCTCTTCACCTTGTCTTATCAGAATCTTAATGAATTACTGGACATGTTAAGCTTTTCATTTCGCTCCATATCAGCCTCTAAGAAATGCCCCCATTCAAGACATTATTGCGACTGTATTATGATCGTAATGATCCTGTTAATAAGTAGACAGGATAAACGTAGATTTTCCAATTTCTAGGAAATGATCCGTACCCCTACCCCTCCATAAAAAAGGGGAGACAAAAATAAAATTCGATTCAACCTGTAATATTCCACTAATCGACATTACATGTTATGACTGACATGCAGAGAATCGCTACACTTTGAATAGTGTCATGAGTGTATTGTCAATATAGAGTGGTGCATGTAAATGTGTAGTAATGACAAGAGTAATCACATGAAATAACAAAGACATGTGATATCGGTCTCATATAGGATAGAAATAGAAATATTTATATTTCCTTTTTTCCCTTTTCTTTTCCTTACTATTTGTGGGGTGCTACTTGATTGTTTGTAAACAATTTTAGACGATTTGGAAAAAAATGTTCTAATGTAAAGGGATTTAACGTTGTACGAATTTTCTTTTGAAGATCAGCTTTGTTTTGAAAATTTCTAACAATATGTTAGAAGGCAGTGGTAGAACAAGAAATACATATTATTAATAATTATAAAGCGTTGATAATGAACTAAAAACAAATGACATAAAACAGAACCGAATTATATTCGTTAACGTTGATAAACTGCATAGCTATTAGATCAGCTTCAATTATAATCTGATGTGTTATATTCGCTTCACAATATCATAATTTGAACAAGATATATTGCATATGATATAAAAGCATATTCGTTCATTATATTTTTTAGAGCTGTTCAAGCATTTTTATTTCTACAGCTTGATAACTTGTAAGTTTTCATTTAACTTTATTGCAGGATTTTGAATGGGAGTGCGATCGGTTCATTACAACTCAGCAAGGCCAGATACAGAACGTTGCGAAAATAAAGATTCTATTATTATATTGTGCCATAAGTTATGCGTAATGTGTTTGAGTTTGGAGAGATGGAGACGGCGATAGCTAGATAGATAAAGAAAGAGAGAGAGAGAGAGAGAGAGATAGGGGAGCAATTGCGAGAAAGACTTACAAAATGAAAAACAAAAAGTCAAAGACAAATACTAGAGAGAAAGATAAATACATACTGAGGAGAAATAGGGGGCATAATTGAGGAGGCTAAGAGAGAAAGAGAGAGAGAGAGAGAGAGAGAGAGAGAGAGAAGAAGAAGAAGGAGAAGAAGAAGAAGAAGATAAAATAAGAAAGGCAATTGGAAGAAGATAACGGGACATGATATGCAATTAAAGGGCCAGACAAATGAAGGGGTGAAATAAGAAGAGGCAGTGAGCGTTGAGAAAGAAATATAATTATAATGATGGAGAGAGTGAAAGACGAGGTAAGAGGGAAACAGGAGAGAGAGAGAGAGAGAGAGAGAGAGAGAGAGAGAGAGAGAGAGAGAGATTGGTACACTGTAATTTAGTTCTGAATACTGGTATAGTATTTGATTGACATTTGGTTGTGACTTTCTCTAATTCTTGTTCATGAATAGGCGATTGTTTCCCTTCTGAATAGTTGTTCATACCTCCAAACGTATCATTACTGCGTATAACGATGCCTAGGTAATAATAAGCAATTTGTATCCGAACCAGGTCATCAGTGCATTACTAGAGATTACTAGAGAAAGTGGATTATCCGTCTTTCAGATAACAATCAAAATCTCAGGCGATATATGTAGGCCTAGATATTTCTCGACAATCTGCTCATGCATTTTCACTTCAGTTAGACCATGGACCTTATACATGTAGGTACATTAAACCCAGCAACTAGCTAGCGTATTGGTAGTTGTCACCATTATCGTATTATGGGCATGCGATGTTATCAAACTTGTGTTCTTCAATACAGGGAAGTGGGAAACATCATTGGAATCGATTTTTTTTTTTTTTTTTTTTTTTTGGGGGGGGGGGGCGGCAGTCCATGCACCTTCAAATAAGTTACCCGTGCAAATCTTAGTACATGGAAGGAAAATCGGTTCCCACAGTCCTTGTTTTGGGGGTATTTGTTTGTATTACGATTAATTAATTAACATATTTATTCATATATTGTTTTCATTATATTGTACTGTATGATGTTCTGTTTATCAACATCATAGCATAGTTGAGGTAAATAAAACCGTATCCGGACACCTACCCCCTGGATAACAACCCCCGGATAACCACCCCCAGGCAACTACCCCCTAGGACAACTAACCCCTAGGGCAACCACCCTCTAGGACGACCTACCCCAAGGAAAACTACCCCCAGACAACTAGCCCAGACAACTACCCCCTAGGACAACTACCCCCTAGGATAGTTATCCGAGGGGTACGTCCTAGAGGATTGTTGTCGTAGGGTAAGTTGTCTGGGGTAGTTATATTAGGGTATTTGTCTGGGGGTAGTTGTCCGGGGGGGTAGTTGTCCCGCGGGGTATGCGTCCTAGAGGTTGGTTGCCCTATAGGTGGTAGTTGTCCTGGGGGTTGTTGACTAGGGGGTAGTTGACTGGGGGTGGTTATCCGGGGGTGCTTTCCCTAGGGGTAGTTGTCCTAGGGGGTAGTTGTCCTGGGGTTAGTTGACTGGGGGTGGTTATCCGGGGGTGGATGTCCAGGGGGTAGTGTTCTAGAACCAAATAAAACTGAACAATGGGATAAAATCAAGAAATACGGAAGCTGAAGCAATATGAAATATGCGATGTATAAAGTAATAAGTCATTATGATGTTTATCACTTTTAGAAGCTCTGACTTTATTAATACAGAAGGTGAAGTAGAAGGAGAAGAAGAAGAAGAAGAAGAAGAAGAAGAAGAAGAAGGAAACAAAAAAAGAACAATAACAACTTGAAAAACACAAAATGACAGTAGCATGTTGATTTGTAAGGTATATGCTTAATCCATCTTGTTACATGCGATGGCAATGTTTATAAACTGGCCGAATAGGACTGTCGTTTCACCGCAGAGTCAATCATGACATCGTCAATAATCATAAGAACGAAATTTGATTGTAGTCATTAGCTGATCAACTACCTGTGCGACAAATCTAGATTATAATGATGACAGATGACACGTGATAGTTTGCTAGATGATGTAGAATACAGAAAGGTACAAGCACTGGGACAAGTTGATTATAAGTCGTTTGGTGTCGACGAGTTTGACACCGGTCTTCAATAAGCATTATTCATTTAAAGGATGACTTTAATTGGCTTCGTGCAGCGCTTGGTCAACGAGAGGGGCAGAAAGCCGGTTTCCCGCGCGCCCGGTTTAGATTTCGCTTGTCGGGCACGACACCGCGCACAAACGAGGTGTAGAGGGAATTCCAAAGGGAGGGCGATGCGAATGCAATGCATACAGACACGAAAAACAAAACAAGTTTGTCTGATTTGGGATGTAGCAGCAGTCCGAATATCGCACTGTCAAGGGGGAAAGGAGAGAATAGAGATTAAGTTCGTTTGTGATTCATAAATTATTTGTTAATGTTTTTGGTCACTGCCCGAGGGAGATTGTCTGGCAGTTGGAGTGCATTTCGGTAGGGACGCGGGCGGCATAATTTTTTTCAACAGCGTCATTATACGACGGTTGTCTGCGATGTCAACATTGTGCTCGGAAAACACTCCCGCCTTCTCTCCACCACCCCTATTTCTCTCTCTCTCTCTCTCTCTCTCTCTCTCTCTCTCTCTCTCTGCGCATGAGCCTACATCTTTCCCATTTCCACCATTCCTTTGCACCCTGGTCTTTTCTCTATTATATTCACCATCCAAAGTTCCCTTCTGTGTCCCCGTTGATTTTCTCTGCATCTATCTTTCCCTCTCGCTCTCCCACTCGCTCTCTCTCTCTCTCTCTGTTTATCTGTCTCTCTCTCTCTTCTTTCCCCCTAATTCTCTCTCCTACCTCTCTCCCTCCAAGCTACTTTGATCCATCTCCCCCTATCCACCCACATGGAAATAAAAAGCCCCCGTCAACGAGGCCTGTGTATTGGCACTCGTCAACGGGGGCTCCTCCGGCCACCAATAATCTTCTTCTACAAGACTTACCATTATGTATCCGATTTTATGCAAACATACGACAATTGTTTCTCAATCTTTTGTTTTTTTCCTGCACAGAAACTGGCAATAAAGGTTTGATCACTTTGTGTATCTGTAAATGTCTTCTACCCAAGACCCGTAGACAGCAAGAATATTATCCTCGTTGGTTTCTTCTCAATATCGATTTCCTGTTTCTTTTTCTTTCCGAATCATAAGCTCTGTAACCATGGCGACATAAACAATGTTGAATATTTCAAGAGCATCTGAAAGCATCTTAATACCATCTCTACTTTGTCTGTGTTTCTTACCTATCCCCGCTCTATATACATTCTTAGAGACTTTTAGTCTTTCGCTTTTTATTGCCCTTAAGTGATATTTTCTAATGTATTATTTAAGAATGAATTCAAATCACGTGATGGATTAAACATATACCAGTGGCACCGGCAAACGTGGACTCTGAAATTAATTTGGCGGTTCTGTTTTAGCATTTTCAAACCTCATTCATTTTGTTGGTTACATGGAAATATGGTGGAGAATTTCTAACAAAATCTCACAATGCTAAGACAGCTGAAATACATGCATGTATATCCAATATGAATAAAAAACGAACTAAGTTTGGTGACAGCGAATTATGACCTATACTACACATGGAAACTGACGGCCATCTCCCTAATTTAACTTCATGCCGCTTGTTGTTTGTATTACCAGTGTTACCATGCAGGAGATGCAGCACATTTGTTATATCGTGTTAGATCTATAGATCACTTTTTAATGACGCACGTCGCAAGGGTTAAATCGAAATTAATATACTATAATAAAATAAGTCTTTAACATTGATCTGGGGGTGTTGCTAGCACATATTATAAATGGTGATAGCCGACAATACAAAAGTGACACTGTGAAAAAGCGAAAGTGCCTTATGGTCATGATGATTATGACTTGGCAGACAACAATAAATTGTTATCGGTATAAATTAGTATGGGAAATATGGGCCCCGTCTTACAAAGAGTTGCAATTGGTCCTCCAATCAATCGTAAGTTTGCAAATGTACATAGTTACATAGTTACAATGATATATATCGCAAATAATATCAACTCTTTATAAGACGGGGCCCTGAATTTGTTGAAGTGTTGGCACACACATCATCCTCTCCTCATGCCCCCCCCCCCCCCCCCTCAGCGCCCCTAACCATGATTGCCGAGCTGCTAAGGTAGGCCGGAGGTAGATACTAAAAGCCAAGGTCTCTTCAAATAACATACTCTAGAATGAAGGATACAAAGGATGAGAGATTTGGGGTTAAAGGAGCACTCCCCTTGTAACGGATTTAAATTACTTTTGAAAAATGAAAACTGGTTATAATTATGATGCAAGCAAGTGTAGAAGCTTACATGTATACAATTGTGGCTCTTTTGTAATGATACTTTCAGTATTGTTGCTTTAATTACAGGCACTGGATATCAAAGAAATATCATATGTTAATGTTTACTAAGCAATAATAACTTCTGTTATTTCAGCTTTTGTTTTTAAAGGAGATTTGATTAACTGAAGGTATATTAACTCCTTTTTACACAGGTGCTTCATCATACTTGGAACGGAAAGGTGTTTTGCAGTAACATGACCAAATAAACCTGATTTCACAGGGCCTTTCATACTTTTAGTTAAATCAGTACCGTACAATAACTATGACGAAATATCATACACATTTGTAATCGAATAGAATTATGCAAAATTTCATGATTTTCATATAACAAATATTGAACATAACAAAGAATACATCCGATGAAGGCGTGACATTAAAATTTGTATCAAAATCTTGTCAGAATACTTAACATGCTCAAGAAGTTGTGTGTGCGTGTGTGTAGTAGGGGGGTGTCAGAAAAACGTAGTTAACAAACCAGACCAAGAGCAAGAAATCTCTTGAAATGAAAGTTGATACCTTTAAAACCATCTTCCAAAAGATGACATTCACATCGTCATGTAATGCGTAACATGTGCGCCCGTTTCTTGGGCGGCCGCGACTTTTCACCCAGTCAGTAAAAAGGTGCGCTTGGGCGGCGCGGCGGCGAACTTCAGAGGCATAGTTCGACGGCAGTAAGTCTGGCACGCAAGGTCGTCCCCGTGTTTTATCCTCGTGATATATTGTCTCTCAGGTGCGTCGAATGGTATGGCGATTGGGGTGGCCATGGGGTACATCAAATCACCCCGTGTGTGTCCGTCCAGGGTTTTGTTGAAAGCCTAACTCACCTGGGGTGGTGTTTGATTGTTATTTCGTCCTTTTTTCCTTGTCATCGCCTTCTCTTTATTGATCCATCTCCATCGCAAAGTCATTTTTTACTGACATGCTGACGTAGGGGGAAGGATAAAAGTCGTTAATATTACAATCGTGTAATAAGATGTTTCCCAGAGACTAAACGAAAATTGAATAAAAGAAAAAACACATATCCCTGGCTCACTAAAGTTATTTTTGTCTCAATTATAAAGAAAAATAAGTTGTACATAATATGTAGCCTCCGGCCCTCCGTCACCCAACTAAAGAGTATAAATCCGAATATAGGAATAAATTAACATCAATAATTATAGTAGATTGTATTATATAAGAGAATTTGACAAAGCTGGAAAGAAACCCTAAGGAAAAAAACAAAAACATCTAAATGTAATGTTAACAATGAGAGACAAGCAATTCCCGACTCAAAAAATATATAGCTATTTGTTTCAATAAGTGCTTTGTAAATGTGGGTCCTAATCAGGAATACAAAATAAATTCTAATCATATTACAGATAAATATGTAGAATATCTCGAAAATGAATGTGATAAACCCGTTTTCTTCATGCCTACTCATTTTATTGAAGCTTTGAATAGTGTTAAGTCCTTGAAGATACAAATCACTTATTCCAGCAGTCATGATGACATGAGTACTGATTTTTTTTAAACAAATTGCAGGAAATATATAATAATGCCATTTACATATTTTTAACTTATAACTTTTTTCCAAATGCATTCATAATAGCAAGAATTATTCCAATCTACAAAAAAAGAAGATCCGTCGCCAGTTTTAAATTACAGACCTGACTGTGCATGGGACCTTTTAACAAAAAATATCTTCTCTACCTAGATCAATATAGGTTGAGAAATTCCAATGCAACTGAATAAGAATTAGTGCAAGTATTTGGTAGATTGTCAAATGCCAATAGCTGATTGTAATCATGTTATCGGTGTCACGGTATTCATGGTTTCGAGCAAGGAATTTGGAACTCTTGACCATACTAGATTTATAATTGAGGGGGCGTTGCAATACTGTTGTTTAAAAACTATTTAGTGAATAGAAAACAATTTGTATATTAGGATTCATCTGAATCACACTTACTTTCTATAAAATGCGGGGTATATACCGCAAGGTTGAATCCTTGCCTTTGTTATATTTATATAAGTGATATTTGTTATTCATCAAATGCATAACAATATACATTATTTGCCTTGTAAGCAATGACCTTAAGCAAGACATCCATTAAAGAGTTGCCTCTTTATATTTGGATATGTTCCTTGAAATGCACTCCCGGTAACAGTTGTCGATGTGACAGCAGATTTAGTTCACTTGGTGGGTTTGGTACCGTCACCCATCCGTCCGGCGTACCTGGTGCCCTTGACAGTCGCCGTAACGAGTGTATATTATGTAACCATACCAGACTTGGATGTGAGCTATTTATGGGTCATTCCATCAACCTGCATCATTTTGTGATTATTAAGATGCTTTAATAACTTATAACTTTTCTGTTTTGTAAGAATTGTTCTGTATAATGATGACGTGCATATATATATATTCACAGATTTACTAGTACTACTAGTATTAGTGGTAGTGGTAGTAGTAGTATCATTAGAAGTAGAAGCAGCAGTAGTAATACATGTATATAGTAGTAGTTGTAGCAGTAGATGTAGCAGTAGTAGTAGAAGTAGTAGTAGTAATAATAGTGGTAGAAGTAGTAGTTGTTGTTGTCGTTGCTGTTGTTAATGTTGTTAATGTTGGTGATGATGATTATGATGATGATGATGATGATGAATTAGATCAAGGTTCGACAATCAACGACAAGAAAAATCCTTCAGAATATTTGGTACATGTATTCCCGATGCGTAATGATAAACCGGCACCCTATATCAATCCGCCGAATATGTTGATACATGTAGTACAAATCGGGAAAGTAATCGTGTCTCCAGTGAGATCAAAGCCAAAGTTGGAAGATAATCAAATCACAAATGAACGCACAAATTGTGTATTATATTTATTTGTAATAACATCACGGATCAACGAAAACGGAACTCGATATTAATTATTACGCCCTCAGCGCCAAAAAAGAGCTAAAATGCTCACCAAAAAGTGCACGCAGCATTCATTACTCTTCGGATGAAATGCGATTGGGCATCGCGTGACAGAAATAGTGCGTCGCGCACTTTTTGATCACGCGTGATCTTTTCGTGATCTTTTCAAAAGATGAATTCGCAATATCTTATGCTTTTTATTTTTTTAATCTTCCTCTCTCCTCTGATCTACTGATGAATATGATTGTTTTCATGTGGATGGCCACGACTGACTAGGATCAGACAAATGGGTTTCGTGAGGTTTACGGACCCTACCGGGTGGTTATTCTGCATGTATTGAGTGTTTGAATGAGTACATTCATGTACGGTTTACACGACGCACTGGAGCCTTGCTCCTTTTTCAAAGAACCTGCCCCACGTGTTTCAAATGCATAAAGGGCTTGGTATCTATTTCACACGGAGTGACCCACTAAAACAGGCATAAAATGCTTGCCGGTAACCAGTATTTGGACATTAAGACCTTCGTTGGTTACACATAATGGTACACGAGGAACTAGACAAAATCATAGATCACCAACAAACAGGGTTGGTTTGGAACCCAGTATTTTCCTTTTAACGCTGTTTCTATTTTTAGAAGCGTAACAAAGCAATTTGGTAAGAAGATCGCATGCATGACAGTATAAATGCTCTCATTTAATTTCCACCACTTTTTTGCTGGTAAGAAAGCTAATCAGTACATCAACAGACGAAGAGCTTAGTCACGTACCAATAGTAAGCTTAATGAACCCAAAACGTGAAGGTCCAGGGTTCGAAGTCCATAAAGCGCGCTGGCCACACCCAGGACTTTGGGCCACACTTAAACCGCTTGTTGTCTCAGGGAGATGTGAATTTACTTTTTGTGGTGTTCCAGCTCTCTGGCCTACCTTATATAAATTGGTCCAGGGTTTAATCCTATAAATCGCGTCTTTCGAGGGGGGGGGGGGGTATGTTAGGATGCTTTCCCTTGACGGTTGTCATTAGATCTCATAATTTGATTCACGCCTACCAAGCCAAATTACATTTACACACATGAACATACGTTCAGCAACCTCAAAACTATTATAGGCCTTAGACAAATAAAGCCGCGAAATTTCGTTTCAACATTTCAATCCCATTCTTCTCAAAGCGTAGGGCTGCTATGTTGTCAGTCATATGAAGGATATATAATGATTACGTTTTTTTTAATCTGATCATTTGAGTTGATTTATCAGTAGCATTGAAGAAGAACAAAATTGGCAATAGACCAAAATCTCGCTCATTTTCTCTGTTCGAATAATTGCTCCATGATAATAGCTACTCTCTGAACCGGTAAAAACCCTCAAGCACATTTCAATGTCAAGGCTTTCATGATGGCAATGTTTGTATTAATACTATGCTAACAAAACATTAAAGTTCGACTCAGGTCAATCAGTAATATAATCTACTCACGAAATGCTGTGCATAAAGATGAAATCATTCAAGCATCCTTTTTTGTTGAAGTGTTATTATCATCATTTTCCATAGTCAAAAGTGATGATCCTCAACCTTTAATACTGGAAACTATACATTTTTTGCAACATGTAACCTGAGCAAATTATTTTCTTTCGCGGATAGAAACATTAACGAACTGCAAACATCCAAAGTCTCGAAGTAGTCGCGAATCTCGGCGTCTCGCAAAATTAGCCCATCTCAGACTACATGCAACCTTCTTTAGCTTATCATTTGAGAATATAAAAAATATATTATATTTCGGAGAAAATAATTGAAGAGAAAAAAGGATTTGGTAATTTACTACTTACTACGGTACTTTTTCCCCAACATTTTGAATTATAAACATGATTAAGGGCTGAAAGAAACTTCAGTGACAACTTACTACAAAAACCGCGAAGAGTTCTGTTTGACCGTGGGGTTTGACAGTCTGCACGTGCGTGGGAGTAGGTGGTGGCAAAGGAACAAACAAATAAGAAAAGATAAAGGTCCTACGCATGTATATCGGCATCCCAGCAAAGACATATTTCACAGCATAATCGGGATTTTGATGCTTTGATCAGTCGTCGAGGCGCCAAAAAACTATGTGTGCAAAAGTCTTGTCCCTATCTGTGGTCAGATAGACAGAGAGAGACAGACAGTGATAGAGAGAGAGAGAGAGAGAGAGGTGGTTAAGAGGGAGGGAGAGGTAGAGATAGAGCTGAGAAAGGATGATAAAACTTACTATAATATGTTTTGAATTCTTAATATGCATACATATTTTGTTCACAGAGATAGATAGAGAGAGAGAGAGAGAGAGAGAGAGAGATTGTAAAAGAGAGAGATGAAAATATAGTTATCATTATGATTACTTTACCTCTTATTAATAACCGAACGCATAATTGTTATGCATACATGCAATACTGATTCATGTACGATTAGGTCGCTTGATGAATTATTGTGTCCCTTTGGTTCATTAATTTATCATAAACCACAGATCGAGTTTCATTGTAAACATATTTTGTAAATATTTCCATCCATAAAATGCGTTATTCTACTACGAATGTGATAGTTATACCCCTTGCAGTATTTCTCTATGCATTCATGCCAGAGTCCTTTTCAGAGCAACTACACGCCTGTTGGTTTTGCATTGTGACGTATAGGACACTGGCGGATACCTATGAAAGCTTGGCGGGTTGTGTGTGTATATAGAAAGCTTTTTTTTCGGTCGGATGACCGTACGTTCAGTGGCTCGACGCGAGGGTGAGCCCGCGAAAGGTTCGGTTCGGTGGGTTGCACTACCTCCAGGCTCGGAAGGGCCCAACGGGCAGAAGGATTGGCAACATTGTGAATACCAAGTAGGGAAAATCTCTCTCTCTCTCTCTCTCTCTCTCTCTTTCTATGTGACTCCTCCTCCCCCGTCTCTTTTTTAAATATTTTTATAAGTTTCTAAATTTTCTCGGTCACTCCTTGTCTCACCCCGCTCTCTTTATGTATATTTCTTCTTTCTTTAGCTTCTTTCGATCCATGTTCCTCTTCACATTTATTATCCTTTGCCCTCTCTAAATCTACCTTACTCTCACCCATTTTTCATTTTCAATTTCTTCTCCCCCCCCCCCTCTCTCTCCTATATTGTCTATCTCTTTCGCTTCCTTTCTCTTTCTCTTCATATTTGTTCCTGCCTCTCTCGTCCGTTTCTATATCTTTCTCTGCAGGATATATGTCCGAATTATATTCGAATATCTCTCCCTGTCCCTTTCTGTCAGTCTCTATATCTCCTGCATGTCTTTCCTCCTTCTCTCTCTCTCTCTCTCTCTCTCTCTCTCTCTCTCTCTCTCTCTCAATTGATCTATCTCTCTTTCTTTCTCCCGTGTAATGTTGATTTTTCTATCTCTTTCTCTTTCTGCTCGCAGACGTTGAACTTTACAGCAATACAATAACACAACAACATGCATGGAACTCTTTTAAAGGGATGAAACGCGAATTTTTGTTCTGCTTTGATAACTCTGTTGATTGCCGTGATAAATGGATGCACACAGCTGGACATTGACTTTTTAAAGGCAATGCCGGTTGTAAAATAAATATTGATTTTCGTGATTGTAATATTCGTGATAACAGACTATTCATGGGTAGGAGATCGAGGGTGGTGGTGGGGTTGGGGTGGGGCCAGGTGCCACAGCCCAAAGAATGTTGCAACTAGAATTATTTGGGGCAACAGTCGCTTCATATTTGGGAAGCGAGACAGGCTCTTTGTACATTATGCCATGTATTATCTTGAACAGCAACTTATCAATATAATGAAAACTATATCTTGCGCTATACAAGTGGATGTGCCCCTAAAAATGTGTCACTCTTTTCGTTTGCTTTGCTCGCTCACAAAATTTGAGACGCTGGAACTTGATGTTTGAGTAAAATAAGCCAATTTCCTCAGCAAAAAATCCCCGTGGCCTTATTTACTTCGCAGCTTTTGCAATACATGACCCTTATTTGGATTACAAAACATAAAGTGAGTGACAATTAAATGTGACTGCACTTTGTATCGCAATTTGTGCATGGCAAAATGCATTCACTAATCACTATGTACGTGCTTTTGTATCAATGCTCGAATTAAATTATTATTTATATTCATAAACATGACGGACATACAAAATTGTTTCTGTACTCTTTTTTTGTAATTCTCCTAAACATTTAATGTAAATAAGCTTTCATATTGTTACTCCAATTTTAATGTTCTCTAGAATTTTCAATACAATCGATTGCAAAATAGACAGGTTTGATTTGACAAAAATAACAGATGCCTTTAAAATCATATTATAGAAGAAAGGCATTGTTATTATCATGCCTAACGCACAAACTGTATACGGAAGCTATTCTCTGGAGAATCAGGATATGCATGCAGTACAATTTACCGAATATGGTTTTCATGGAATGCAACTCATTTCTGAAATATGCGTCTGATTATTCTCATACAAAACAAAAATCCAAGAAATGTGTATATTTTCATTGGGTCTAAATATCGGACCAAAATAGAGTAATTGAAGTAGTCGTCACATTGAAATGATCATTTGCTACGACGAATCCTTTACTCAACGACGAAAAAGATAAGCCTCTGCATTTATAAATACTGTATGTCTCGTGTAGTTTGTCTTCTAAAAAGAAATATCATTTGCATGTAAGCGAATTTATAAACACACTATGCCGAAACTTATAGTTCATATATACACCGTCTTCTCTTTACCCTTTATCTGCCCCCCCCCCTCTCTCTCTCTCTCCCTCTCTCTCTCCCCTCTCTCTTTCTCTATCCCCTCTCTCTCTTTCTCAATCTCTTTCTCTCTATTTCCCTGTCCGTCTCTGTGCGTCTCTCTCTCTCTCACCGCCCTGCAATTAAGTTTACTTCTCTTTTTCGTTTAATCTATTCACATCCTCGTCTTCCCCTCTGTATTATGTTTCTTTCTCTTTTCTCTCAGTAACACGTTTCAATCTCTCTCTCTCTCTCTCTCTCTCGCTCCCTCCCTCCCTCCCCCTCTTGCCCATGATGTTTTATTTTGTCATGTCATCATATCTGTACTTCATTCCAGTCCCCCCTCTCTCTCTCTCTCTCTCTCTCTCTCTCTTTTCCTATCTCCCTCCCCTTCTCTGTCTATCTCTCTCCCTCTCCTATTATGTTTCAACGCTCTCTTTCATTTCCTTCACATACCACGCACGTCTTCCCCTTAACCTCTGTGTCTCCTTTATAACCGAGCAGAGATATTCACTTTATTCATCCATGCGTCTTCATCATCTTTCATTTTCATCTCTTCGGGTCTAAACCCCAACCTCAACATGACTAGACAATAAATGTTGATATCATGCTTTTGTCTCTCCGTTGTTTCTAAATTTCTGAATGGGATAATGTACCCCTCCCCCTTCTCCATTTAGATTTCCTTTTTTATTCGGAAATTCTAAAAGCAGACTCAAGCATGTTTACGCATCAAGCGCGGCCTGCACCCTCCAAACGAATTTCCAATAATTATATGTATATTTCCCCCTCTCTGTCTCTCTGACTCTCTCCCTCTATCTCTACCTCTTCCATACTAATATACCTTTCAGCTTTCTCGTCTGCTCTAGACGGATGCCTGTACTGTGACTCTATCTCTCTCTCTCTCTCCCTTTCTCTGTAACCCTCTCTACCAGCATCTCCCTATCTCGTCCCATCCAATAACTCTCTCTCTCCCTTTCTCTCTTCCCCTCACGCTTCCTATTTCATTGAGAATCCCGGTGGCGCCAGTTAAAATTGCTTGATAAGTGGTATATTGCACTGTGTGGCGTACACGGGCTTGACCCCGCTTCCACCAATCCGAACGAAGAGCGCGCACTGCCTGCATTAACAAACCCCCCACACTCTCACACACACAATGAACGCGCACGGAAACCAACAAGAACCCACAGTCATCCCCACAAATTATATATTCAACGTTTTTGAGGGAGGAACTCAAGATTTTTTAGTCTAACGAGTTTCTTTCAGTTAATGTTGTAAATTGAGAGATAGATGGCAAGGAGCACTGTCTTTGTTTTCAATTAAGGTTTTTTATTACCTACACACGGAGCGCTTTCTCATTCTTGGCGTTAAATAATCATGCATTTTCTACCGGCTGCCTGATTAGGGATGTTAAACTGTCACGTTCGTTCTGCATCCTTTATACAATCCTCTTCTATATATATGTAAGCTTATCTCAAATTATTCATTTCTGTAATCCATTAAGAAAGTAAAAAGCACTTGCAAGCCACGAAACTTTGCACAAAAGAAGTTACTTTTGACAAAAAACATCTTTGTATTTTTTTCGTTTGTTATAATTTTGAAGAGGCTTTGTCTCTTTTTTTGTACACGTCTGACAAGCTTATTTTTCAATTATCACTATATGGAGAGATCGCGTGATGCTAAAAGTCTTTGTATATCTTATTTTAGTTATTCAAATTACGTCTTGAATACCAATGGAATCCTTATGAAAAGCGCTAGATCAGATGTATATTGTTCATTTAAAAATTCCTCTTCCAGTCAAATCTGTGTGCGTATGTTTTTACACGCTGTGTTTAATTTCACACCCATTTTTGCTTTTTTTTTCAATTTTCAAATCACCAATGTGCAAACAATTATTACGATCAAGTACAATTAACTTAAAATGATTACTGACGTTTGATATGAATTCAAATTTTCTTTCAGCTATGATCTTATTTCTCAAGGGGTTTAATATTGATTTGAAGAAAAACAAATGTTGGATGTTAATTTAGATCTGGTGCATACATAGATTTGCAAAATGATTAAAATCAATATATGAGTACTATAATCAGCAAAGTAGGTATTCATGAATGTGATCTTTCTCACAGCGAGATAAAGGTAGATCCTTAGTGTATTAAAGATGGATGCTATTTGCATGATATAACAAGCCTACAATCTAGGACTGTATATTAATACGTTTCTTTGGACAAGAAAGCGATCGTGGACAGCTGTAGTTTGTTTTTCTCAACATAAACATTCATGGTTATATTTCTATTTTCTTTAAAATATGCACAATATAAACTTTCAAACGAACAAAGAATAAAGGAAAAATGAGTAGACATACAAAATAGGGTTACCCTCCAAGTTCATATGGACGTGTTTATTTGCTTGGTCTTTGGTTAAACAGTTCTATAGATTCGGTGACAAAATGAAAAGTCATTCGACTAGTCTGTGACGGACACCTATTGTGTAGTACTACTAAGGTCATCACCACTGCCTTTAGGCAGATTAGTCGGTTCTATCAGAATATTTGTGGGATTATCTGTCTCAAAAATCACAAAAACGACCCTTTAAAAAAAAACACGATACAGTTAAACAAGGAACTACTATTTACACACATCTATATATATTTTTTTTCAAACAGGGAAACATTTAAGAAATGATAATGGCACATCGTGTACTTTCGTTTTCTTGTTAACAGTTATTTTGTTTAAAATCAATGCAATGTTGTGTTAAGAACTATCCTTAGCAAATCGTTCTTTTCTTAACCATACCACAACAAAATGTTTCCTGTTGTCGTAATATTTGTGTACATCCATTTCATTACAATATGCGTGCAGCAATTTCATATCATTCGTCAAAAAATGCGTCTATAAACGCTTTGAAAAACTGGCAAATTTAAATTAGTTTTCTTATTTGTACATACAGATATAAATCTAATCGTGACAAGTTTGGCAATTCGTCTAAATATCTGGTGAACTTCAATGAAAAAACAAAAAAACAATAGAGATTTAAGAATGAGGTATATTCAGTTTCCATGACATCATTGAGAAAAATACACACTATTAATAATTACTGACTTTGTTAAAAATCACAATCAAGGATATTAAAATACAACATCATCACATCCTTGACACACTCATAGAGAAAAATAGTTTTAAAAAGAATCAATTATCCACAGTGGCTAGTGAATATAATTGACCCATGGGTTGAAATATTTCGTATTATATTACCTCCTTTCCATTTTCCTTCAAAAGAATAATTGCGAGTAGAATATTGACAATTCAAAAAATACACATTAATTCCAAAAGGATAAACTGCTATAAGAGAAAGTATTGGATATAACACGGTATTGCAAATATCTATATCAAATGAATACTTGAAAATAACTTAATATATTCATTCATTTCATATTACGTCATATAGGAGAGTAAATTCGCAATTTGTTTTAAATACCAGACTGATCCAAGCACGGAGTTAAGACTTCAAATTCACTTAAAGGTACTATGTCCCATTTGCAGGCCAAAAAATGAAAAAGTTAAATTCCAACTGCATTTGAAAGATAATACTAATTTAGAACTTCCCTAAAAAAGGTGGGGCTCGAAAATGTCTTCAAGTGGGAAAATAACCGTCTATTAGTTGTCAAATCGACTTTAGGGCTATAGAGCCCAAAAGTAATAGTCTTGATTTTCAGACAATTGTACCGAATGGTCATACGTTTTATGCTGCGCAAAGATTCAATCAGTTTAATCTTGGCCATCACAAGAAGTGGGTTATTGATGTAGACAAATGCTCATGTACCCTTTACAACTCTTTTCATGCATGTTATTACCAAAGAAGAAAAAAAGGCCAGTCAGTCACTCAATAGTGTCTGACAGTGAAGTCTAGCAAGTAAACGGGTTTCCTTGCATAATTTGAATATGAGGACACTGCTAACGTTTAAATTTCACAGATAGGACATACATGACATATTCATAATTCCTGCAAAGTTCTACAGTATTTGAGGTTGGCTGCAAAAGGGACATAGTACCTTTAAGGTCATATTCGTTGAGAAAATATAAACATTGTATTACATGGAGAAAAGATAAATCGAACAAATATTACTCCTAGCGATGCTTGATAAAATAAAAGTTATCTATTCGCAGTTTTATTCAAATAACGATTTCTTTCACGACATATAAGTTTATTCTTAGAATGAGTTAATTGCTATATAACCCTTAAACAGGATGATGAAAGGAGGAAAACAAAATATTCAGACGTAACCGACACAAGCTCTTCCTTAAATATCCCCCCCCCCCCCCGTATTAACGTGTTCTTGAATTGTGCTTATGTTACTCTTTATACACTATATTATTGTTATTTGAAAGTTGTTTGTAAGATGTGAAAAATAATACTGGGGAAAAAAATGTTCATTTCAAACTGAATTGAACATATAGGTAGATGTTCAACGTTGACACGAGAAAGAAGCATTCTATAACGATGTGCGTCCAGATAATTCAACACGGAAAGAAGAAAGGCAAAACATCTTTGAACGGCAGAGTTGTACCTATATAGTGAAAATGCATTATTTCGTTATAATTATGTTATTTCTTCACTGGACTTTGTCAATTATTGTACTTGTGCAAATCAAAGTCCATAAAGCGTGCCTACAACAGAAGAGAAGCCACTAAGCGAGGGATGAGATTAGAAAGGCACATTTAAAGGACGTTGGTTTCTCAAAAGTGCAGTGATAAAGAAAGTGTGTTATTAGGAGACCATGAAGAAAAAGGACATCGGTGATTTAGAAAAAAGAACATAATGTAGTCTCTTTCATACCATCCGAAAGATGTATTTAGATACGGTCGCTTCTTTAACTGGACATGTCCAAGGCAACAGCTTCGTACAAGTAAATGAAGTAATTAATATAAAAGCATTTTTTTGAGTGTGCGGAATAATACGAATTTCAAGAAACGTAAGTGAAAAGTAGATACATTAAACGTGACTAACAATGGGATAAATCCAAGATGGCTGGAAATGATTATCAACAACACTTAAAAATCAAGCGCAACTCAACGCTTTGTCAAATCCAGTTTCTTTCAAGTGGACACGGCAAAGTCCGCTGTATTCACGTTTCCACTCCTTCAGAGAAACGCACGAATACACTTTGAATTATCCATTGAGAAGATGGCTGAAGATAGGAATAATAAATGCAAGTCTCCCCGCTTTAATTAAACAGGATCTGTCCTTGCCGTTACATGTATTTGTTTCATTCATAAGGATATGACGATTATTTCATCAGATGATATAAACCCTAAAGCCACTAGTTTGCAGTGGTGATGCTTCCGGAACATCTCAAAGTTTTGTCTATATCAGCACGATTAAAAATAGTTTGTGCCTCTACTTATGAATAAGTTGACTTGTACACACATATACACACACACGCGCAGAGAGAAAGATAGATTGTCCGATATATTTGTTTCGACGTCGATGCCACATCGGTGTTTTCATCGAAGCTGTGGTTGATGACCAACTGAGGGATGTGACGTGTTAATCGCAACAGGTATCGGGTGGTGGTTATGGTGGTGGTGATTGTGTTGATGGTGATGGTGCTGCTGCTGCTGTTGATGCTGTGATGAACTCGATTGCGACATCGTAGATGCCGACGATGTCGACGAAGTTGATGAGGTGGATGAGGTGGTAGATGAGGTATGCGATGAGCCTTCAGCCGATTTCTTCTTTGTCGATTGGGTCTTTTCTTTGTCGTTCAGTTTTTTCATCTTCATTCGCCTGTTCTGGAACCAGATTTTGACCTGGCGTTCGGTGAGGTCGAGAGCTTGTGAGAGCTTCGAGCGACGATCACGTGTCAAGTACATGTTAGTTGTGAACTCCTTCTCCAGTTCGTAGATCTGTAGCTTGGAGTATGGACGGCGTTTCGTTCTTCGAGGGGTCGTTGTGAAGGTTGCAAGAAGACTACACGATGATGCACCTCCTGACGAAAGAAAAAAGTAGAGAAACAAAACATATTTTAGTTTCGTTTTCTTTGTAGCATTTAAATATATGACGATGCATTGAATCCGTTCATAAAGAAGTACTTCGAATATGTTTTTTTTTATTGCAAATTTTCACAGAGAGAGAGGGGTGAAAACTCTCCTCTCTCTCTCTCTATCTCTCTCCCCCCTCCTACCATCTCTTTCTGAATTATCTGCAGACCCTTTCATAGAATTCCCTCAATAGCCTATAATTAACATTTTTTGGTCGTGGTTGTTATTTCTGGCAGTTTCATTTTCTTGGGCTTAAAAAAAAAACCCTGCTCGATTCCCCACTCCACCCTTCCTTTATCTCTTCTTCAACAGTCTCATTCACTTTGGGTGTCCAAGAGTCAAATCCGATAATTCATTTACGTAATGGATGCACCCGTTAAACAGAGACAAGTTGTTATTTATTCAAAACTATTTTCTAGCTGCAGTCTGTTGTTCGACAGTCGACACACTACCCGGCGTTTTTTGGTGGGTCGCGGTACGCCACGATGTCACGAAGGGCACCGCTTAGAAAATTAGACTTCAAATATTAATTTCTGAATTAATTGCAACCAAAAACGATTCGGGTTTGGTAAAAACATGGCCTCGCCCGTGACTTGATATAGGTCATCGGGTTTAATTATTACAAAAGCATTCAACAAAAATAAGCGGGGTGGAATACAAGCCTTGTAGATGGCCACTTGCTCTTCATTTACATTGAACATGTTTAATGTCAAGTCTGTGTGATGTAGTTTAAAGCCACAAAATGTTTTGCTGGTTATTTCATCATCTAATTAAAATGGGTTTCTTTCTTTTTGAAAACAAGAGGCATGTCTAGCTTTTAGGTCAAATAGTCTATGCAGATGAAATATTATCCCGAGATTTGTGGAAGAAGTTTTCCCTTTGTCTACTATTGTCTTACTCTGGTCAATTCCAAAGGGGATTTCCTTTAGTAAAATAATTAATAACGAATAATAAATTCGTCAGAACCAACAAACAACAAATATTAATTAAAAGAGATTTCTATATTTAAGGCCTTAGATACGTTTTCAAGAATGTAACAGTTGCAGTTTGAAATAACAATTTACATAAGCATTAGAAATAACAATTTACATAAGCATTAGAAATAACAATTCACATAAGCATTAGAATTTAATATGTACTTGTTCATATATTTTTTTTAAAGCAATTTCTTTTGAGTTCCCTCTCACTTTGGTTATTTTCATTGAATTGTCGAATATGTCCCGTCAAACATCTTAAATGTTAGGTTGCATAAATAAGATAAAAACAAGCCTTTCTCAAGAAGCCCTTTTCATTATACTTCAATTTGTTTGTGTTGCTGTTATTGTTTCTCTTCACTCTATTAAATTTGAAATGGAATTCTATCACTAAGGTTTAATATTTTCATTTTGTTATGATTTTGTAATATTTTAATGATTGTCCGTTTTTGTCAAGGTGTAAATTATAGATTATTACCATTCCAGTTGATTGTCATATGATTCCATAGTTCTCTATTTCTATGGTTTGCAACTATATTTAACACGATCGCAACTATTTCAAAAAAATCGACTCATGGGCAATTTCAATACTCTATTGTACGTCCAATAGAAATCATGTTCGAGTTACGTAATATGTCATTGTCATGATCGCTCTTTTCAATGAATGACACACACGGCTATTGACAGTGTCTTGGGTTGATTATCTTTCTTCGAAAGTAGTAAATATAATGTTAATTATATAGCCATCAACATGTCAATATGCTGAGGAAGCGAGACATAGACAGACCTTAATAAAACTAGATAAATTGTATGAATAAAGTACTACGTACTTTCAGCATAAGCAATTCATGATGTCATTCACTCTGTAACAAGTTCAACATGTCTGGAATTAAAAAACTGACTTTTTCACCAAGTTTAGTTTATGCATGAAATACCCCCATATTTCTAATAAAGATAATGAAGAAATCTAAAGGGAAAGATACCATCTGAATCATGAATTGCGATGCTTGTCTACTGGTATTTCAGTGCAAAGAAACACGGCTGCTTTCAAAATGAAATACAGGTTTACAAGCCGCAGAGCTCTAAATACCCCCGATTTTATGCTTTGACATTGTCTGGCGATGATTAATTACACTGTTTTTACAAGAAAATAGCCCAATATAAAGAGGTGTCTTTATATCATTTGGCTGTTTATGAATGCACACCATCATCTATATTTAAGAGTTTACATACACTGAAAAGAAGTGACAAGCAACAAATATGCCCTTTTCTATAACTCTTTGAGGGTAGGGTATCCGAGTCTTTGTCGCGAGCCAGCCACTGGCGTTCAAGCACGCCGCCTGGCCCCGGGCGATACACGAGGGTCCCCCGCTCGCTGCACAAGCAGGACGGTGCGTTATTTGACATCTCTTCGTTTCCACCCTACAATGGTACACGATCGTTGGGCTATGGATATCATAGAAAAGTCTAAAAACATCAAGCTTTGTGATAAGTATTGAGATGTACCTCAATGCCAACACAATACCATGGCACCGTCTGGTCTCTCCAAAACTCTATAGTTGATTTTTAAAAAAAAATCTGCCAGGTTCAATGACATGTCGGTTCTTGATACCTACTTTTTATCAGATTCACCTCGTGAATAGGTAACAACCATATTTCAAATATTGATAATGGTATCAATGCGAAGTTGCACAAAAAGGGGTAGTTAATTCGGCTCAGCTATTGGCCATGGGATCGGGAAGGGTTGCATGTTGATAACCGCTGGGAAAAGGGGCTTCTCTGAGCTCGTTTAGCAGACTCGTTATCAAGAAAATATATATGGAGGGAAATGGGACAGAAAAAGATCCCCAGACAAGACTCCAGACAATAATAGTCATCAAGCTGCTGTCGATAGAATCAATTTTTTAATCTTATCTTCTGATCTATATTTGAACTATTTTCTAGCTTGTGCATGGAGGAGAAGGACATCCATAAGATATCACCGAACCAATTGTGATTTAAAATCGATTTCTTAATAACGGGAAAGTTTGAGCTGCTCCATTTTGAACAAAAACATAACAATAATGATAATGATAATAATAATAAAAATGATAGTCACAACAATACTAAGAAGATGGATAAAAAGAAGAAGAAGGAGAAGAAGAAGAACTTGATAGAAGTGAAAGAAGAGAGTGAAAGAGTGGAGGAAAGGAATGGATAACGCTCATACATCGTGTGTACATTATAGTCCAACATTTAGTTGGACAACGCTGTGTAGAGAAAACTTCACACTACTCGTTTGAAAACAAATCGTACGTATGAATTATATCGTGTTTTCCCCCCTTTTTTGTTCTTCTACGAATGACCATCAAATGAAACAAAATTGTGTCCGGAGGACCACGGTTAGACGGTAAAGAAGCAAAGTGACAGACACATCCAGTTAGAGCAATAATAGCTACAAAATTGTGATTTTTCCATTCATTAAGCTCATCAAAATGGCCTCGAAATAACAATAAGCCTAGCTAGAAAGCACAATAACAGCAGTTCAACCCCTATCAATGAAATGTTGGATTATCTCTATATACCCATCCCCCTCTGAGAATTAGACATCACTTGTGGGTGATCTCGCCTTAGGTAGGTTTCTCAAAACTCCAGGTCAACTTGTTTTTGAAAGACCTGTGACTAAATGATTAACATAAATTTGCGCAAAAAAGCATATATCGTAGGTTAATATCATTTCAGAATGTTCCCCTATCTGGCTTCGTCTCATTGCAGTATGCGTATCATTTTCAACTGCCTGAAGTATTGCTATGTGAGAGGTGCTTTTAAGCTTATTAAAATGTCAAAACAATGAAATTTAAACAAATAAGTTTTGAATGGTTATCATATTACTGAAAAAGATGATATTGAAAATTCACAAAAAAATGTTTGTATTCCGGTATTCATTGCGTCTTCATCAATACATGTGATATACGTTTTAAAAAGATATCATCATGACTACTAGTAATTCAGAGACCTATTGAAACATGAAATCAACCTGCAATGAGAAGCCCTTGACGACTACATTAAAAATAATATGAAATACTGTAATATATTTTTAAAAAAACACTTCTTTAGATTTCTTTTTCATATCTAGGGTTATCATAGACAGTGGCGTGGCCAATCCCTAAATCTTGTTTACAACAATCTCTCAATTCCTTGTCACCATACCTCGCCGTGTTGTTGATGGAAATTATGATAAGTACTGGAAAATGGGAAGAAAGGAAATAAGAGGGATAGAGGAGGTAGATAAAAGAAAGCGAAGGAAAAGGGCGAAAATTACTAAAGCAAATGAAGAGAAGTAATTACAATTTCCAATTGGCCCGGCCATTGAAAACCATTGACGCGTTGTACCGACCCAAGAGTTAATCTCACGATAATCTCTACAACTGGTCTTTGTTCACTCGGCTGACCATTCAGATCAACAAAAGAAGGCACTGGCCGAATTCGAACATAATACCAACCGCCTCTGACATTTGTAGTAAATTGAAGAGTTGGTATATTGTCCGATATCCATATCCAAACTCCATCTATTCGCATGTGCTTATAGACAGAAAAAAAAAATATCCCAGATCTAACCCCCTCTCTCTCTCTCTCATCTGATGTAACCTTACTGCATTTGTCGGAGTCCTCGGGGAGATGCGACTTGTCGATATTTCTGTCTACCATGTCTTTGATTTCGGAACAATTCATGTCCTCCTCTTTCAGAACCCCCCTAACCCCTCTTTGCAGACCTCAAAGCAACATGCGCCGAGCAGAGGGACACGACGTGTATACCTTTTTCGATCGCATCCCCAATTCGACGTTATTGAATATCGATTGGAGCATTTGTGAGTCCCGTCTGTGTTTGATTCTAATTATCCAGTTTGAAAGCGGTAAAACTAACACGTAATTTAGCCGGACAAAGAGCCAGATAGACTCGTTTCATTTATTAATATGTGTTTACAAGTCGATTTCCCTGTCTCACTCACCCCCGCCCCCCCCCCCCCCCCCCCCCACCAGCACCGGTAAGCAAATGCAACTTTCTACAACCATGTTTCCAATCTTGCCATCTTTTTACAGACCATTGAGTTATAAATTGATGCAATGTGTTTTCATTAATGAAGTTGATGGAGCAGAGATATCTACATTTTGATCTATAAACAATCAAGACAAGCCCTGTGCCTCATTTACTGCATGAGTAAAGATAAGCACAAAACGCATTGCGAAAAAACAACAAAGCTGTATAATAATATTGCTCATTAGTTTACATTTGATATTATGGATAAATAGGATTTTAGCCAATGATTTGGGAACACGATCAATGTTAAGATCTAATTTATTAATTATCAATTTCATCCATTCAGCAAGACATGGCAATGTGATAGCTCAATTTCAACAACTACAATTTGGGTTGTTTCCTTAAACTGAATTTTCAACCTTGTCCAACTACAAGTGTAGGGCTGAGTGCAGGAATTTAATAATGGTATATCTGAATGTTTTTCGTGCTCTATGGACGATTCAATTTGCTCCGGCAAAACAGGTCTAATATCGATAAACTCTTGTTATCATATTGCAAAATAATATCTTAACCAATTGTTTATTTTATCAATGCCATGATTAGATGACCATAACAATGATATTTCTATCTTTTGATTGTGTTGATTTCACATTTTCACTGAATACATTATTTTAAAATGTTATCTACGTCATTAGAAAAGAAATAGTCAAGATCAAACTAAGATATGAGGATTTCCAATGTTATTACTATTTTAATCAGAAAACTAAAATGCATTTATCCGATACACAATCATGCATTATCTTGTTATCATTTGAAAACAACTGTGATAATAAGTGGTCATCATGAAAAGAGACTCATTATTAAAATGTATTTAATCATATATTGTTTTATTGAAATAAACCGTATGACACTTCGTTTTTTAATCGTATTAATGCATATTTCTATTGCAATACTTTTTAAGCCAGTCCCCCTTCTAATTAATTGAACGAAATGTTAATAGCAATCCTCGAAATAGACTCTGTCTGATATCCGTCTCTCATTAATTTCACTAACGGACGAAAAGAAATATATTGCAAATCGAGGAAATCAGCAAAAAAATTGTTAGGTAAAAATGAAATTTCGCTACCTTTTAGTGCATCCGGCCTAACAGTATCATTTCTAAATATTACATTAAACTCATGTTTACAATCGCCTTCCATGTTTTATTTTCACATGGCCTAATCAATATCTAATTATCAGTTTGCTCGCATCATGTTTACAAATGGGAATAAAAACGGCACGAGCTATACCAAATCATGGCTATCAAATCACACAGATAATCCAAAAGCTATATATCTGTTTGAAAATAGCCCTAAGGCTATTTTGTTATGTTTCTAATCACAAGTTTACCTGCTCTTCCTTCTAAATCCTCGTGAAGAGAGGGGGTAATTACAGAAATCTATCACAATTTAGAGTTAAGAGTCGTATAGACAGTAAAGTGGATTAATAGTTAATGTCACAAAGAAGAAAAGCGCGGCAATCAATTAAATTCAAAGCCCAGACATGGCGAACGAGCGGAGCAAGGACATCACGTTATCTCTATAGGCACTCGGTCCGACATGGAAAAGTTTCAAAAGTTGGGAAAGCTCTCCCCTTTTTTAGGTTGGATTTTCGTTATGGATTTGAAAGAAAGCGAATTCGGTCCTCATAACATATTTTTCTCCATTTCAATTTAATATTCTGAAAAATCACAAATAGAAATTACATGGTATTTTCTCTCTTTTAAATTAAACTCTATTTATTAAATCATAACGACGCACCATTTTACATGACAGAGTCTTATGATGCTTATACTATCTAATGTTTATTATGTATCTAGCTGATGTTGAGTTGGTGTCCGAAATAATTGGATCTCTTTCTTGGTTTAATCTCAAATTACTCTATTGCTTAGAATTGAAGTCTTTTCATTGTCTCTATGGAGCTTGAGCTGTATCACGCATAAGTAAATGAATGGAATATCTCAATAAGGACAATTCTTGAAATATAAGATTTCGTTCTAGTGCCCCTAGACAACTTGAACTCATATAGACTGAAGATAAAATGACATGCGGGGGGAAATATGTACTGGAAACGACCGCTTCAGAACGGAAACAAACTCGCCTTTTACTGTGTCATTGATACCTCATTTGCTACTACATTGTTATTCAAATGCAGCGAGTCATGACTCTATTATTACCTCTTATATTGTTTGATTGCAGATGAAATTTCTATTTTTAAACCACATTCCTTGGGCTAATGAAGACCAAACACCCCCCCCCCCCCTCACACACACATTTTTCTCCCTGATATAGGTTCATTATTCATACCTTGTCCAAATTCATATTTATTATAATATCATACTATCGATAGCTCTAAGCTAATTATTTAGTTCGATTTAGATCTCGGTAACAACGTAAACTGAACTATTCTAGTACTGAAATATGATGTTGTACAAATCGTTGAATTTGCCCCTATTCGAAGTCATGTTAATTTAAAAATTATATTTCATGGATTATCTGTAAAAAGTTATCTGTTTTGAAGCCGATTTAACGATGTGTTTCTTTAAAATGATCTTATTTTAAATGTTTGATTTAGCATTTTCTTATCCAGGCCTTGACCCGAATTTGATTTATCATCATTAGCCTCTTTTGGTAGTAATGAAATCAACAAAAATGAAATAAACTGGTAAACGTAAACCATACGATCCCATGAGTATGATTTGAAGGAAAAAATAACGTCCAACTTGCCAGTTTTATTCTAAAGTTTTCTTTTGACTCCATACATATCACTTCTTTATTTCTAAATGGCATCCCTGTAATCACACTAAAATTATATATTTTCATCTCTCAAATGCTATCTTAATCAACTATTTATTTCGTTATTAGTTACTATTGTAATAACTATCAGTTGTCATGCAAACTGAGGCCACCCCCAGTTGACTCATACCCACATAAATTATCCAATAACCCCATAAGCACAGAAAAATTATTAAAAAGGAAAACAATTTGACGAATAATTGCGACGGTCCCAGAATACTGATTAATAATTGTGGACGCTAATTCCGATACTGTGTATTCATAACATTTAGCCGTTTACCATTGGCTGTGTTATGAAATAGATTTGCTATGAAAGATACTGATGGTTCAACACGGTTATGACTGCATAGC
Organism: Strongylocentrotus droebachiensis; assembly: GCA_035222895.1. NCBI lineage: Eukaryota > Metazoa > Echinodermata > Echinoidea > Camarodonta > Strongylocentrotidae > Strongylocentrotus > Strongylocentrotus droebachiensis. The sequence goes on from JAVYIG010000064.1 coordinate 773,324, forward strand.
GAATCAACGATATAATCCTGCATGCTCCAACCATTTGAATTTAATGAGGTTCAAAATAATGTTCCGAGTTATCAACCTTATTGTATTTGCTTACATTGCAATAAGAATGCTTTCTAATTATTATAAATAAATTTAACTTTAATCTAAAGTAAACATTGGAAGGAAAATGAAACGACGTTTAAGATGGTGATGTATACTGCGAAAAAAAATCTTGAAACATGAGAAGCTTTTTAAAATAATATAGTTTTGCTAATTTCAGCAATATTTATTTAATTAGGCCAACATTATAAATAATAATAATAATATTCAGCTTTTATATAGCGCGAATCACGATTAAGTCTCTAAGCGCTTCCAAACTTGGATATTATTACCCCGGTTTTAGCTGTGCTGCCATTATAGCGCTCTAGCATTTCAAGGAACAAATTCCTACCAGGTACCCATTTACATTATCGTCATTTTTTAGCACACACCTTGCACACTTTGTTATCACTTTCATGTGGTCAATCAAATCACCACTATTTAGAAATATCATACTAACAATGCTTTTTACTTTTAGTCCGTGATGGTCCGTTAAAAGATGGGAAGATAAATAAGAGAAATATATATACAACAACCTCTGAAAATATCAAGTTATATACCATTACCTAAACATTTACAAAAATGAAATCTACTTTTCAGACGATGTCACAATAAAAAATACCTATAATATTTATTTACAAAAAACAGTTACTTCATGAAAAATATCAAGCAAGAAAGGTACTTTCTTGAAACTTTCTACCGAGTGAACCGTATCAAAGGTGACTGCACTTGAATAACTCCTCGGCCATGTACGCCGACTCCTTATTTCAGTCTCTCGACATACCATTCAACTCTCCACCACTAACATACACACGCAAAAACAGGTGGAACCCCTCGCAAATCACCCAAATTTGGAGAAAAACGTCAAAAATATCCCTAGTCCCCATCAATTTTACCTTTCAAGTCGCAAAGGATGAATTTTGACGTTGAACTTGTGTTAGAGTTTGTCTGGTGCCCAACGTTTCAACGATAAAATAAACGTCTGATAGTATTACGATACTACATGTACAGTTAACATCTGGTCATACACCGTCTGTATTACATTTCGTTGCTAACAAGGAATTCTGCGGCAAAATTTGATATTTTCCGCACAAAAATAAAATCACCCACAATATGAACAGTAATCATTACTCGATTGGAAATTTTGATGTGAATTATATTTTTTGTTTTTTTTAATCGTGTTTTTTTGTTGTTGTCGTGTTTTCGTAATCAAACAGTCCGAGAAAAAAAAAAAAATCTAATCAAGTAAATGTTACCATAAATATGATACATTATATAAAAGCATAGGTAAGAGCTGACTTATAAAAATAAAAATGAAGATCGATCACCTCATTTAGCGATCACTCGCAGATCAACTAAGGCCGATTATTTAACCATTATCATTGAATGCGATTGTGCCGAGTATCACTGTCGTAGCATGCTACGGTGAAAAGTGTGTGTATCCGATCTGTTTACTAATCAAATATTACTATAGTCAAGTGTTTTGCAAACATCTGTCAAAAAATGTAAATCGTTACAATAATTATTTTAATTTTATTTCGACATTGCGTCAATAATATTTGATTTTTTAATATCTTAATAATAAGAGAAACATTATTATTTTCATGATTGTATATATCCTAACATGGATGTATCTCGTGGCTCAAACGGAGAAAATATTAATAAAGTTGAAAATAGATCAAGCTTAAAATATCGCTGATAACATGGATAGTGTAGTGTTTTATTTTTGTTGTTGCTGCTGCTGCTGTTTGTTGTTGTTGTTATTATCTGTTCATCGATATGGCATCGGATTTAGAGCTGTATGAGGGGCAGTCAGCTTGGAATCTGTATATAACGTATTTCAAAACACGTGATGCTCCATTTTTCAATGTCTAAATGAGTGTGAGCGTGGTGTGAGTAATGTGATGACGATGACTAGCTACTGGTTATTTTAAAGGGAATATTTGAGGTATTGTTTAAGTTAATTTTGGATTGAAACTGATAGTGGCTTGAAGGAATCACGCATCAATGTAAACATGGGTAAAAGCACGATATAATTGCCAATAAAAACTCTTGATAAAATTACTAGCGTTCGGACGTTTATAGGAGAAGAATTACCTCCACATCCCTTTCTTTGTTTTGTTTGCCTCCGTTTGGCTTCTCAATGACGATTGCCAACTTAACAAACCGGTTATAAATCGTTTTGAGTTACATTTAAATTTAATGTTCTATTTCTAGAGGTAGTCATCCATTTGTCCATAACGCTGCAACACGTACATGTACATCATCCAAAATGTCAAGTAACACCTTTAAGACCCGACTGATCATGGTCAGACTACCCTTGGCCAGATTCAAGAGCCATCGTGTCATCTTTAATCATAATGATGATCGTGATGATTCCTGGAAGCCCCAGCTCATCCCACAACTGCCTCATCATGACATCGCAACCTTGTATCTGATCTATGAGCCCTCCAGAGGCGTAATGAGCACAGGGAGGGAAGGGCTCCTGCTGAATTATGACTTGCAGACGAGTCAGTAGTGCTCTCGCTTTGGCTAAGTTTCTCGCTGCCCCCGACTCACAAACAAACTTAACGCCGGGAGATGAATTATTAATGCTTCACTTTCGTTGACTGCAAGCTGCATGGTTATTATGCAAGACTGCCGTTGTTTATCCACTTTGGAAATGAGTTTACGCTTTATGAGAATCATCCCTCCGTCATTCTTATGATCTCTTAGAGTGCAGCTCAGGTTTGGGAGCAGAATAAAAAAGAGGGGTGGAAACGAGGCAAGCTCGGGTAAAATGAATAAACTTGACCCTCGGTTGGATCTGTATCAAAATTGGCATGCCTTGAGAGGTTTCTTATTGATATGAGTTCAGTTCGGTATGATTTGTCCCCTAATTATGGTAAATACTAATAGCAGCTTTACAGTAAACATCAAAATTCATATTGTGATCTGAAGGTAATTGACTTGTTACTAGTCGGCTAAAATTTACAAAATGGAAAAACCAATGTAAATGTCCAGAGTTTGGGAGAGTAACTGAAGATTATGATATACTGAAGCATCAATTTTGGTTTTATGATTACTATTTTATAAAAAGTGCATGACTAAAATGGTCTCCTTTTTAAAATAAAGAGATTAAAAAAAACAGAAGATAATATATCAAACTGAGCTACATCGACTTCATGCAGAAACTAAATGAATTAAAATTGCTATGTTACACGTGTTGCATGGTGCGTTTCATCGTACTTAGCAGTTAGAACACAACGAAAACTGTCTAATCTTTATTAAAATTTAAGTCTGACCAATGAATATTGGTGAACCTATTCTCAAAGTGTGTACCAATAATAATTTATTCATGCATAATTATGTCATGTTGGTACATGTGGCTGGCGAATAGGCTTACACCAATGTTTGATCATAAGTGTGGGATATCAGTTTCATTCTTCATGGATTTGTCTGGGAGAAAAACTGGCTAAACAAACATTCTATTAACTTGTATCACATTCGATCGATCCTTTCCAATCTTAAGAAAACTCCGAGACCACCGGCTTGTTTGATCTCTATCATATCTGGCCAGTGCAATGACCAAACTGACCCATGGCTTTTCTTCCATTCAATTGTCAGCACCGATTGGCCGAACAGATCTCCCCCTCGATTAAATCACATCATTGTAAACAACTTTAGACCGTTCCTTTCTCTCCCAAGCCGATTAATTTCAATAGATACCTTCGAATTTTCTTCAGCAAAGCGGGGAATATCAATTACATCTAACAAGGGATTATCCGTATTGAGAAGACAAAGCAGCGTTCGATTCAATTCAGAGAGTGGATTAGACGGGTTGATACAGCCTTTTCAGGCCAGCTATTCACGCCTCCCCTGTACGGAACTACCCGCACAACTATCGCTGAGCCACGGCGACAATTGTGATTGTGATCCGCTAGTGCTCGCCTTTTCACGGAGTCAACGTGGTATACAAACAATTGATTCTACTCAATTAATTTCCAATGCTAATCGCTTGCTAAGAGGGGAAAGAACAATAATCTCACTTTAAATCGTTCACACTTGATGAAAAGAAGAGGAAAACCGGACGTCTTCGACATGTATAGGACGGTCACTATGAATAAAGCAAGACACTTAATTACTCCTGGGAATAAAGTCTATAACACACAGCCATCCGGGTAATTCAAATCTGCTTAAAGTCAACCTTCAAAGTAACGCAAAGTCTTTCTTTCCTCAACTTTTGCCCTAATAAAATTTATCAGAAAACGAGTGAAAATTAGGAGTACCAGCGTTCCGCCAAATAACTCTCATTTTACTTAATCCTACTTAAGGTCTTTTTCTTATATAACTGACGGATAAAATATTTTCCACTTGATTTAGTTTAATGCGAGATATGTGACACACGTCATATGATTTTATAGCTGCAATAAACTAGAAGATGAAAGAAGTTGGGAGGGAAAATTTATTCAAAATGTTTGCTCTAATAATGACAGACGATGTGTAATTGGTGGGGATCAATCGCATTTACAGCCAAAATAACTGTCTTGTCCTTCTAATATAATAATAACCTTCGCGTGGTTATGTACTAAAACCATGTAGAGGTAATTTGTCTTCCCCAAATTATTACCTTTCTTGCATTATCCTCTAGTCTCTTTCACCTCCGCTGCAGCCCTCCCCACGCCAACCAATACGATGGCATTTATGTTTTTAAGAATTCAGTTTTTAAAGTTAAAGTTTGTTTGGTGTGTGTATGTGTGTGACTAGAATGAAATATGAATTACGTAACACGATTATATGTTATTATCGTTTTTTGTTATTGATATGGCAATTTTCTTGTTCCCTTTAACCAATCCTTGAAATTTGCTTAAAAAATGTGCTCGAATATCCTAACGTTTTTCCAATTTGAATGTGTCATAGTACTTTCTTAATAATTAGCAATATGCATATTTTTGTATTATTTGCTAAATGTGAAAAGTAATGCAACAGTATTGAAAAGGAGAATAGTTATATTTTATTTCTTTAAACAATTGAAAACTATACTCATTATTGGAAGTTTTTACTTTTGTTTTGGTTTCCTTATTTTCACATGTCGATCGTATACACAAATATGAACTTTCTTTCGATTATTCAGAATTAATTTTCAAACAAAATGAATCTATGAGACAATGTACGCGTTATCAACCACAACATGACCTGTCCCCATCTACAACCCGTTTTAACGGTTAATCTGAAAGCGATATTACATCTATTTCCCATACGTAACTTTCATCATATATTTGTAACGGAAATATGTAAAGGAAAAAGGAACTTTACAAAAAAAATGTAATAATCTGTGAATCGGACTGGCTTCGAAAGGTTTGGATATCATTCAGATTTGTTATAAAAATCGGGGGGGGGGGATCCTGTACGAGTACATCTTTAATGTACATGCAAAACGCATTTTTGTGAACGTGTCTTTGGCACTACTGCACCAAACCCCCTTATAATCATTGGTATAACATAGAAATAAAGACAAGTTGTTGGTTTTAACGTAATTTGTATATTTATTTACACCTTATTGTACTACTTTCAAGATATACTTCTAAATTTAGCAAAGCATTATGCATATGGCAATAACATTTCCAACTGACGATTTTAAAATCCTTAATCTTCTAATCTATTTTTAATTGCAATCCATATCAATTGATCTATCCCTTTTGGAATACACTTATAAATCCAGTACGATTGTATCTTAATGTACATGAAATTTGCATTTTTGTGAACGTGTATTTGGCACCACTGAACCAAACCCCCCTTATAATCATTGCTATAACAAATACAAATTATGTTAAACCAACAATTTCTATTTATTTCTATTTGTTTTATATTCATTTACACCATATTGTACTACTTTGAATATATACTTCTATTTGTATAACAATTATAGTGAACTTATCAAAGCATTATGCATATATTAAGGTAATACCAATCCATAATCTTCCATTTTTAAATAAATTGCAATCCATATCAATCTACCCATGAGGAATACTCTTATAGTTTACTGCTAATGTACTATTCCCGTCTTTTAACATGTTCAATCATTCTTCTGACTAGTGTCTATCACTGTAGAATTAGCATCGCTAATTCGAGCCACCATTAATAATACGATCGCAATGTGTTTGCTGATGAATTAGAAATTGATAAGAGCAAAGAGCTTACGCATTATTCCGAATATCTTAAAATTGAGGACAATTTCCTTTTCTTTCACTCAAGTTTATGCAATTCCATTTGAATTGTCTTATTACTTTTAAGTTGCAGAAACATTTTAAATGTACGTTTGAAAATAAAGTGATGCTTTATCAAATTGGGTGATTAAATATGAGCTGTATGCAGCAAGTCAAACTTGCAAAATCAAACATATTTTAACTACAGCACCCAAAGCTCAATTCATTCTGTCATATTTTGCTTTCAAAATTCTTTTCCATAAACAAATAAAATCATATCAATTTTAACAAACTTCATGATAACCCTGTTTAATGAATATCTTATTTGATGTTCAATAAAAAATAAACGGGATATTTAAGTTGGCAACTGATACATTTTGTTAACGATAACGTTTAATATAGACCAAAGTTTGACAATCCTGATACCGAACGCTGAACCTCCCAGAATAGTAAAAACCCTCAATTAAGTATAAAAAATGAAGGGATATTGAAACATTTTTCATCAATATTCTGATAAAAAATATACGATGTATTACACTTATCCTTCAAAATACACTCCACAGAGAGGGAAATTGCACGAACACTTCATTATCTTAAATAGTACAATTCGCTAGTTTTTTTCGCACAGCATGCACATGCTATTTGCTGAGTGATGTACTCGCCTGAATTTTCTAAAAGTCCTTCAGAAAAACTCTTTTCTGCCGATTAACAATTATGGCATCGAAACTATTTCAATCTTCACGTCTAAATCACCGATTTTACTCACTCAACTACGTTAGGTAATTGACCTTTCGTTTATATTTATTTGAATTTCAGGAAGTGAAAGAAAGAAATAGAAAGAAAATGTGAATAAAATGCGAATTGAACTTTACATAGAACCTCAAAGCTTCCACTTCCAGGTTCAGGTATAGTTACCGTGCAAAAAAAATGATGTGTGATTTGTAGAAGTAGGAATTGTGATCTATTACTTTCATTCCCCGTTCGACAATTTATTTTAACATTATATTTCGCTGTTATTGTATACAATCTAGAATGATTATATTCAAACTGATATAATGTTTGAGTAAGTGCAACTCAAAGATAAGTACATATTAATGATAAATGAACTGATTAATCCATAGTCATAATTATAGGCATGTGATTACAGCTTTAAAGAATATAGGCAAAAACATTATGTTGCAAAATAAAATACTATGCAAATATAATTTTAATCACATGTAAACTCGTTATAAAATGTGGAATATAACGGAGTAACATTCTAGTCAGGATTAGTTTTAATGAGAGTATCTTGTTAAGACTACCGTATTCCAAGTTGGGGTGAGTAGAGAGAAATCGACCAGTTTTAAGAGGCTCTGCCCAATAATAATCAAACACGCAATAATTTGGAGGAAAGGAGATGATATCAACATTTATACGATGGGAAAATATCCCCAGAGGACTGGTGCTTGAATAGAGAGGTGCAGTTCATAGTCGCATAAAATGGCGTAATAGTGTTGTGGGTATAATGGGATAAGGAGATAGATGGTTTGTTTTATGCGATCGTTGGGTGATGTTTATGGGCTAGAGAAGGGGTGATATAACCGGTTGATGTTTCTTACCTGTCATATCAAGAGGATATGGTGAGTTGTGGAGACCGTACGGGGAGCCGTAAGCGTTGCTGCTCATGTATTGCTGCTGATGTGCCATATGGGCGTGATGGGGAGGAGATCCTGCATGAGTTAGAAATGTATTGCCGAATGTATTGGCGTAAGGGCGAGGCGTTGCCCCATGAGCAGCGGCGGCTGCGGCGGCGGCTGCCCCACCACGGAGTTCGCTGCTATTCCAGGCCGCCGCGGCTGCCGCTGGAGAGACCCCACTCCCGGCGGCTCCCGGCGGGAGCTCGTCTCCAGCACTGGATGCAGCCAAACTTGACTCGGTGGGTGAGTTATACATGGGGTAGGAGTAGTGAAAAGCACTAAGTTGTTCAGGGTTTGAAGAACCGACACTAACCATGGCATTGCAGGAGGCCCGTTGCCTACTGCTTGTTCCGTAAAGTCCGTTCATAGGGGCAGAAATGCCTCTATATTCTGCAGCACAACTGTCCATCCCGGTAGGGCGTTGAGCTTGCCAAGCCTGTTCCATGCCGATCTGCATTCTGGCCAGAAAAAAACAAATGCAGAAATATTTTTTTATTGCAGAGCGCGGGTCGAAGAATTAAACCTAGAGGTGCTCCCTTTTTAGCTGTATATCATACAGTATCAAGCAGCAGTTGAAAAATAGTTAGGTATGGGCGCTCGAATCTAAACCCTTCCGTCGTTTCGTCAAGTAAACTCTGTGAATGACGACCATCCGACCTCGGCGACCCTTCCGTATGCTAATCAACATTTACAACTCGGTCACGTGATACTCGCTTACTACGAACACCCATCACACAGAGTCCACTTCAAATAGTCCAGTATTTTTATTATCATGTGGTCGAAATCTGGTGGATCGCTCTTTCTATTCTGTCTCCTCACTGTCTTTGAAGTCCTGCGACCCCTTTCTTATCGGCTTTATGGGACTTGAGTCAAATAGAAAACAATAACGCGGGGCCCGAAATCTGCGCAATCGCCCACCGCTCTTCCTTTGATCTTACTCGCAACCAGTTCCATTGGCAAATGAGTCTCATGCGCAAATTTATGGCCACCCCTGTGCTGGCGTGGCGGTAACGATGGTGTCGCAACGCGTCATGGTCACAAATACTATTCACCACCAGTACAGGAAAGGGTATCGTTACTTATACCAGGGTTTAGTAGGGGAGCCACTTCTTACACCACCACCAACACAAGCAGAACACTCCAAAAGTCGACTGGTCAACTGTTTTGACATACCGGTGTTCACTATAAAGCGCGAACCGGATTTCGATATAAAAAGCCCCCAGACACCCATTGAAATGATCGGTCACGCAGTGTCCACTGGCACTTTACCTCTTTCATCTAAACTATTTTGAAGGATTATTTTGATTTTTTGGATGTTTTTGTTTGTGGGAGAGAGGATGAGGGTGGGCCACTCAAGAGGGCAAGAACTATAACATTCTCTTGTTGCTCCAAAACACCATTATGTAATTGACTTTTAGGTGGCATTTCTATCTCTGCATACACTTTTTCACCCCCTCTCTCTCTCTACTCTTTCCCTCTGTCTTCCACCCTCTCTCACTCTATATTTCCACCTCTTTATTTACATCTCACTTTCTTCTCAATCTCTCTTCATCTCTCTCTTTCTTTCTCTCTTCACTCCCTCTGTGTCTATCTCTTTTTCTCTCTTCTCCTCTCTTCCCTGTCTTTAATACATTTTGTTCATCGCCCAACTGCCTCTTTCTGCACCCTCCATCCCTCCCCCTCTCTCTCCCTCTCTTTCTCTCTCTCTTTCTCTCTTTCTCTTTCTCTCTCTTTCTCTCCTTATCTCTCTCTCTCTCTCCCTCCCTCTCTCATACTCTACCCTCTCCCATATGAAGTCAAGCTAATTCTAATGAAACATCAAACGGGAACTTGGCAGTATTGCAAGACATACCATTATAACTAACCTCAAGTGGCAGTGACAATGATTACAACACTCTAAATCATTTAGAATGTAAATTATATTATTTTCAGTAAAATTTCAAAGAATATATGTTACAGGGTTTTTTCTTCAGCGACATAACAATAATGGATTTATGACAGGACATAACATCCAATATTACACTAATTGAACCTATCTATCATAATTTTAGTATCAATATGTTGTATTATACTATCTTTTAATAATACATGTTTTTTTATGTGAAAGCATTTAAATTATGTTTGTCCAAGCTGAAGATGTTGCGTACACGCTATCCGTCATTTTCAAGAGACAATGTGAAAATGTCTATATATCAAATTTTCTCAATGATCTAATATGATTTAGATACTTTCAACTACGTAATACTACAGGGAATACTTTCATTCAATATCTATTTATTGATACATACAAAAATGTTGATTATTTTTTTCTTCATTTAAAAAATTTAAAAAATCATTGTTCTACCATCGTTCGTTACCTTCCTGGATAATAATCAAATGATTCGTTTAAATCTCTAACTGAGATATAGTGGCTATATCGATTTCTATATCCCAATCACATGAATGAAACACACATGGATTGCTGTCATATTTTTCGAACATTTTAATGAATAATCACTTAACGATAATATTTCTCACAGTGAGATTAGACAAATTAGGTAAACATACGTCAATTCATCTCATCAAAGAGTAACACATTCTCAGGTGACAAAATTGAAAGTATGTCAAGCAAATTTGACAACTTCATTTTCTTAGTTCAGGCTGTATATGTAAAAAAATTGTGGACATTATTTGCAAGAAGACTACAATGAATGTCAGTAAATAAACAATCAAAAGTAAAATGTTTGCTGGAGGTAACAAACAAAATCACTGTTCATATCTGAATATTCAGTCGCCCGTAAAACAAACTCTGAGCATTTCGACAAAGAAAAGGCAACCAATGTTGATAAAGATAAAATCACAGAATATCGATACAGAAAAGGCATTCATCAGTCAGTCTATGTAGCTTGTCATTAATCGCAATTATTTCAAACACCAAAACTTAATGTTGTTTTCTATAACTTTCCAAGAAACTTGATATTTTTTACACACACACTGTATTTATCATAATTGTCACATTCGTTCATTTATCACTGATGTCGAGATTTTGCTCTTCGGGCGAATTCTTCTGAATCAAAAGTACTAAAAAATGTGTCACAATCTAGTGACTCGTTGAACTATCTCAGCGATATATCTCGGTACATTATAATGGTATCTTGTGATCGAATCAGCTTCGTCTTTGTCGATCACATTCCCCACATTTACTCCTCGTTTACGTCACTAAAATGCTGGAGCGAAAGCTAGCGAATCATAGCCTTCGACTAACAATGAGATTCCTCTCCCCGAGGAAAAACAAGAAAGAAAATATGACAAAGACGGAGATCCGATCATTATAACTGCATTGACCCCTTTACGTAGGGACTGCGACGATAGCAATGCTATCTCATTACATATTAGTCGACGCGGCTATGAACTGTACTGCAGTATGTATATGATAGTTTTTTGTTTTTTTGTATCGAATATTTTTTCGAACAGTAAATACGGAATGTCGTAAAAAGGCGACCTTATTATCACGTATTAGAACTTAACTACAACATGTGGATATAATTTGACCACGAATGATGATGCTACTATTTAAAGCTGTATGAATTTCATGTTATTAATATGTTTTCTCAAACGTCGGTTTATTATTCTTTTTTTACTTTCATGGCTATTGATTTTTACTGTCATGATAGTTATTTCTAATGACGTTTTTACTCTAAAACTGTGTTAATCGTTTACATTGTTTTGGTTTAACCCTCATTCTCACAGTTGCTGCTGTCTTTTTGAGGTAACTTATTTTACTGCTACTTTACATTACTCGTTACAATTCTCAGCAACATAATCAATACAAATCAAAATACATATAACTATTATGTTATTGTTTATGTGTTAACGAAATATCATTGATAAAGATGATGACATTGCAATTTGATATTAAATATGTTGACAATGCATTCTATATATTAACTAGTATCTAATCAATCACAATATTTTAAAGTATAAATATATTACTGTAAAAAAGTGACGATATGATTATAAATACTGCATTAAAGTACTATAACTAACGATACATCACATAACGAAAATGCCTAAAGAATGTTAACGTTCAACAATAATATTTGGAGAAATATTATTTGTTTTTGTTTTTTACTGTCTGTTAACAAAATATAAACCGAATTTTCGCTAAAACAAACATTATATGATTACCATTTGAGAGTCTATTATTAATAAGTTTGCTTATTTTCAGTCAAAATTGACTGTCTAAGTAACAAGATGTTTTGTTGGTTTTGTATATACGAAGATCCATAATGTAATATGTAACCAAGGTGATGGTTCATTTTATGTACGGTATGTTATTATCTATATGAGTTTAACAATCTATGATTGAATGAATGTCAAATAAACAATGTGGCGGGGATATGATATACTGTTAAAATGGGATATGTTTTAAGTTGTGTCGTAAAGTGAAAATGAATAATGTTTGTCATGCTCTAAATTTAGTTTGACTCGTACTAAAAAAATGAAGGTAAATGTGTGGGCTGTTTAATTCTATTTCACTTATTTAGGCCACATGATATAATTATGTCTATATAGTCGATATGTGAATGATGTCATATGAGTGAAGTAGTTTAGTCACCCCCGGCAAAGTTTTTCAAAATATAAACTATTTCAAAATTGTGGCAGTAAGAAAAACTGTTATTAACTGTTTAATAGATATAAGTACTCCGAAATTTCGATCTAATATTTCTGGTGATAGAATATAGACCAAAGACTATTGATAAAGCATAGTAAAATTCAAAACATCGTGCGAGAGAAAGGGGACAAATATGTATACAGCTAATTACAAAAGAAACAAATTAAAAGGGTTCTACATTTTATCCAAATTTAGTTTGGTCGATGAAATCATATTATGTTGCTTTATTTATTTCATTTCTTTAAATTTCATAATCGTCAAATATGATTTTAAGAAAGTTCATTAAAGGACAAATCATTGACTTTCCCCATTGCTGGTAAAGAATATGATTAATGCCGGTATGTATTATAACATAAATTTCTCGTGTATTTTAATGCTCTTCATTTACTTTTTGATGGGGTTATTATCAAATAATTTGTGTGAGGTTCTTTTTTTTTTTGGATCACAAGCATTGGCGTCATGTGAAATATATATTTTTGTTTCCCTTGTTGTTGTTGTTGGTTTGTTTTTCCTTTATTCGTTTTTTACAATAAGATATCACAGAAATCTATGATAGACTTATTGGCTTTATGAATAGGGTTATTCTAAACTATGGAAGATGTTAAGTGGCGAATAAGTAGAATTCATCTATGGCATCTACGTCATCGTAGAAGCCTATTCTTCATTTTCCATTTACCTCTCTTTTCGTATAAACGAAAACAAAGATAGTTTTGATCAACATCTGCCTTTGTGGGATAAAACCATTCAAAATGAAAAACTATGATGTGGGGGTGCTGAATTGCTCATGATTTTCATTCAAAATGTCAACACGACCTTTGACATATAGCTTCCGTGTTTTGGAAGGGGTCCAAGCTATTTCAACCTTGAGCTATGAACATGACGGGGGTTACTTTGAACCGCACAAAACACTTGCTATTGTCGTGGACTTTTGCGGTTTTCGAAACATAAAAGTGCGATGGGAAGCATAATTATCACATTTGAATGAATCCAGCAAAGAAAAAAGGTCCCACAGAGTATAATCACGAGATCAGTATGGATGTACTACGACTGTCTGTATTGTTACAAGCAGTGCCTTGAGGTATACCCATGGTCGCTATTTCCCCCCTTTTTCACGGATTTGCCCCCCTTCTCTTTATTTTCCTTCAGAGCGGATGTTACTTTATATCTTTTGTGTATATATCTGTGACTTTCATGTTTCTTACATCTTTCATTATAACCTGTTGTTAGAAGTCATCTCTTGAAAGTATAACATGTTTTCTATTTGCATTTTTATATTAAATACTTTGCAAAGCGTACCATTTTGAAAACAAACGTCGCAGGGGGTCAAATATTCGAATTACAATAATTGTGTAATTGAGTGTAGTCAAAATAAAGACATACAATGTACTATACGGAGGCATACATGTGAAGTTCCTGTATTCCCCCTCCTTCACTTATTACATACCATATTTCTTAAAAGACAGCAGTATTGTTAAAATAAAAACACAACATCAGTAGGTCAAAAATTTTATCGATGAGAAAGGAAAATTGTTCGCACTCGAAGTGGGTGTCTGTATCTACAAACAAGTAGATCGCTATACATACTCCTACGGATTCATTGCCTGCCTAGACAATTATTGCTCTTGTATGACAATGAATAACCTATTCAATTAGTGTTAAGGGGAAATATGAAGGACATCGGTTTGTGTTGCTCTCATCAAGAGGATGAGTAGGGGTCAGACGATGAGCTCCGGTCATTACAATGGATGGACAGCGGATACATTTAATTTCCAGAAAGATTCTTTCTACCCCTTGTTTGTATCAAAAGTTCATGTCTGGATCGAGTAGATCGAGGAGGTTAGAACTTCTTCTTGATGAAGATGACGACGATGAGGATGATATTGTTACTTGTCATTTGGTCTATAACAAAAAGATGAGTTTGTCTGATGCCCAAGTTTGTTTAGTGTCTTGTAAGACATCCATAATGTGTTCTACAACACGTACACGCTCTCTGTGTCGTACAACAATATTCTGCCGCGGTCAATAACTTACATAAACTGAAATTTGTACTTCAAATATTGACTTAAAAGTACAGACAAGCATATCCATTACCCTTAGCATAACCTAACACAATATTGTGACCCCAACCCTAACCTTATATTGTTTTTAGAGAGGTCTCCTAGTCAAAGTTTATGTCGTCTAATTATCATTTTGTCTAATCAACTGAAGGACTTCTAATCGCGCACGTATACTGTAGTCGATGCTGGCAAAAAATGGGCTATGGACTCGGTGATGACGAAGACATTGTGTATGAAGTGACAAGATAATTTATTTGATTGTGCTTGAACGCCTGAAGTTGTTTCGACCAATCACAAACACTCTTGTATAATGTTTCACATAATGAATGGAATGTATCTGCTAATGTCATACTAGTTCTGATGACGACGATGATGATGATGATTATGATGCTGATGATGATTATGACGCTGATGATGATTATGATGCTGATGATGATTATGACGCTGATGATGATTATGATGCTGATGATGATTATGACGACGACGACGATGACTATGATTATATCAAAAATAAACTCTACGAGGGGTTCTCAGTGAAATAAAAAAAATAAAACATGATATCGTTAAGTTGTAAGGCCAAATAACAAATATAACGAGTTTCTCATCCCCTCCCGCCTCCTTGTATTTGTTAGTATTTACTATTCAGAAAAAAACAACCTAAAAGATTTTGTTTTAAATGGCTGTGATGTAATTTGTGTATAAAGCTGAAGACATTTCTCATTGTTTCTGAATTTTGAAACTTGCTTAGCAAGTGGACTGGAATGATACAAGCTGATATAACTTGATTAGCACAATACCCTATCGAGGAATGTACACTAAAAACTTTTCGAGGTCATTTACATAATGTGACGTCATCTAGGCGCCATTTTGTGAATTTCGCATAGCCTATCTCTAACATCGCTATAACCAAATGGCATTAACACTCTTATATTTCATATATACTCTATCTTATTGCGCAGTATATCGACATATCAAACGTACGACAGCTCGCGCCCAAAAATTTGATTTGCAAAAATTTCAGACCAGTTTGAACATTTATGAAATTTTCGTACAAACGCGCATGCGCGTGCGTTTTTCCGCGCGTCGACCTTATGAAAGCCCAAAACACGTGTTTTCACGTGTTCCTGATCCTATTTTGAAAATTCTAAATAATAGCAACCATTCAACTCTGAAACGGGGAGGGGGCCATTCATTCGGTATATTACGTCTTTTTGTTATACCTTGCAATGATTCGTGTACGATCCCCTTTTTTTATCATAAACTTTACATTCTGATGAATATCACTTTTTAATCCGAGTTGCAATTGAAACTCCATCATGCTGAAATGGACCACTGAACCATCCTCTCAAGGACATTGACCCCTTGCAGTTTCATTTCCTATGTATACATACAGTGTTACGTCAA
The DNA here is from genome assembly GCA_035222895.1 of Strongylocentrotus droebachiensis. NCBI lineage: Eukaryota > Metazoa > Echinodermata > Echinoidea > Camarodonta > Strongylocentrotidae > Strongylocentrotus > Strongylocentrotus droebachiensis. Next base: position 789,378 of record JAVYIG010000064.1, read on the forward strand.
TTTCTAGAACTCCATATAATACTTTTCGCTCATGATAGTTATGAAAAGGTTATTGACTTCTTTATGCAAGCAACGGAGGCAATTTGTAGCTCCTTAATGGCACATCTTGCTAAAAGGGAAAGTGTTGATAGTAATAATCGTTAGATGAATGCATCTAATTAAAATTCAAATGCCTGTTATTAGAAGCTCGATAGGCGTATAAATTCGGTTGGGCAAAAATTATGGCGAACCAATTTCCATATCCAAAATAATATAAATAAGTAAAATATATTCATGTCCAGAAAACAAATAATAAACACGACAAATGGTGTCCGGCATATCTCTTTAAAAGAGCGGTAAAATAGGGAAGGGGGATTAAGAATGAATAATATGCATGGACATAAATGAATTCTTTTCTTGACAGCGCGGCAATTAGAAAGCAACTTATTGACACGTATGGGCATCCATCATCTTCCGAGGCTTTCTTCTCGAGCTATCCGTCTGGAAATAACACTGATCCAACTGCCTAATACGTTCTCACTCGGGAAAAAAGGCGGGATTTACCGCCCGCGAGTGAAAAATGGAAAGAAAAATCAGGCTTAAGGGGATCCGCCGAGCTTTAAGATTCAGAGACGCGGCCTGCTTCTTCCACAATGCTTGTGTTATTGATTGAGATTTTATTAACAACTTTTTGATAATATTATTATTAACAAACCTTTCAGGGAGTGATGGGTTGCAAATCCGCTTTTATTATGATCCATTAGAAATAAGACGTAAGAAATAACAAACAGAGGGATTTCAACGTAATGAAAATTTAATTTTAATAAGCATAGCTTAGATGGACAAACACGTAATGAGGTCTAGTTTCCATGGTGTGAACTGAAATATACGTAAGAGGAAGTTGATACACCACGAACAAAAAGAGCTAATGTTTGAAGTACAGAAAAACAAAAATAAGGAAAATGTTTTAAGATTTTCGAGCCAGAAGGGCGTTAAACTCATATCTTTTACACAAAGTTTACATCTTTCTGGCTATAGACAGTACAGTTTTACACGTAATAAAGGAAGGATGCAAAAGGAGTTTCACCAACTTATCTTCGCCTCCATACCGGTAATAATTTTGAATATAATAACTGCAGGTAAATGAAAAAGGAATGACATGAATAGCTGTAAACCCTGAAACACACAGTATAATATGAAATGGGGTCGAATGAATAATACAAAAACCATTTCAGGGCTGTTCAACGATTATTGTTCGAAATAGGGCGAGGCGAAATTTCCCCAACAGTATTTTTCCCCTTTATAGGAAAAGGGCCCGATTTGAACTGTTTTCTCGTTGACCGTATCTACTGGGAAAAAAGCTAATGTAAAAGTGAATATCGTAATAGAAGAGAGAAAGGGAAGGAGATAAAGAGAGAGAGAGAGAGAGAGAGAGAGAGAGAAGTGAACACGTACAGACAAACAGACAGACAGACATACCGACAGACAGATATACAATCAGATAGACAAACAGACATACAAACATACAGACATACAGAACTATAGACATACATACCGACAGGCAGATATACAATCAGATAGACAAACAGACATACAAACATACAGACATACAGACATACAGAAATATAGACATACAAACCGACAGACAGATAGACAATCAGATAGACAAACAGACAGACAAACATACAGACATACAGAACTATAGACATACATACCGACAGGCAGATATACAATCAGATAGACAAACAGACATACAAACATACAGACATACAGACATACAGAACTATAGACATACATACCGACAGACAGATAGACAATCAGATAGACAAACAGACAGACAGACATACAGATGGACAGAGGGGGGCGAGAAAGAGAGACAAATTTCATGTTTGTAAAGCCGACAATCGGAAACACACAATTTTAAATGGAAGACAAGCATTATGCATGCTAAAATAACGACACGAACAGAGAATGGAAGAAAGGCAATTCAAATTTCCCTTTTTTCCCTATTGTTACTCTTTTCCCGAAAAGACTGCTTTAAAGGCGGCTTCGATTACATACTTCCACAAAATCATACACCATTCATTTGAGTGAGTTCAAGGGTTCGCAATAACGTTTACGCTCGATTCCGAAGGAACATTAAAATAGCGCATACCAAATTTCTAGAAACGCTAATACTATTACAAGTTTCCCAGTCAGACGAAGATAAGGATTTATTAAGTTAATATCATTTCAGTCATTTTATTTTATTACAACACGGAATCACCTGCTAACAGCCAAATTGACTGTTCTTCTGCAAGTTTGTGCTTAAAAACACAAATAAATAATGTATAGATATAACAAAGATGCTGCACATAGAAAATAACAAAAGAAACACACGCAAATAATCACAAACAGATACACTTCAACACTGCCTGACTGGAAAAAAGATATTTAAATATAAATAAACAAGAAATCGATCTATTAATGCTTTCCATGTCTTCTGGAAATAATTGAAAACAAAGACTCTTTCCTTGGATTCCAGACAGCAATTATCGCGAAGTCGAAAAAAAGGAAATTCAAGTACCGATCGTAGGACTATTTTTACGCCTCCTTCAACCGCAAGAATAATTATAGGAAGAAGTCATAAATTGAGTGAATCTGTCCGAATAAGTATTGAGGTTTCAAAGCGGAAAATATTCGATTCGCTCAGGTAACTCGACTGTTGAAACAGATCTTCTTTTTTTTTTATAGACGAATAGCCCTTAAGAATATTCTTACTTTTTGGTATTACTACAAAAACGCGCTTGAAAATAATACCCCTGCATTCAAACTCTGCGTGAATCATTTGTATTTGTTTCCTCTTTTATTCATCGCATTTATGATTGAATTACATTCACCCCTAGTATATATACGCCTTGTTTGCTCCATTGTACACTTATATTGACATTTTCTATCTTAAAGAGAAAATTGAGTTCTTAGATGGTGAAAAATAGTTTGTGAGCTTTATCATTTATTTTATGTTAGCGTGGAAGAGTATACTAGAACAATTGTCAACTGTATAGAAAGGCTCTTTAAATGCCTTCATATTCGAAACATGACTAGTAACAGCTAGAGGTTTTGGATCACAACCATATGCTGCATATATTTTGTGTAGTCCCATGTACACGTTTCTGTATACTGTGTCTGTGACTTTTAGCAAACCTGCGCAAATTTCTTATCATCTTGATGATTCAAAAACTGTATATTATACACCAATTCTGATGTGCTATATGATCAACCTTTTCCAATCGCCTCCACACAGTTTCATTCACAATGAAATCACATGACAAGAACTCAACTATATCTTTAAGGGAGGGTGGGATATACTTTTAGGGTAGATTTTAGGTGTGCTTATTCTCGAATAGCTCATTTCATGTTTGAATGAACCGGTGAGCTGTATGGAACGTGCTGAGATTCTATGGATTTAGGTGCACGAAACAAAATGATTCCATAACTGAATGGTAATCTAATCAAGACCAATACTCAAAATATATCAATTAAGTGCTATATTATGATATATGTAGTCATAACTTTAAATGGATTTTTCGAATTAACTGCCTTTAGTCGATGAATGTCAAATTAGGTAGAGCTTTAACAATATTTAATAATGTCGTACTATTGTTTAATCATTCAGCCGTATAGTTAGATCATAAGGAGAATTCATTTTCTTGTAATTGCGCACAATATCTCCCCCCTCTCTCTCTCTCTCTCTCTCTCTCCCTCTCTCTCTCTCTATTTATATATAATAAGGGGACCATCATTGGCGTAGTATAAAACTGTTCATTGATAACACAATGCTAATTTCAGGTGTCGATGGGAGGGGGGGGGGGTGTAATAGCACTCAACATCTCTTAAAAAGTGGGTAAATACAAATATTCTTTCACCCTTCCTGTTAAAGCCCGATCGCAAAGACTAACGAGAATTTTTTAAAAAATCGACTTTTAAAAAGGCAATTGCAGTAACGTTGTTCGTCGCCTTTCGAAAGTGCAAACGTTTCAATGACATGTTACGTAATAGGAACGTGAATTCTACATGGATGGGAAATTCATTAGGGAATTAAAATTGCTCTTGAGTAGATTTTTTAAAGTCATTGTGATTGTGTTCTAAATACAAAAAAACTGATCTTTTGTTTATTTGTTGTTTTTTTAATTATAATATTTGTTTTGGCCAGAGGCCCGGGCCGTTGTTTCAAGTTTTTTCTTCTTCCCCTAAGCACTCTTACCCTTTTCGCCATAATAATTAAAAGCTTTAATTTGTCCATCAGCAGACACCTCCAAAAAAAAATCGCCCCCCCCCCCTCCACCCCCATGCACCGCCCCACATTTAATATACGTAGATGGAGACCTCACTTTAAAAGAATAATCCCAACATTTTAAACCTAATTGACAAGTTGTAATTCGTTATCATAACGCATCTATACCTAACCAGAAACAAAAATGTTATTGCAACCAAAAAAAAAGTTTAGGGGGAAATTGTAAAGAAATTCTTATCACCATCTTGTTCCCTCCCTCCCGCCTCCCCTCTCACGATTTTCTGATTAAGACGTCAAAAGCCCTGACAGCTATAGGAAAATAATGTAATGAGTTTCCGTTCGGCCCCTTCCCGAGAACCGTACACTGGAGGGGTAGCATGTCGCGGCTGAGACTCGGGGGACGGAGAGGGAGGAAGACCGTTGCAGAGTTATAGCCCTCTGACTGGCTTCGACTAAATGACAACTAAACAGGGCAGACACTCTCACCCCTTACACTTAATATATTTATCTTGTGTTTTCTTTTCTTCAGAATTACTTTTTTTTTATTAGGTTTACTTTTAAATCGTATATTTTACGTATTTTTTAAAACCATTTATTCGTTTGTTTGTAAATATTGTTTTGTAACTGCAATTATTTTGTGACCCCCTTTGAAAACCAGCTCATGTTAACAAAGGTCATCCACTCCATAACGAGAAAATAAATGTTATAATTGTATTCCCGAATAGCTGATCAATTCAGCATGAGTGAAGAATTGTAGACAAGTTAGATAAACATGTGGATAAATGGAGTGTCCTTATTTAGCATACCTGTATATCAATGCACATTATCATCGCCATAACATGGTTATGATAATTTGTCATTGCAAAATGGCTTTTAAATGGATTACAATATTTCATTACATGATGAATGTGAAACAGCCTGGAAAAGTTAAATATACAAATTAATAAAAAAGGGAAGGAAATAATTACATTAAAATAATTTAAAAAGTCAAAGTAAAAATTGCTTTAGAATTCCAAAATGAATTCCAATTCCAATTCAATATTTATAACAAAAAAGCGGAATACTTCTCATTTCGCTCAATGACTCGAGAAAGTAAAGAGCCAAGGGCATGTGGAGAAAGCGAGAGAGGGGTGGGAAGGGAGATAGAGAAAGGGAGATAGAGAGAGAGAGATAGAGAGACAGACAGAGTGAGAGAAATACAGACAGAGAGAGAGAGAGAGAGAGAGAAGGGGGGGGGGGTCATGATATGAGTGCTATCCTTTCATTTCTACCCGATAAGTTCATAATCATATCATGAAAACAAAAAGAAGAAAAAAAGTTGATCTCATATAGTGCACAATGACCGTATTTAGTATTTTGGTGTCTGAAAAACGCAGTCGTTTGGCTTTTACGTGTTGCTTAATTGCAATTTCTCTTTATTACCATCTATTCAATTCCCTGGATAAAATACTTGTAAATGTGGAATTAGTTACACATCTCTGACTATCTAGGTAAATGTACATGAAAATAACTGAGGCGCAAATAACCACACATTAACGGTCAAAAACTAAAAGCTGATAAAAGCTGCTATAATTTGCTACGTCACCGATATGGCGGGGCTAGTCAAACCGCGGGTGTTACCAGGGGAATTGCTCAACTTGAACGTGCGCTAGTTTACTAGGTTAAACGGACGCGTACAGTGCTGAACCTTACCGGGCGCCAAACCGCAAAGTCAGACGAACAACATGCAAATGCTGTCACCTGGTCGTGTCAGGTTTTGAATTTCAAAATTGTCAACTTTGAGTTTGTAAGCTTAGCGACCTTTTATCGAATGTGGTAGCGCCAATGATTCGAATACATGAATGGATCGATCACTTTATTCGTATTATTCACTCCATTTTACACTCTGTTAGAGCGCTGTTTTGTATTTTTTAAAGCTGTTAAAAATCTTGAATGATACCACTTGAGATATACTGATTTCACTTTTTGACTATTTTGTATCATTTGCTAACCCGAACCATGTTTTGTTTAATGCAACGATTAACTGATACAATTTCCTAAATGATAGCGTCTAATGATGCTATCATAATTATCAACAAACAAAAAGGAGCGAGAAATTGAATTTGAAATCGGGTATTCTAGGAAAAATCGATTCCATGACATTCACAAAGTTCCAACTCATTTAGATACCAGACGATTCATGGCGATTATTGATTTGTCTAACCTTTCCGCTTCTTTGATCAACCGAATGGTGTAATTGAAATATAGTCATTGCCATTCAGAAATAGAATAGCAGATTGCGGTTTGAATTAAAACCTATAATGTTTAGACTATTAACGAATCACTCTTTTATTATTCAAATGGAAAGCCAACGAAATTAATGGCTGGTAGACAGTCTCATGATAACTATGTGATACTCTTTTCTAAACTTAAAACCAACAGTCAAATGAAAGAATGTTGATAATGAGCATGATGAAATCCCTTTTGACTTCTGCGGGATAATTAATGAGAGAGAGAGAGAGAGAGAGAGAGAGAGAGAGAGAGGGGGGGGGGTATAATTGTCACCGGCGTATATAATAGACATGCAATAGTTTAGTTGGAGAGGGCAAATCTAATCAGCTGATGGGGAAGGAGGGAGAGAGAGAGAGAGAGAGATAGAGAGAGAGAGAAAGAGAGAGGGGAAAGGGGGTGGGGGGGGGGGGGGGGGTCTGTATGAGAATAAAAACAGGGGGGGGGGGTCGGAAATGGGGTGGCGAGAAGGAAATGCTTAAAACGCCCCTTGACAAAACCAGAATTTCCTTTGAGAAATCCAGTCTACCTTGCCACAGGTACCGTTTCTGACCTTTTATATGAGTGGGAAAATATATCCGACATAGAGACGGGGAGAAATAACGGAAAGGAGAGGGGGAAGAAAGGAAGATAGAAAGATAAAGGAAAGAAAAAAAGAGAGAGAGAGAGGGGAGATGTGAGATAAGTGGAGGTGAGATAAGGAGAGAGGGACAGAGATAGAGGGGAGAGTAAGCAAGAGTGTGTAAGTAAGAGGGAGAGAGAGAGAGAGAGAAAGAAAGGGAAAGAAGGGCGGAGAAGGGGAGGGTAGGGAAATGGAAATAAACAGAGAGAGAGAGAGAGAGTGAGAAGGTAGGAACTACATGAGAGATAAAACAGCGAGGCATGAACCTGTAGGCAAAATAACAAAAAGGTTTGAAAGAGAGAGAGAGGAGAGGAGGAAATTGGGAAGGGGCTATTTTTGTGTGCACTTTCATTTTTTAACGACACAAGATGGCGCCAGTCGAAATAAGAAAAGTGCAGTATTGCAAAGGCACGCTTCTTCGCAAATTATGATTCGAATGCAATTATGAATTTCCCTTGTGCATGCATTGATGTATGTCAGTGACGTCTCAATCATTGATGAAAAGGAAGAGGAGAATGCAAAATAATGTAGATGTAGCATTGTCAATTACTCCCTCCCTAAAATAAGAGAATAAGAAAGAAGGCAAACTGGCGAAAATTATACAATGTAGTAATTTGACAGGAATAATATCTCATGCTGCACTGACTATGAGTTAGATATATTAAGATATCGGTACAGATTCGACGTAAACCATGTTACCGTTACCAGTGTACATTACGAGACACGTCGAAACCATGACTTGTGATGGACAACATTGGCCAAAAATGTCGTAAAAACTCGAGATAACGGGTAAATATCACGGGGCGGCTTCTCTTTGCTTCCACCTGCATTATCGCAAGGTCACTAAAAATAGAGTAAACACGAGGAGAGGAACTCGAGGAAATCCGCTTCGATTTTTACTGCATCGTCACAGTCATGTTAATAATGTAACGGTACTAATGTTAAATCGGATCACATACCTCGCTGTTCATAAGCTACAGACACTGTCTACATCAGTGCAGAAGGGAACTCCCTGTTCAGTGAGTGATAGTGGTACATGAATGTTTTCATGGTGGTCTTCTCTCATACGAAAGGATAATTATCTAGATCAGTCTTGTTATTGAATACAGTCCTACGACTAATGTTACATCATACTAATAGATTTTTGTTTAGTATCATAATTTATTCATTTTTGTATTCATTACAAAAGAAAAACTTCTTTTAGTTATAATGTAATTTGAGTTGATTTTCAAATAAGAATATGTAAAACTGAAATCGGTCCATTCGCCAAATATAGATTCGTCCCTCGTTAAAGTCTAAAATATTTTTTTGTTTCAAGATGTACATAAATACGCCTATTTGTTGTATTCAAACTTCCTAATTCAATTTTGCATTAAGTTTGTTTATTTATTTACTTTTTCAAATCTACATCTACTTTAGTTTTCTTTCCTTTTTGTCTGGAAGGGAGGAGGGGGGGGGGGGGTAGCGACCAAAATTTAAAACAAAATACTTTTATTTACGTACATGTAGATTTTGTGTTATGTCATTGTATCACGGAATTTGTATGCATTCCTTTAATGTGCTTTCTCTCTCTCAGTCGGAGAGTGCAATTGTTGAATTACGACCAAAATGCCAGCAACAAATTGCATAAGCTTTCTTTGGTCGCAAAGTTGTTCTTTGAACACAAGAATGAGCCGACTGGCCTCGTTTAGGTCTACTACCTTGCGATTGCTTTTATTATCTTCTTCTCCTATTTCTCCTCCTTCTTCTTCTTTTTCAATAATTTTCTCCTCCTTATTATTTCCTTCTCCATCATTATCATCGGCGTTGTCGTCATCCGTCGTCATCTCCACCTCCTCCTCCTTCTTCTTTTTCTTCTTCTTCTTCTTCAACTCTTCCTTTTTTTGTCTTTCACGTTGTTTCCCCCCTGCTTTTTGTTTTGTTTTGTTAGTTTATTTCATTTTTATTTTGTTATTACCCCCCCCCTATATAATAAAAAGGAGTCTACGGCATTCGGATTAAATCGGTTCATAATCAGAGCTGAAACAAAATCAGCCATATTCTAGGGTGCGTTTCTAATGATCTATTAGGCCTATACGTAATTATATCATTTCTTTCTTGGCTTTTCGAATGTCCAGTATGAAATGCTTTGATTCAGCTATTAGCAATATTCCTTTTTTCATATATACAGAATTCGACATAGGCCTGCATAGTTGCGGTTGTTATTCTATGAAAACAAAAACGAGCCCGTGTTTTGTCCATGAAAAGGTATTATATTCTCTATTCACGACTGTCGGCCGCAGTCTAGCAAAGTTTTGACGAGAGTCTCAACTTTGACAAGTGCGTGCGCCGTCTGCGCTCGTAAAACCGACTTTACGATGCTCCCCGAATTGTAACAACCGCTCGGCGATGCCGCTTTGATCTTCGCCGCCTCGAGCTCTGATTGGCCGAACCCGCGGACAGCGCCAATAACTTTTTGACCGTATAAGGAAACACAGAGGCCAGACCGCTTGTCTTTTTACAGTTGGTCGATTTTATGTGCGTCTGAGTGCGTTGCTGAGGAATAGTAAGCGACGGGGGTCTAAACTTGGGGACACAGAGGTGACGCGCTGGGATGAAAAAGACTTTTGTCATGGTTGGAATGTATATAAATGAATAATTCGAACAGTCCGGATAATACACTGATTTCAATATTGGCCCCGCCTGCTCGATACAAGCGCAGTGAACCAATTTGACACATGGTGAACCGCACTATGTCCAACAGAAATTAATCATCATAATCGAACAACAAACATTGATAATTACTGGGGAAGGGGTGGTATTCTTTCTTTAAAATTTGGCGCCTCTTTGAGATGACCGATCTACATCGCCCTTACAGATCCATCAACTTCATTTGCCTTTCTCAATACCCCGCTAATGTCTATGTATCAAGTTAACACCTGTCATTTTCACATCATCGTAGTTTGTTTTGGTGGTCGAAATTATTTCTAAGGAATAAGAGGGAGAGAGAGAGAGAGAGAGAGATGGAGGGAGAGAATGGGAGATACACATGACGTAAGGGATTCGTTATGCTGGTGGCGTGCGGGATATATATTATTGAAAGAAAAATACTAATCGTTCCATTTCTCTAAGCATTATCAAGAGTATTGTATTTCCCTGTTTAAAGCAGAACCTATAACATAATCCATGCTTCATTCAGTCTTTCACCATGTTCCATCTACACGACAAATGAAAATTCTAATTTTAACAGGATCACAAGCATGACGAGTATCAAGAATCGTCGTTTGTGAAATATCAATAAACTATACTGTTTTGCCATAGACATTAGGATGTAGTTATGTAATAGGCAACAACAAAATGTATTTATAGATTTCAACTGTCAAAACGTTCACCGTCCCTGGTACATTTTTTATCTTTTCAAAGTTTTTGTCACACGCATTATGGCTACCTTTTTATATACGGACTTAAAAGTTTTATGTGGCAATTTAACAGCAAAGTTATTGCTCATTTCCACTGTAGTTTCAAATGTCCCTCAAAAAGTCAATAAAGTCCAATCTTTTCGACCATTAATTCTTCCTCTTATAGACAGCAAAATCAGTAACAATATTCTGTTTACGTGTTGCAGGACATGTTTTTAAAATTCGCTTCAACTGGAATATTCAAGCAGATACCATGGCCAAATTTTTTCTCTAGTTGGAAATGACCGCTCTGCCATCTTTTCATGAGTTTGATAAGGAGAAAAGCAAACCCGGAACAACGTGTTTTTTAAAGGTAAAAGGTAAGCCTTTCAATTACGTCCTTTCCATTCCTGTCCGCTCTGATCCAACCTTGTATAATCATTTGAACGTAGATGCAGATGAATATTAGACATACATATACATTTCAGATGCGTCCCAAGATAATGATGTGATTTCATAAGTAAGGTTTGCACAAACTTCAATATTGAGTAAATTATTCTGCATAAAGAGGGTGAGTGAAATTATGTAACAAGTAAAGGTTTTTCATACTTATTGATACGAGAATATGGAATGCATTTACATGTCGTGTGTTTCTGTATTCAATAATAAAACAGGAAAGATGCCATGAACGTTGCATCATCTTAATTACTGATGGTGATGGTGGTAGTTAATGAGAGATGTTGTTCACTATTGTTCACAACATGCTATAAGATTGGGACGAAGTTTCACTAACGTTGCAGCCCTACACATTGGACGAGGTTTCGTACAAATATGTAGCCTGTTTTGTTTCTCAACATAATGTATATATATATGTTTTGGGTTATCTATTAATATTAGTTTTTATGATTTCCTCAAAATGTGTTAAATGATGGTAAAATTCAGATCATTTTCAATGATGTATTTCATTCCATCTTTCTGACGCGCCAGAGTTTACCGCTCTTTTCTTATAAATTGTTCGTACATCGTTAGATATAGAATATGTTACTCTGGTTGCAGCCCACGAGACCGATGGTGTTTTGTTGGCCTTCTGAAAAAATTATCCAAGGATTCACGAGACCAACTGTTCAACAGACCGACAGCTTATGAGACCAACACGTCAGTCTCGTTGGCCATTTATACATTATTTTTGGTCTATCCTGGTCGAAACAAACAGGGTTAAATCATACTAAATTAAGAATCTCTCTTGGCAAAAGTTACCTCAAAACGTAATTCCAGAGCTCAAGATGGGCCTAATATTGTCAAGGAACTCATTAAAGCCTATATGCACTATATTTTGACCAGGAGGGATTAAACCTCCCTCTGTGGTCACTGGCAGGTGGTTATCTCATCAAATCAGCTCTCAATTAACATTTTTAAAAGGGGACCAAAGGGATCAACGGGTACCTAAATGGTGACTAAATAGAGGGCGCAAGTAGCTACAAGTAGTGCAGTCCCGCTTTATCGTATATTGAGGTGAAAATCCTTCCCCATCTTCAAGTCCCAGCAACAGATTCATGAGCTGGGTGGTCTTTCGTTGCCTTCATCACATTCTACCACCCTGACAAATCGCTTTTGTCACCTTTTTCCAGTTTTATTGATTTCTGCAGGCTTCAACCGTAAACTTTATGACTCAAATTTTGTGATGAAATATTAAAAAACGAACGACTTCTAAAGTTTGGACCATGAAAGTTATACCCATGGTCGCTTAACACCAAGCCCCATTCTCACCGGAACTGGTCACAGTGCCCTCGTGTGAAGAGGTACTAATCAGTTTCATAGTTGATTTTATTCATGAGTTTTTTTTCTAATCAGTTGGCCAGAATATATCTCTTTAAAAAATGAGCCGATTTTTCATTTAAACTTGGAATAAAGATCTGTCTTTAAAGGTAATACAAAGTTTTGGTATGGGGTCATGAATTTGGTTCAAATGAAAATATTGGAAGCATATGCGATCCTACAATATTCAGTGATCGTTGTCGCGGTTGAAATGGAGTCGAAAGTTATTGAATTGTAAATAATAAACTCTTTAGGTTGTATAGCTCCCTCTCAAGGTCAAGATATTAATTAAGATGTAAAACAATGGTTCTTGACTGAAATCGACCGATTAGCTATTCCCGTTTTGAAATTACATATCACAACTACATATTCTGAGATTTTCATGGTCGCAGCTACCGTTGTACGGCCGTAGGCGCTATTTGAAATTTATCAAAATTTACCGGGAGCACCGGTAAATTTTTATATTCAATTTTTTCTCGAAAGCAGAAGTGTTTTAGGGGCTAAAGTTTCTGGTGCTTATAATACATCCACGGGGGCATCCAAATATATCAAAATTGTAAAGAATCACCATCCACCCAATTTTCAAAATTTCCCAAAACTTTGTATTACCTTTAAGTGGGAGGTTAAATTAATATGTATCATATAGGCCTACCTTGAAGAAAAAAGAGAGACAAGCAAAAATAAAAGATCATATCACTGATGCATTTTGCATAATGAATTCTTTCATTTAATTGCAACTACACCGAGCCATATATACAAATTGATATATAAATTGATACATTATGCATTTAGGAATACATATCGAATATCATTCTCTATTTTAAAGATATCTAAGTATAATCTTTTGGAGATAGATAGAGAATAAAAGAGAGAGAGAGAAAGAGAGAGAGCGAGAGAGAAAAGGGGGTAGAGAGAGAGAGAGAGAGAGAGAGAAAGGGAGGGAGGAAGAGAGAGAGAGAAAGAAACAAAGAGAGACAGAGAAAGAGAGAGAGAGAGAGAGAGAGGGGGGGGGGGATGGAATATAGCATTAAAACTATACTTTTTCATAAATATGAAATTAATCGGCCTCTCCTCAGAAAACAAGTGTTTGTTTTAAAGACACAAGACAGGAGTGCAAGGTTGCATCATAACAATTAACCTTTCTTCATTTGTCCCCAGTAGACAAGTCATACCTATTATGTTAATTAATTACTCTATGCCACATGGACCCAAGACATTATATTGCCCCAAATTGCCTCATTTTTAATGATTAATGACTTTTAATCAAATTCATCCCCTCCACTTGAAGCCCGATTGCTTGGGCCCCGTCCCGGAGTTCTCCTAATAAGCAACGCATGACTAATAGGCCCGGAATCTCGAGTAGCGCTGCTAAAATCCTGGGGTTTCCCTCTCTTAATAAAGCGACGATCCTCTTAATTAGGTAGATACAATGATTAACCGTCTTAGTGTTCTCAGCTGTATTGAAGATGAGCTTTCCAAGATGGCGGTCGGCCAAGCGAGACGTTAGTCATGTTATTCACCGCCGTGTATTGATAATGCACTTGAGTTTGATAAGGAATACCGGCTACCTCGTATTTAACGCAGCCACGCAGACCGAGACATGGGCCTAGCAAACTGTTTCAATGGGGGTTTAATGCCTGTCACATAGACAGAGACGGGTATACTAATTTTAATGTAGGAAATATTCGTTTCGAAATATGAACTCTTACTACTGACTGTTTGTTGTTGTTGTTGTTGTATTTTTTCTTTTTAAAATTCGTTTTTCTTTCTTTTTTTGTTTACTATTGAATTTTTTAAACATTAAATTTTAGCAATGTTAGGTAATTTCGATTAATTTTTACTCTCGAAATGGTTGAAAAGCTGATGTAAGTTTTATCACATTAAAAAAGAAGATGTAATTGAATAAAAGAAAAGAAAAATTAAATATATTGGCCTACAATGTAGACTCAAAATAATATTCATTTGGCTAGATGTGTTAATGTTAATGTGCTCGTGAAGAAGTAAAACAAAACAAATATTGGAATAGGGGTAAACTAGAGGTTTTTAATTGGCAAAAACAGAATAAGAACTTATAGGGATCCGGTGACTTTGTCTCAGATTCTGAAACAAAATCCCGGATTTAGCTCATACCGATGATAATTATAAACCTTTATGTCAGTCAGGAACCCCGTGACTTTTAAAAGCCGATCACCTGTGTGATTATGAAGATACTTATGATTGGAAATCGAATCCAAATTTTGCGTTTGCCAACGATTTTCACAACATTACAGTCTATTGGGGAAAACAGTATGGTAAAACCGGTCAATCAAAGACTTTTTTGAGGCACTTCTTGATTTTGAAGCGCGATTCTGTTGAGGGCTTCAATATTACACCATATCACAGACACTGATAACACGTAGGACCGTGCATCTAAGATTTAACATTGTTAAACGATGCCTTTAATGTCCCTTTTTGCTAATGGGAATTCAAACAGAAACATTTCTTGTAATCTGTAGTGCAATATAACTCAGCGTAAAATTATTAAAGAAAGAAATATCAATGAAAGAAAATAATTACGATAACTGAGATGTACACAAACTGATAATTTTGTGTATGTCAATATATTAAATATTAGTTTGATATGTATGTCTCGTGTCAGTTCGATAAATAAGCCGAAAAAAATAAGTGTTGAAATTACATCAAAATTATAATTTTCTTTTTCACTTGAAAAAATTCACAGTATATCAAACGAAAGATATATTAATAAACTTTTAAATTACCGACGTAACAACTGAATCATTCGTACTCCCTTTGTTTTCTTTTTCGTACCTCAAGAATGAAAGGTGGACTGGTTGAATGAGGGCCTTTGATGTAAGGCCATTTAAAAAAATAGACATGTTTAGCGTCCCCGCCCGCTTCCTTTTTGGGGGCCGCCTCCTATTTTATTTTATTTTTATTTTTGAATTTTTTTTATTTTTTTATTTTTTTTAATATTTTTTTTTGTTGAATTTTTTGATTTTTTTGAAAGAAAAAAAACATGAAAAACTGCTAAAATGGCTCTATTTCTGATTTTTTTTTTTTTTTTTAAATTGTCGGAGGCCATCTAAAAAAAAAATGGCCCCGACTGTCATGGAAAATGTATCGAGCGGCCATTTTAAGCGGCCATTTTGAAATTAAAAATTAAAAATTAAAAAGGGCCTCCTCCTTCCTATTTTTCGAAAAAACAGGACGCTAAACACGTTTTTTTTTTTATTTGGCCTAAGCTTGAATATGTCACATTCTCAAGAACCATAAATCGTGACAAATCAATTTTTCCCATATCTAAATAATTTCAAACTTAGCGAGGGTGTGAATAATTTAGTTGTTGAATGCATTATATGACGTCATAACAGTTTTTAGAGAACATGTTTCATGTTGACTTGGAATACTCGACGTAAGTACCAATCAAAACTTCCAACAAAGATTGTTTGTGAGACTTGATTTCGTGACAATACCCAATCTCGAGGAAGTAGACATTTCACACAAATACCATACTTTCCTCACTATAACCTCAATTTGTACATCAATACACTACTTTAGACCTCAATAACCATTCTCCTTCCTTCCTCCGCTTCTTGCAATTCAACGTTTGTATTCATTATTCCCGGATCTCGTATGAACCCAATATTAAGTAGGGCGTTTTATCATTTATATAATTGTCCGAAATATACCGTGCTATTATTGTGGTCAAACCGAATTCAAAGTAATACATCAGTGGCTCATTGTATTTACCCACGCATATTCAAAATGGTTACAGGTTGAGTTAGAGTTCTTCGTTACCTTTCCCCCAGTAAACGTTTAACCTGCATCGGTTTCATACTGTTTATCAATATACAGGCTACGAACTAGTAGATTTTGAGAGAAACTAGATTAAACTAATTCTTAATGATTCATCGTACAGAAAGAGCATTGCGTCAATTCGTCGCTGTTTTCACGAAGTGACGGTAGTGAAAAAAAATTGCATTCACTTTGCGTTACGATTTTCCTCACTACCGTCACTTCGTGAAAACAAGGACGAATTGCCTAATGTAAAAATTCATTAAAAAATATTCAGCGCATGGGAAGAGGAATATTATTCCTTGTAATGACCCCCATTATACTACTTACCTGTCAAATTGGCATGCTTATACCAGTACTTCTTAAAAATATTATTTTCTTTTCCATTGATGTGTCTATGATATACCTTTTGTATACCAATCCAATTTTGTTCACCTCACTCCCCCCCCCCCCCCACACTGTCCTCCCCTCTTTTTATCCGATGCCTCAAATATTCCTACCTTCTAAAATCTATAATTTTCAACGTTTAAACTGAAAACTGACCTCATCATATTATTTTATCCACACACTAAAAAGGATAACCATGAAACCTGCGAGATTGTATGCTGCTAATAGATGAATTCGGCAGGTGAAGAGGGGTATTAATTACCTGAAATGTTTACCCTGTAATCCACCGGCCCTAATGACAGATAAAAGTACATTTTGGTGTGACCCCCAAAGATTAAAACATTCACCTCGCCCCCAAAATGGCGAGGACAGAAGCATGATCCCCCTTTAAAACTCTTTTCATTTTTTTTTTTTACGAGAGAGGTTTTATTATCGACCCATTGGCGCCTAATAAATCCAATTTTATTATTTTTCTCGACTGTTATTTCTGCTATTCAATGTGATACATTTCTTTAGTTGAGACCCCGTTTTGTGACGTTTTGAACAAAGGAGGATGAGCAAAATCCACCCCGGGAATGTAAGCCAAACAAATTCACTCCATCGAGTTGCATTGTTCGCTCCCAGCGGAGATAATTATTGTTTGCTATTTTCCACAAAGAGAAAAGAATACATGATGGGTGCGGTCTGCTTGCGATCTCATAATATTATTATTTGAATGAGAAAACAATGTTTTCACACGCTCCAGTCACGAATCAACCTTATTTATCTGATTATCTCTCACTCTCAAAAAGGAAAACTCGATTTGTCATTCTGGATATCATTCTGTACCATGTCCACTGCTCATCATCATCATAATCGCCATCATCAACATACCAATCCTACAGGATGTATTTGTTCCGAATGATGAATGATGCGACTATTGTTTTACTGTTCTCAAGGATTCCAGGGATGTCTATAAAGTGTCTTCCACAGTGGCTACTGTTTATTCAGCGGTTAACCGACCGAGAGAGGTAAGTCCGTTTGCTAACCTGGTCTCTGTTGACGTTGCCACCTCGTAAACAAGTGTTGACAAAACGGGCCATTGTTTTTGTTTAGTTTACGGTTGCTATTGTCTTTGACAAGCACGTTATGTGTCATCCACATAGTGATAAGACATCCGTGTCAACTGAAGTCCAAAGCTGACGTCATGCTGAACTTGAAATGAACTTTAGTTTTTGTATTAATTAATTGATAATCTGAAATGTTACTCATGCTATTGTTGATCAGATGCTTGTTTGTAACTTTGTATGCATAAGTGAAGAAAGAAGAATTATTGGAGCCAGAATAACACAGAGAAGAAGAACGAAACGTTCTTATGAAGTCAGGTCCCTTTCCCCATATTTATACTATTTGTAAACTAGGCTAAAAACTATTGTGAATAACTCATATATCTGTGGTGTTCAATTATTATATTCAGTAGCATTTTTTTCATTTTTTATATACATGTTTTTAATATCAATCGGAATGTGTTATGTGAGGAAAATTACCTGTATCAGCTGTGCATTTAAAGGCAACATATGCAATGTTGCCTTTAGATGACAAAGTAGTGAAGATAATTATACGCACACTTATCAAACAAAGTTGTCACAGCACGAAAGAAAGGTGGGGGAAAACATCAAAAGAAGAAGTAGAGATAATGAATACAAAATTGTTAGTTTAGGTTCAAAGTCATAATTTTTTTTTTACTAACGTGGAATGGAGTAAAACCCAAGCCCACCGGCTTAATTTATTGAGAAGTATACTTCCTATGCTAGCAGTAACAAAAGACATATAACTTTATTCTCTACGATTAAAAAGAAAGGAACGTTCGTTCGATTCTTCAAATTTATGCTACAGTACTTCTTTAAATTGCGACCAGATAATTCTGACCAAAAAAAACACTTGACTCTATTTAAAAGTCTATATAATCAGATATAGATTCTCTATACTTTTTTTTTTATCAACACAATATATTTGAAGGATTTAAAATACAATTGCTTTCCCCTCTCTCATCCACATAAAAAGGAAGAAAATAGACAACATTGCAATAGATATGTATTGAATGGATATTATGAAATTAGATATTTTACTCTACTTTTAAATCCTAAATCTTACGTCAATTATTTATATATTTAATATGTAAATGGCAATAGAAAAACAAATTGAGAATAGATTCCATCAACGCTTATCTCAAAGAAGAGAAAGGTCGTTGCTAATTTTAATTTTACCTGAAATCGGTACCTTGGTGGGGCTCGAGGTGAAATGTGAGGCCAGTAGGCGCGGCTTGACTGATCAGTAGAGTTCCGTTCGATCAACCTTATTTCCGTGTCTTTCATGCTCAGCTTTTGTTGAGCTTTATAGAATTATATCTTATTCTTAATCGAACGAAAAATCCATTCTTTTACAAAAATTATAATTTGTTTAATTTACTAAAGTAACACGCATACATTAATTATCATAGGTTATGAAAACACTACCGAAAATATATGAATACATTCTGAAATATTCACTTTACATGTATAGTATGTAATTTTTTGCAATTAATA
Organism: Strongylocentrotus droebachiensis; assembly: GCA_035222895.1. Classification (NCBI taxonomy): domain Eukaryota; kingdom Metazoa; phylum Echinodermata; class Echinoidea; order Camarodonta; family Strongylocentrotidae; genus Strongylocentrotus; species Strongylocentrotus droebachiensis. The sequence goes on from JAVYIG010000064.1 coordinate 808,458, forward strand.
TTACAATGTGATACGAAATAATTATTGATAGAAAGATACAAGCTTATTTTTTTTCTCTCCTATTGAAATTCGTTTGTGTTTTGTTTCTTTGGCGACGTAAAATGGAGCATAAAAATTGTTCTACGCTACTTTACTGTTTAATCTACATGAAATTGTAATTTCATTGTCACACGTTATTCTCTTACAGATGATTTACGATGACAATGCAGGTTTATTCGAGTTGGAATGTAATCCATTATTCTTATACTGTGCCTTTTTTCTGAAAGCAAAATATATTTCCCCCGTTCTTATATGACATAATATATGCCATGAAGAAATATTATTAATAGATTGAAAAAGTGCGGCCTCGCCGATTCTTTTCCCCATGTCATGCTGTAGCGAAATAATTGTTCTTATAATATACCCTACCTAGACTATACTTCTCTTCAAATTCCATATTTAAAAAAAATGAATTAAAAGCAAAATATCTTGTGACAACAAAAGATTAATTTCCACTTTCTGGTCAGCACTCCACATTCTATCTTTTGAAAATTAGTCGTTGGCCTACTATCGAAGAATCTCTGTAGCTCGGTAGCTTTCCTTTGTTCAGGTAAAATTGTATTCACAGTCTCAGGATCGTTTTTGACCAATGTTACACTTAAGTTTTTTGAAGTGTCTTATAAAGTTTCTTTCAAAAATCTATTTATAATCTACAAGAATTAAAACAAATTATTCACTTTAAATTTTGGTAAGAAGTGCTAGATGTTATTTTTATACACTCGTATTCGCAAACTACGAATTCAATATTAACTTTCTGGTCAATATTGATCATAAAATAATCACATCATCTTGCAGTTTATTAATCTTATGCCAAAATTGAACTTTAATGTGGGTAATTTTAATACACTTTAAATCGTTTTGCTACTCTGTAGACAAAATCCTTCCGTCTCATTTTTTAGTCATTTTCCTACATATTCACTTTGGAATATCCTATTTAACATCTTAAGGAATTTATGACAAATGCCTCATTTTAAAAGGTTAAGCATTAAAGTGAAGCATTACCAACAAACTCGAAAGGTCGTATTCACGATATTGAGACCTTTGGGGCTAATTCTTGACTTTGATTTCTGTTTAGTATATACCATTTTACCACTTGAAAATCGTTTTTACAATCCAGAAGACATATATCTTGACCAAAACTTCTCCTTTATTATTCGTTCAGTCTTTTCTTTTGTCTTTTATTAACAAAAATGGTAATCGCAATCTACAAAACTTATGATAGATATTTTTGTTTTTCGGTCGGCCGGGTAATTTACATTTTTATCTTTGAAAATAATGTTTACAGCCATAAGAAGATTATTATAAAAGTTGCACTTTAATCTTTGGTCAGTAGTTTACAATTTGCCGCCCCTCCTTTTCTCTTGGATGAAAAAATAAACAAACGGGCTTAATTTATCATCATTTGATTTGCAATGACAAAGTTAAAACAATCAACTCGTACATTCATCCCGTGTTATTTTGGGATGGCGGGGGATAGATACATTGCTAAAGGGACACCGATCGTGCGTAATACATCAATGGTTTTGAGCCATCTTCAATAAACACGTCGTGTGGATTTACGATGGACTCTAGCATCGCTTCATTTCAATTTCTTCCCGAGTCGAATAACCCTCCTCCTCCTCTCTCCCTTCCCAACGATGTATCTGCAAATAGAACAGAAATGTGTACTTTCTTGTCACCAACGTAAGAAATATTGCATCTGAAGGTAGAAATAAGAAGCAAATATAAGATCCGCTGATCGAAATTTGTTGTGAAAATGTTAGAAAGGAACCCGAACATGCCTAATCCATTATGAGACGGTGTCTAAAATATGGTTTTCGAGAAGACGCCCCCGAGGTTTCGGCCGAGATGGCCTTGTGATTCTGAACAGAGCGCTCCTGAGTTGAAAAGTAAAATAAAGGCGGTATTGCTGACGGGCTGGCGGTTGAAATCGTCATTTTGTCTCTCAGCGGATTAACATATTTGACAGTATGAAATACAGGAAAATAAGAAACTAAACATCCAAAATCATTCACTGGGTTTTTATCAGTTATTTTTGTTGATACAGCATCTTAGCTACAAAACTGTTTGCGTTTGACCTTTTGCATATATTTTTTTAATCGACATGTTTAGACTATTCATATTTTAAAGTATTAATAATATTTCATTAATTTGTGTTTGTTATAATCAGTAACGCGACTTGATTGGTGAAATCTAGCATACAGTTTACAAGTAAATTAATTATATCTCTTGCAAAGTTGATGTTTTGGTGGGTTTTGGGTTTTTAAATTAGAGCCTTAAGTTTGTTGAATACCATTAGATGTAAGCTTTAAAATGTCACATTCTCAAGCGACATAAATCAGGATTATTCAAATTTTGACATACCTATACAATTACAAAACTTGTTAATGGTATGAAAATGTTAACAGTATGCCTATATGTATAGGCATACAGGCATACAGTTAACAACTAAACAAATCAAATCGTGTATCCTGATCGAATGATTATACTTTTTAATATTGTGTAATGTTGGTTTTATTGTAGTTCCCCCACCAATTAGATTAGATTCGTTGAATCTATCATAATTGAAATAATTATAATAAGTTATGAATAATTCGTATGTCATGAACAAATGACTTTATTCTGTTTTTTTTTTATATATAATTCAAATTATAGGCTGAATAGTTTTCTAAATTAACGCCGGTGTTTGCTTGTTTTTCCCTTCGTTCTGTTCACGTTAGCCAAACCAATATTGTTATTCTATACCCCTCTTTCCCCTCTTCCATGCACAATCCCTTTACTAAGTCTGAATACATGCATCCCCCTCTCTTTTTAAAATACAATAATGGGTTCTTGTATAGCGCTCATATCTGTCAGACTTGACATTCCTGGCGCTCCACATGTTGTATCGATTGTATCAATAATGCTGTCAAACATTATGAATACATTTATATACAAGATGAGAACAATTTTTTTTTAATCGATTTTTGTTGAAAGGAAAGACCCTTATTCACACTCAACTGCCTATGTTAGGGTTAAATACAATGAGATAAAAATGTGGCGACTTGAAAGCATCCATAATTATTTGTCAGCGCTGTGTATTAATATGCAATCAAATATTCATAATGTATCAAAACTAAATCAGCTCTGAATATTGAATGTCTGAGAATGGCACGCGTGTATTAGCCCTTAAACCTTTTATTTTTGTTTTTATTTAATTTGAAGTTCCATGTTAAAGGCAAAGTCCATCCTAATATAAATTGGTTTTAAATGAAGCAGTACAAATTAGAGAAACAGGTCAGTGTAAGTTTGAGCAAATTCCCATTACAACATTTTAAAAAGCTATGAATTATTGAAGTTTGACCAAAATCTGTTTCGTCATCAATAACAAAGAAAATGAAGATTATGAAATTGTTTGTACAGAGCAAGTTGAAGGGAACCTCGCAAGACACGTCGCAGTGTCACCAATTTTGTTTGATTGATCGCAACTTAACAAAATAATAACTTTCTTATTTGGAATCGGGATTCGCTTAAAGTTTCACTAACCTGTTCCTCTCATGTTCCTGGTTCTATGAAAACCAACTTAATATCAGGGTGGACCTCCCCTTTATATATTTGTTTTCCCCCAAATGTCAAATGAATCCAACCGACCATGCCAACCATTTTTTGTAAAACAATACCGTCTCCAAGCAATGATAAGTAAATTACTTATCAAGACAAAAATCCTAGTAACTGAATGCAATTTATTTGTGAATGAGAATGCGAGGGAAAATGTTTCTTCATAATTAATATTATAATTGATATTACATAAACAATGTTTGCAATAACCGATAGAGTTATACATGGTAAGCGAAATGAATACTGCATGGGATAAAAAGCGTACATACTTTGTAACGCCTTTTTGGTCAGCTTTTTTTCTATTCCAAATTTCTATTCGTACAAAGAGTGCTACCAGATCAAACAAAATTATATCTGAAAAAATGTTGTCTCTTGCACTTGTGCCATCTGCATGTAGGCTCCTAGATAATTTTACTTATTGTATTTTACTGTCTTTTTAATTTGCCTTTGAGCAGTTTGTTTATATGGCGGTGCAAATATGTTTGTGTTAGGCATTTTCCGAAATGCGCAGTGCAAAGTATCCACATTAAACATCAAGCTTAATATGAAACACGCTTAGATGCAATAAACAACCCAGTCTATACCAGTACTATTTCTTAGTTGTAAGCCTATATGTACCTTACCCGTAGAAAGAGAGAGAGAGAGAGAGAGAGAGAGTATTATTTTCTGTACCCTCGATCTCTCACTTCTTTTTGTCATTGTCTACTCTTTGTATTATGACCGTGTTCTTCTATCTTTGTCGTGTAAAGTATTGTCTTGTCCCTTTCTCGTCTCTGTTGGCATCCCCCTTTTTCTTTCCCCTATTTTGTAGTTACAGATTAGTTAATTTAATTACTCATTATTCCTAAGTTTCATTTGAGGTGTTCACGCTTTTTAGTGGACCCCTCTGTTTCCAACATGTATTTCTTAAATTTGTTTTAAATGCGTATAAATGATGTGTAATGTTTTGTTGGAAACATGAATAAATTTGAAACGAAAATTTGAAATGAAATTAACGGAAGAGAGAGAGAGAGAGAGAGAGAGAGAGAGAGAGAGAGGAGAAAGAGAAGAGGGTGGGGGTATAAGTAGCGCTTGCAATATTGTGTATTGTCGGGGGGGGGGCGGTGATATATAATTGAAAGCCATCATTGCTGGACAAAAATGAAAAATTAACACATTAAATATCGGATTGGAAAATACCACTTTATAGAATCAATAGTTAATTAAAAGATGAAAGAAGACTTTTATACCTCGATGTCATGTAATATACAATATATAATTACATTTTTTTCACTACTGTGATTCAAGATTGTGCATTAATTGAGTTTTACATAGCCTTAACTTTTCAAGTTCATTATGCATAATGAATAAATGGCAAGACTCTCGAATGCACGTTTGAATATTAACGTTTTGATCTGTCAGACAATGTACTGCAGAAAACAAAAACAAATAAAAACGAAAACAAAACAAAACGAAAAAAGAAAGCAAAGAAAACAAAACCAACGAAACAACGCAAATAACACCATCAAAAAAAAAAAAAAAAAAAACAGAACAGACTTAAAAAAAAAAAACAGCACAAACACCGCACGCACAGTCAATGTCACTAGATGGCGCTATTGAAAAACAACGAACAGTGCTTATCGTTCATGGCCATGGGTAGGTACATTGTAGCTCCTACTATTATAATAACAATACATTTTTGTTTGCACCTCTCTTTCTCTCTTTCTCTCTCTCTCTCTCTCTCTATCCATTCGTATCTCTCGCCCTGTCACTATCTCTTAATTTTCCATATATTTCTCTCTCTCTGTTCTCCCCCCTTCCCCTCCTTTCCAATCTTTATCTCTCCGTTTCTACTCTATTTATATTATCCTTTCTCTCTCTCTCACCCTCTTTCTGTTTCAACTCTCTCTTTCCTCTCTCTCTCTCTCTCTCTCTCTCTCGCATTCCATTCTCCCTCCTTTCTTCCTCTTTTCAATTCACTTATATTAAAGGGATCCGGTAACTTTGTCTCAGATTCTGAAACAAAATTCTGGATTTAGCTCATGATGCAATGATAATTTTATCCTTTAGGTCAGAAAGGAACCCCATGACTTTTACAAGCCGATCGCCTGTCTGATTATCAAGATATTTATGATTGGAATTACAAATTTTGAAAACCGTTCGCCTGACGGTTTTCATAACACTACAGTCTAATAGGGAAAACGAGTATGGTAAAACCGGTCATTCAAAGATTTTTACTTTTTTGAGGCACTTCTTGATCATTTTGAAGCGCAATTTTTTTCAGGGCTTCAATATTACACCATATCACAGACACTGATGACACGTAGGACCATGTATCTCAGATTTAACATTGTTAAACGATCCCTGCACTATCACAATTTTAAAATACTAGTAGCTAACTGAAACACAACTGCAACACTGCACTTTGCATACACCGTTCTATGTCAATAGATGGCGGTATTCAAACCTAGCTCGTCTGCTACCTTTAGTGAATTGATGTAACTGCCCACGTAAAGGTGCTTGCCCAGGTACTGCGATTGCATAAATTAGAAGGCTGACATTCAATTATTGGAAAATTCTTTCGTATGAGCAGAACACCACTCAAAAGTGAAAATGGTAAATAAATTAATAAAACAAATGAAACTTATTACGAATTCCATTTTTGTGCATGCCCTGTGTAAATAGATATGAATTATTTCCATGGATACATAAGGGGAATACGGGGGGGGGGGGGGGGTGGTAAGATCACTGATATGGCACTACCGTTACGTGAGCGAGGAATTTATCTCAAGCTAAGGGATTGTTTGTATTGTCTCGCAGTGCAAAATACCTCCCACCCCACCAACAACAACAACAAAAAACAAATATATATATAATACCCTTTACACATGTTTAGTCAATGAATTTCATTCGCTTTTGCAATTATGCGGTCTAGCTGATATACAACATGTAAATTGTCATGATTGTGTGCGACTCTCATTTGTTTAGTTTCCATCTTTTACCAATACACATAATGGAAAAATGGAAATATGAACGACATATTGTGTGTCTCTTGGTCGTAGGGATCTCAGCAGTGTAATAAGAGGTTGTAAAAATATAAAAGTAACATGAAGAAGAAGAACAGAAGGGAAACAAATCGAACACATAGAGGAGCTGCATATTAATGCCATACGGGCATTTAGATTTTAGACAGTTAAAAGGTTACATATTTTGTGACTTATTACACTTTCGACTTTCGGCATCACAATTATTTCTCTACACTTTACAGGTACACTGAATCTCTTGACGCGTACATATTAATTAACAGAATTCGTTTGTCTTTTTTTCTCCCGACGTTACTATACACTTTCGATTTTCAACGGAGCCTCCAGCGACAAATTTTCAAACGAGAAGTCATCACTCAGCTCATTCCCTTGTACCTGTTCATGTCCAGTAATTCATGATTTCCACGAGGCCCCGAAAACATTACGCACTAACAAATCATATTTCCAGACGTTACGCAATCTTCGGCAAACATCAAAGGGCTAAGGTCCGGTGCCGCATCCTCGGGTGGATCAAAAGCTTGATCATGGTTTGACCGTCACACACGTGTGGTCAAGCCATACTCGGAACCGTCCTCAACATTTTTATTCGGTGAGATAAAAGGAGCCGCCCCTAAACCAGGTCAACGAGATTTTTTTCGGGGGCGGCAACACCGGTGGCCAGCGGCCTTCGCATTCTTTCATGTTGTAAAAAAACTGAGGACCAATTAGTTATTTTGATAGTCGGAACATGACTTGTGTAGGTTATTAGATATGTTTCCCAGTCGTATCATACACTACGCAGTAATGCACTTACATTCGAACTGCATAATTATGCCGTCACCAGCGGCGTAGCGTGGATTCAGCTATGGGGGGGGGAGGGGGAGGGGGGGGGGGAGGGGGGAGGGGGAGGGGGGAGGGGGGGAGGGGGGCTGGGCACTCTTTTCATGGGCACCTAATTGCGTGGTGGATGAATGGTGTTAAAACAATGCCATCGAGTGAGGGGCAATGTGAAACGGGTCCTGTTTTTTCAAGTTGGTTACACTCTTCCTGACTTTCTCTCATTTATTAATTCCATAAAAGATAAGAAAGGTGGAAGCAAAAAATGCCCTTGCGAGCAGCTCGTTGCTGAATCCCAAAGTTAACAAAATTCAATTTGTCATATAATAAAGCGCTTTCTGCACTTACATGTATACTGATATAGACACTATATAGACACAAGTGTAAGCCTCTATCACACCTCTGAAATTGATTTTTTTTTTCTTCCCTGCAATGTCGACCAAAGGTATGATACTTTCACCATGTACAGGACTCTGTATAGAACATGATTATTTCTCGCTGTTGCCGATTTGTGATTTCATATCAATCTTAAAGGCACACTGTCCTACTTGTAGCTACTTGCTCCCTCTATATAGAAAACTTCCCAAATCGGTGCCTGTTGGTCCCCCATGATCCTCTTTTTCTTATGTTAAATGAGAGCTGAGTTAATGAGATAGCCACCTGTCACACTGACCTCGCTGGCTCTCTGGGTGGTCTAATCTCTTCTAGCTGCAGTAGTAAAGCCTCCCTTTAAAGGTAAAGGCCAGTTTTGGAAACGTTGCACCCCTCTCAAAAAAAAAATTAAATGGAAGCTCTTATTACCAATCATGTGAAAGAATATGTTTTGATTAAAGGTAAAGACCAGTTATGGTCATGCGATTGCATTGTGAAAGAAACGTTGTGGAATCGATCAGAAAAGGTTGATCATCTAGCATCTAGCATCTGCAAGGTTCTGGAATCATCAAAATGATAAGAAATTTGGCCCATTCTTCGTAAAGTTACAAGCACTATACACAGAAAGATGTATATGGGACTACCCTATATCTCTCACACGACCATGAGAGAAACAAATTTACGAAATATATGAATTAGTAGGCGGTTTCCCGGCAATTTGTTTATCATCATGTATTAGTCAAAACATATTCTTTCACATGATTGGTAATGAGAGCTTCCATTTCATTTTTTGAAATTGGGGCGTTTCCAATACTGGTCTTTACCTTTAAGTACGTAATGATACAAAGTAAATACAAAGTATGATACAAAGGAAACCGCCTACTAATTTTATTTGGTAAATTATTATATCTATCTGGACCGGATAGATATCGCGCACGTGTCGCGTAGTCCCGTATACATCTTTCTGTGTACAGTGCTTGTAACTTAACCAAGACTGGGCCAATGATTTCTTATCATTTTGATGATTCCAGAACCTTGCAGTACACACCAATGCTAAATGATCGAATTTTCTGATCGAATCCACAAAGTTTCTTTCACAATGCAATCGCATGACCAGAACTGGTCTTTATCTTTAGTGTAACAAAATAATATCTCTTTTTCGTTCATCGACTTTTTTGTTGTTGAAAATAAACCTATCACTTCTTTGTTTAGCTCCTTTGTTGTTTGTTTATTGAATTTTTACAAACATTTTTTTTAAGTGAGATGTTTTGTCGTGCGGACAATGTTTTTTTTTTCCAAGATAACTATTTCCTTTGAATGCTCTTGGATTTATAACCATTCAAAATATTGTTACCCGCTTTCAAACTGACTTCATTAATCATTTTAATCCACTTAATTGAATCCTTATTACGATTGCATGATAGATGTGTTGCTGGTGGTCATAATGTTAAGTAGATTGAATGTGTTAGAAAATAGAACTTGGTGGTTGCTCACATTACCACTGTTTCTCTATTACATACAGGAGCAGTGATGTGGAATAAAGAGTGTGGCATTACAATTATAATTTTCTACTAAGTGTGTACAAGAGAACTTTCACACGCAACGCAGACTGAAGATGTAATTTGGGAATTTTGTATCCCGATTAATCTCCCATGTCGGTATAACAAAAGCAACTTATTCAAGACCTACAAGTTACATTAATAACGATTTCAATTTTGTGCTGGTATTGGCTTTGGCAGAGACTTATCCGCTATACTGTAGCGGATAGGCTAAGTCTCCCAGCTGTCGAGTTCAAAAATATAATTAATTTCTGTTTCTGCCTTCTCCATTAGGACACTTCTCAAAATATGTTATAGATAGCATATTATTATAGGTCCTTTAAAGAGAAAACACCCTCCTGATTCATAAACGTTTGAAAAATTGTAATAACTTAGTGTGTGGAAACAAAATTGGATAGCTGTCCGCCACTACACATCACACTCAGTGACATTACCGATTCAGCCAATATGAAGAGCCCATATCTAAAGTGTTTACAACTTTTTAAAAGTCTTAACTTTTTCCTTTTTTATCTATATAATTAAAACCTTCGCCATTCTGTTTCCTCATTATTACTTATCTAAGTTATCTTAACTGATTATCTTTTTAGTTATGAGGGGCCATAATTTGTCGACCCTTCTTCTGCACACATACAATCCACTACGGAAGAGTCTGGGGTTAAGACCTCCAGCTAAGATAAAATACAAGCTCTCTGCCAACTTGAATGCCAATACCAGCATAAAATCGAAATTGTTAAAAATGTAATTTGTAGGTACAGAATGTGTTTCTTTTATTATACTGACATGGGAGATTAATCGGGATACAAGATTCCCAAATCACATCTTCAGTCTGCGTTGCGTGTGGATGTTCTCTTGTACGCACTTGGTAGTAAATCATAATTGTAATGCCACACTCTTTATTCCACATCACTGCTCCTGTATGTAATAAAGAAACAGCGGTAATGTGAGCAACCACCAAGTTCAATTTTTTAACACATTTAATCTACTTAACATTATGACCACCAGCAACACATCTAGCATGCAATCGTAATAGGTATTCGGTTGTGTTAATTAAAATGATTGGTGAAGTAAGTTTAAAAGCGGGTAACAATATTTTGACTGGTTATAAATCAAAACAAATACTGGCAACTAATTAGCTCTTTTTTTTAATACATGAAATGAGTTAAATGTTTGATTTTGCCGCTGCTCGGGACTCAGATATTTCCAAGAACATTCAATGAAAATAATCATCTCGGGGGAACAAAAGACCTTAAATTGTGTGCTCACGAAAATGATTTGATCTAAATCAACAACAACAACAAATCAACAAACAACCAAACAAACAAACAAACAAAAATAGAAGATAAGCAAAGAAGTGACAGGTTTTAAAAATTCCGATGAACAATAAAGAGATAAATATATATATATATAAATTTCTTTAATGAATTAAGTGAAATTCATAATGCGAATACAAGACAATTTGTCAGACGTGATCTTGTAATCCCTAAAAACCCTTTATTATGGAATAATTTACCCGTTGAAGTATGAACAAAACCCCCTAAAATTGACTAGTTCAAATCCTTAGAAAAGTTTCAATTTCATATGTCCATATTGCAAAGACCACTTAACTTTTGTTTCTATTTTTGTGAATTTCACTTGAATATATTTTCTTTCTGACTTTCTATTTTATTATGATTTGATTTGATTTCCTTCTGCATTCATATTAGTACAAAGTTTTTCGATAACAATAGGAATATAAAATACAAAAAGTATATTTATGACAGTGAATCATAAATAAACAAATATACATAACAGCTGTTATTTTCAAAAAGGAAATAATGAACTGTCATAGATACTAAATTTCATCAAACATTATAAGATTATTTGCAGAAGAAGGACTGTCATTGTAAGCAGATTGCTTGAAAAAAAGACAGGCCCAGACAAAACTCATAAAATTAAGAAGTGATTATTGACAATGCAGATGAGGATGATGCAGAGGATTCTGCTGCTGCTGCTGCTGATGATGATGATGATTCGAATGAAGGAAGAGATGAAATTATGATAAAGATTGAAGAGTTGACATAGACATTTTACCTTGAATATTTGATATGATTGCATGAGGTTGCTTTTCTCTCGCAGGGCCCCATGGGAGACCAGCTAATGTTGAATGGACTATACACAAACCCAATGATAAATAGATGAATAAATGAATATAAATTAATATAGATGAATAAATGAATATAAATTAATATAGATGAATAAAATCAATACAGAGACCGTTCTATTTTGAAAATTTCAAATTTGAATTTTGGAAATTTGTGATTCAGCGCAGAGCCTGCCAACTCGCAAGGGCAATCATTATTATAATCTGTCAGTTTGCGGTCGCTCTGTCAAAGCTTAAAGGGATCGTTTAACAATGTTAAATCTGAGATACACGGCCCTACGTGTTATCAGTGTCTGTGATATGGTGTAATATTGAAGCCCTAAAAAAATTGCGCTTCAAAATGATCAAGAAGTGCCTCAATAAAGTAAAAATCTTTTAGTGACCGGTTTTACCATACTCGTTTTCCCCAATAGACTGTAGTGTTATGAAAACCGTCAGGCGAACGGTTTTCAAAATTTGTAATTCCAATCATAAATATCTTGATAATCAGACAGGCGATCGGCTTGTAAAAGTCATGGGGTTCCCGACTGACCTAAAGGTTTATAATTATCATTGCATCATGAGCTAAATCCAGAATTTTGTTTCAGAATCTGAGACAAAGTTACCGGATCCCTTTAAAACACATTGTACACCTTCCTTATCTTTTATCGGATTGTTATCTAACTAACTATTTCTCGTGCGTTCCTCTCATTGTAAGCATTTTTCTTATTGGCAGATCCATTACTACCTTAATTTGAGATTTCCGTACACGTAGTGATCTCATATTTAAAACATTCATAGGGCCTATAACTTTCTTATTATTGGTCCGATTGATTTCAATTTTTTCCATTCTATTTCGGCATTATTATTAGCATTAATGTGTCACAATCCACTGTTCGATTGCAGTTTTGAATTCTATCTTTCTCTTCTTCTTCTGCTTCTTACTCTTCTTCTTCTTCTTCTTCTTTTTCTTCTTCTTATTTTTCTTCTTCTTCTTTTTCTTCTTCTTCTTCTTCTTCATTATCTACTTCTTCTTCCCCTTGTAATCACATTTAAGAGTTAATGTGTACTTTTTCCCATACGGAATAGGCGTATACATGTGTTGGATTGACAGATAAGATAATAATAATAATAATAATATTTAAGTTTTATATAGCGCTTATTACAACTGTCTCTTAGCGCTTTACAAATATTCCTTAATCAATAATTTTAAAAGAGGAAAAGCCTTGAATTCCCAAAGAAGATCAATGTATTTAAGGAGGGCATGTCAGAAGAAAAGTGATTATCGTGTTGGTATATGAATAATCCGATGATACAAATGAAATACATTTTCATGGACCCATGACTGACAAAAATACCGCGTTTTACCTTTAAGCCTTATCCTTTTTAATGACACGGAACAGAGCTACCGTATTTTCGTTCAGTTTATTGAACGCATCGCCCTTTAATATATGGGTGTAGTTTGTGTACAAATACCATACAAACGAAGTTCTAATGACGGGAGGTGTTCAAAACCGTTGTCATAAATTGACTTTTGAAGAAAAAAATATCCTTTTTGAATATGATTATCTAGGCCTTCTATTTGTCTCATGGTATCAAATTTTTAAATTTGGTTATTGCTTGGTTTATTTTTCCCTCTCTAATACGTATTATGATCAGAGTAATGATGGTAACAAAACGTGTATATTATTATGAAAGAAATCTTACTTATAATACATATCTTTTTACTGAATATTCACATCCAAGCGTTTCGTTTATGGTTCATCCCGACCCCAGCTGCCTAGATAACATTTGATTGATTTTATAATTTCTCATGTAATAGATAACATTTTTAAAAGACGAAACTTCAATACACGGTTTCATTACACATTTATATGTGCGTATAGTGGATTTATGTGCATTACGTCTATATCTCGATTTCTGCACCTCCCCTTAAATATTGAAAAAAGAGTGATAGATGATAATTGTTTTACTTTTGTAATTTTTTATGAAACAGTTTAGATATGACGAAATTATGTAGAAATTTACAGGAATTAAGAATATGTCATGTTTATAATGTCCTATCTGTGAAATTGAAACGTTAGCAGTGCCTATAGTATTCAAATTATGCAAGGAAACCCGTTTACTTGCTAGACTTCCCTGTCTGACGCTTTTGAGTGACTGACTGACTGTGGTAATAACATACATAAAATGAGCTGTAACAGTAACCCACTACTTGTAATGGCCAAAATTAAACTGATTAAATCTTTGTGCAGCACAAAACGTACGACCATTCGGTACAATTAGGGTCTGAAAATCAGACTATTACTTAAGTGATTGCACTCACTTACAGGTGTATGTCGATTCGACAACTAATGGTCGTTATTTTCCTACAAAAAGCCATTTGACCTGCAAATGGGACATAGCACATTAATGGGGTGAAAATCAGTACTATCAAGCCTGATCAACGAAAACTATAACCAGACAAAATTATAACCGGCCAGTTTTACAGCTCTACCCCCCCCCCCCCAAAGAGCTTTGGGTAGACTACACCCTCCATCCCACCACCAACACCACCTCCTCCTCTTCCTCCTCCTCCTTTTCAAAGTGTGGGTGGGTTTGGTACATACAGCTCGCGGAGTGAGGGTGGCGGGCTGCTTTTCTTCCCCGAATATTCTCGGTCATGTCCTCATGTCTGTCAGTCCATAAAAGTCATAAAAATCAGAATTCCTAGCCCAAATAATGAAAAGGAAATAATGGAAGCGGGGCCCACGCCATAGTGGTTGGATACCGCCACGAAATGAGGGGTTCTTTGTTTATAGTGCCATAATTTTATTGAGCCTGATTGTTATTGTTTTAAAGGAAACACCGGGAGTTACGAGGCTAACCGGTGAAGCCTTTCTCATGTACGGAGATTGGTGTATCCAGATTTTATGTAGAACGGCGTAGCACCTGAATGGGGATGAATAACCCTCCTTCAAATTGCTCAAAACTAGAGAGGGAGAGAGACTCCAAGAGGGGTGAAAAGAGAGAGAGAGAGATTGGAAAGGGAGAGAGGGAGATGGGATAGGGAGAAAAGGGGAATTTTCATTCAAGAATTTGCATATCACTGAAAACGTTTATAAATAGTATTAAAATATTCTTCACTTTCCTTTGATTTAATCTATAACTAACTATTTTTTTCTTCGTATTATGATCAATTCGTTTGCTGCAGTTTACATGCGCGACTCGTACTAGATAATGATTACATAATATGTCTCAAACCAGAGGCGTATCATGGGTCCAGGAATTCGGGGCATTGGCATAATAGGGGGAGGGGCGCTGGTCATTGGGTGGATTGAAAGCGCAATGGTGCGACCATCGATCAGGAGAAGTTTGCGGGAGGGGGGGGGGGGGGCTGCCTTTTTCATTTTTAACTCCCCCTTCCCCCTTTTTAAAATAAATTTCCCCCTCCTCCCATTTTAAACCAACGTGCCCCTCGTAATTAGCAACGAAACTGTCCCATCAGATGGCGCTGACAACGTGCAGAGTTTTAGCATGGAGATAAGAAGAGATCTCCATGGTTTTAGTAACCACTGTAGGATGTATATATCTTGTAGGCTGTTTTTCGCCATCAGACAGTATCAGTCAGTATTTGGGACATCGAAAGAGCGTTCTTTAAATTTACGGGTAAACCATGTTAAAACCACATTGGTTGTAAGTTATAAAATGGTCATAAAACGAAGCGAGTCGGCTTTTCTTTGAAGTATCTGCCCTTGTCCGGCTTTCGGTCACGGCGTCATAAAAATACAACTTTTGGACCAAAATCCATCCCAAATTGAGAAGCTAGTACACTCCAATCTAGATTGCACAGCATGATCTGCATGCAAGCAGGAATTGGCCTATAGATTTACCTTATCGAAAGGCTTCCTGTAAATATTGATACAATTTCCGAATTTCATCAATATTTCAGCATATCAAATTCTCGTTGAGGGTTCAATAAAGGTTTTTCCATGAGTACCCTATAGCAATAAACTTATAAATTTGGCTAAAAACTTGTCTGTTTTATGATGTTTACTTACGGTGGCATTATTTTGTTTGTTCTTTGCAGATCTACATGATAACTATTACAAATGTCGTCTGCTGGCAAATGTTTAAAAAAAGTATATATTCATATTCGTTGTATTTCGTTTTCTGAAACTTTATCACACTTTCGATGGATGTTACCAGAATATTCGAAATATGTGGTAACCTGGATAGGCCTACGTTTCATCAAAGTGCCCTCAATGCCCTTATGGTGTGCGCAAATTTTGTATTTTCTTGTCCAACAAAGAATTTTGCCCAATTTTCAGGAAATAAAGTTCATAAATGGATGATGGGGTAGAGGGGAAAGAACTGCAGTTCAGTGATAGGGGAGAGGAAAGGGATGAAAGAAGAGAGAAACAGACAAAACGGACGTGAGTGAAAGAGGTGTGGTGAGGGGAGATAAATAAAGAGGGGGGGGGGGGAGTAGAGAAAGAGAAAGAGAGACAGATTTTTTTTTAATGGAGAATGAAAGATATAGAAAGGGCGGAGACAGACAGACAGATAGATGAAGAGAGAAAGAGAGAGAGAGAGAGAGAGAGAGTGAGATAGATGCAGATAGACATTATAGAGAACGGGATTGGGTAATTATAAAAAGAACAGCACATGCAGTAAAATTTAAAAATCACCTTTCCAATGGCTTCACCAATATCATGTCTGTTCGTGTCCTACACCTTCAATTAAACGGAAGATGTACGGGTAGGTCATGATGATTAGAAATCATGATACAGATCGCAATATTAAGATAAAAGAAGTTAGGGAAATGGAAATAGTACGAAAACAAAGTGCAAATATTTGTTTACATCTATTTTGAAAGTTAATCTACACTGACATATAGCAATGGATTTCACACAAACACGGATTTGGGCATATGGGGCAAGGTAAAGTTGATGAACGCTTGTGTGTCCAGGATGACAATCTATGCTGTGTTTATCCTATACTCGAAATAAAGCAGTCTCAAACTACTTTTTTATATTTAAAATTCAATAGCGGCAAAACGTTGAGATGACACTAAACAGAATTAACAACAACAGAAGCAGCAGCAGAAGCAGCAACAGCAACAACACAAACATCATCATCATGAATATTTCTTTTTTCACGCTCCCTTCGTTTTATTACTTGCTTTTTTATTTCACGGCACAACATTTCAAGCAGCAATGCACAGGTAATAATGGGGATAGAAACACTTTATAGGCTAATTACTTTTAAGTTATTAAATTTGGCACAAAATTTTCCCGTATGATTTACATATTATGATAATGAATAAACGAAACTCGATCACCAAGACTTTATTAAAATAATTAAAATAGATAAATTATAGATGTATGTATATTTATGAATAGATAAATAAACAAACAAAAAGATATATAAATGAATAAGCAAATCAACAAGTAACCCCTACATTCTAATGGCTTTGTGCGTCCCTCATTGAATGTAGGAAAATGATGATGACATACACGATACGATATCCTAACATGATTTCTGTAGGCCATACCAATGGTAGACTGGTCAGGTTTTAATTCGCAGTTCGACATTGATGTGTAGTCCTCAGAGGGAAATTTTGAGGGAAATTCGGAATTTCTCGGTTCATGTAATTTTTTCATAAAACATTGCAGCATTCAATATTTCTATAGTAATATCCAAAATGACAGAATTTACTTGGATTGCCTTTGTCCGTGTCAATAAAATGCACGAAGAAAAGATTATACAATAAATTATCTAATATACACGTGTGATTGGTTTATAATTATGTAGGATACCAATTACCTATCTGCCCGACTCCTATACCAAAGCTCACTCGCCATGGCTATCATGCTTACTCGGTCTCTTCCTCAAAATCGGTCCGTGATACTCCTACTCTTGACATTTTTAATAAACAGGCAAAGGACCTACCTTTGTTTTTTAAAGATTCTTTTTATTGCCCTCATTTTCAAGATACCACAAAATGACAAGATACGTAAAATGACAAAACAATCAAAACCACAATATATATGTGAACTTCAAGGGAAGTTTATACATTTAAGAAAGAAAAAGAAAAGAAAGGGGAAACAATCCTCACTGCCCTCCCACATCCTCTTGCCACCTCCTATCCTATGCATGTATTCCATATAGATAGGGAAGTGAAAACAGGTATAGGAAAGATTACCTAATTATGAAATGATTACCTATTCAACATAATCGATCCAAAAAATATCGTATGGCTAAAAATTTAGTTTTTCAATGTAAATGTATTATGTTGTACATGTATGTATATTCAGATTATTTATGTTTCTCTTTATAAGCTGTTTGTATATTTCATGTCACAGCAATTGAATAAGAGGATAAATTATGTAAAATGACTCGAAACAGTAAACCAGGCGCTAAATAAATGTTAGTTCTTGTTATTAATACAATAATGAGTTATAGCACGGTTAATATAACTTCCAGGGTTTATAAGTAGGTCTAGTTGAATCGTAGGTTGAAGACTGAAGACACGATTAATATAAATATATATGATGGATTATAAGCTCACTGCTATTAGAGTCAGTACAGTCAGCTCTGTTCCCGCCCACGAACCGACTCTCACGGATCCCGGTTCGGGACTGAGTCACGTATTTCGGATGGTGACGTTCAAGGTCGGTCCCCAGACGTAAATAATCATAAAATGATTTCATCACGTCTGTGAAAACCCAATTAAACACACACGCTACTCGAATGCGAACATTAATTCATTTATGCACGTATAGTATAGTTCATGCAACGATCAGCAAACATGACAATGTTATTATGAGTTTATTCAAATATAAAGCATACGTCGTTAAAAGAAAGGCCTTGAAATGTATATTACTATCTTTGATCAACAACAGTGTCTTACAATTTCATATTGGCGAACAGTTTTAGCAATCATACATAATTATATAATCACATATATAAACACAAGCCAGCTATAATGTTTCGAAGAGGGTGATAATAAAAATATGTTCCCAAATAAGGTATGTTTCGTTTGGCTTACTTCATTTACATGTATTTATAAATTTATTTCCGCACATGGTATTCTGTAGCATTCTACTTCCTACATGTACTAATCACCGAGGGTACTGGATAAACGTTGTTGTTCCCAATTAAAACACAGCATGTTACATAACACCACATAATAGCAGTTAGATTTAGATATTTATCCAGCCCTTAATTAATTCACCAGTTGGCAGTGAAAATGTCAACGTTTATTGACAGGTAACATTTCCCTTTTCTTTTATACCTTGCTTGTTTTTGTTTAACTTTATTTTGCGTTGTTATGTTTGTAAAATTTGATTATGCAAATAAACAAAACAAGAAACAAATAAATCACACATCATTATTTAAAACTAAGGACACCCCTTTTCAAGATAATATATGAAGATTTGGAAGAATGACTGAATTTTCTACTTGAATTTTTTTCTTCTTCTTCATTTCATCTTTATTCCATCGGACTGTTTGCCTCACAGTACTGTGGTCGGAAATCCCTTCCCATGCAGTTATTCAATTACTGCAAGTTCGACTACTGTGCAACTCCTCGATGACGTAACACATTGCGACCGTTTTAATTCTACATGTAGTTTATGGTTATTACTGCTTAATGATGACAGCAACGTCAGAGTCATTAAACGCATTGACCCTCGTCACCCGCCATTTAGCTAGATATATCAATTTTATTACCCACATGACTCAAATAATTAATACCTTTTTCTCCCCTCTCCAAATGAAAGAAATAGAAAAAAACCTTTGTCGAATTTCATTGTCAAGCTGTCTCTCCATAAAACGAACAAAATACCACATGGAATTCCCGTTGGGCCACTGTTGGCGAGATAAAAACCTTCATATTTCTACTACTCGAAGATTAAAGCTCTCTCGTTTTACGATATATCGTATAGTTCTCTATACGAGCGGATGCCATTTTACAACTGTTTGGGCCGTTAAAAATATATATAAAGTTTTACAAGGTGTTCCAACTGGCAATGATACTGTTGAAAACAGATCGAGGTAGTATAAATCCAGCTGCCATTGGGCAGGATTGTGTTTCTGGGAGGAAATATTCGACGGACTAACATCCTGAACATGTACGAGAGAGCTAAGCAGGTAAATTATTCAATTTGTTCTAGAAATGAGGATTGAAAAGCCGAATTTATTCGTTTCTTTTAATTCCTGTTTGAAAATTATACATTATTTTAATTTGTATATTTAATGATATAAATTATGTTCCTTGATTTATTAGTAGCATTAACTGGTTTCCTGTTACACATGGTGTATACCTTTTATTTCAATCATACAAAGTATTCAATAATAATATGAGCGAATTGGCAACGTTAACTTTTACACGTGTATACATCCGGGTAATAAGAATGGCACGATTGCTGAGTCGAAAACATTTCGAGACCTAACAGAAATCAACACATGGGACTGTTGGTTCAAGCTGGAGTTTGTATTCTTCAAAATTTAAAATCTTCCTAAATTATTTGTCTACGTAATATTAATGACCATATATCTCGAGCCATTTCTATTCAATATCAATAGAATCAGTATTTGAGCGGGAAAAGGATTAGTAAATATAAGTCGCTTGAAAATCTTCTAAGACGTAAGACTGGGGGCTGCAGCCTCCCGAGGATGAATTTGCAAATATACGGGCAACCGCCATCTCAAATTTGGGCAGCGAATTTGTCGCCTTGTAATATGTATAGGGTACCTAGTATAAGCATGGACCTACTAAATGACAGTGATAGTAAAATTTGCACCAACAGTGGATGCCACTGTAAGAAAATGTGTGTCGAAATATTTGTTCACGTCAGCCCCCCTCCCCCCCCCCCCCCCCACGGCGACATGATGCCAACACGTCTGTTAAGATATTGGTTTCAATCGCTATACAAACATAATTATTATTGTTGTTCTTAATACTATCCTTTCGTAGTCTTCAGTATTAATACTGAACAGAGGTCTAAATATTGTACAGTAAAATAGAACCTGTCTTCGTCCAATAGTAAGCATTTGTTTAGTAGTAACTATTTATGGAGTTCAAATAAAAGAAACAATCAAACGGAAAGGGGGGGGGGAGAACATCGTATTCATTGTTATAATTATGGTTGTTAGTGAGCCCATAATTCAACTAGTCAGTTAATATATATACACGTACGTTAAAAGTAGTTAAATGAATCGAATGAAACTATTGTGTATAGGACATGGATTTAACGAAAAAAGAGAGTGGATATGTGACTGCTGATAAACAAGAAAAAATATATTGTATTTGTCTATATTATGTGTACATAAAGTCAAATGTTTCATTTATTGTTATTTTGTTATTTTCTATTATTTTACAATTTTTACAATGCATTACAATATGTACACAAAAGAAGAGGTAGTCAACAGCAGAACAGGGCATTTTTACATATATCACATACATTTATACAATCAAACAATTATTTGTTTGTCCTGAAAATTCATACAGAAATTATTTTGACAACTGATATTTGAACCCTGGATCTTCTTTGAGCGGCAGATACACGCAACATGTTACAAAATCTACCAAATGTAGCTGCAAAAGTAACTTCATTAAATTTGTTCCTAAAATCTAACAACTGTTGTTTATTATTACAGAGAATATTTGTGAATTATTCATTGCTTCTTGTGTATAATTATCCCGGAATTCGACCAATTTGAAATTGAAGTAAATACCATTACTTTTGAAAATTAATCAACAAGTCTTGAGCCCAGTCAAATGATATGTAACAATATTCTTTAAAAATTCATTTTTTTGTTTTTCCAGTGATTCACATTCGTATTCAAGCAGTCAAAACAAATCCATTACATTTTCAGAAAATAGCAATTCAATGTTTATAAACACACGTACAACAACATCAAAACACCATTACAAACATGGCGGAACTCACAGTGTTGGTGATTGTCTTTCTCATCTCAATTTTTTCTTTAATTCATCCCCTCGTCTTGTCGAGAAGAAAAAAAAATATTAAAAAAAAATATTAAAAAAATAAAGAAAAATATACTTTGTTTGGGATGTATCAAATATTTTTCGTTTGGTTTCATTGAGTTGGCGAAACTGCACTGTAAAAAATAATTTGTTCATTGGTAATTTGTACGTATTTTTTCCATGTAGAATTTACTTGAAAACATTAGTTTTGCCACTTACGCACTAAATTTAAGTCTTGCTAACTCAAACTTTCAATTTAGTAGAACATACGTGGAATATTTAAGTAAAATCAAATACATAAGAACTTTAAGTAATTTCAGCTTGTATTAATTTAGTAATTTTAACTCAAAATCAGAAATTATACGTATTACTCAAACAATTTATGTTGATTATTCTTATCTTTTTAAAGTAAGGTCCGATGCAGTGCGTAATAGAAATATTTACATAATTTATGAATATTCATTAAGACCAAATTAAACTCTTTTTTAAATAAAACAATTCTTTTTTGTGGTTGAATGAAAATTTAAGGACTTTAAAACATTTACTAATTCATTTAACATGGCTAAGCAAAGACAAGACAATTTTTAATTGTTACCCAGTTCAAAACAAATCAAAACTTGATATTTCAGGAAATTGTCAACCAATTTTCCTTTTAAGATGCTACGATCAAGTATATATAAAATTTGGAGCCTTTCAATATGTGTCGAATCTTAATCTTAAATAGAAGTAGTGTTAGTGATTAGTGATTAATCTTAAATAGAAGTAGTGAATGTTACTTGTTAGATTAGATGGGTACCACATCGTGCAATATGTAATCCTATCATAGCTTTTTTTAATTATCTAAAATGATTACAATACTTAAATTATTTACGTTAATGTAACTCGATTTAACTGAGTAAAAATTTATTCAGCAAAATAAGTAAATTCTACTTAAGATGCCGTAGGTAATATTTACTTAATAAAAATAAGGCAATTCTTTTCCTCAATTTTATTGAGTTATTTCGACTATTATTTTTTTACAGTGTGGTGTGTTTTAATATGGCGCAAAAAGTAACTATTTCACTGTTTTACTTTTTCAATGAAATTTATCCGGGAATGTTTTTTTGATGTACCCGACACCTCATTTTAGATTTTGCTTCTTTCTGTTTTTTGTTTTAAAATTGTTCATCTCATACCAAACTAATATCTCGAGCCAGATTGCCAAATAAGAAAAATGGATTGGCCTACACTTGCCTAGAAATTAGTTTCCCTCAAAATACCATGTACAATTTTACAATAGGAACATTGCTCTTATGCAAAATTTAATTTGAGACTAATTATTGAGTGCTATATCGACAAGACTAGTGTAGATTCTTTTCATATAGTCCTATAGGGTAGCCATTGTGTAATTAGCCATTTATACGAACAAAACATACAATTTTCATCTTCAAGTCATCCTCAAAACTAACCTGTGCGTTTCGATCGAGAGTCAATCTCTCCACAGAGAAGTGGTCAGTAAATGCTGTCGTAAAATTAATTAATGACGCCAACAATGTCATTGGTCGGTTACATTTCTCGCAGGTGCACCGCTATTTTGATTTATTGTAATCCTTGAAACATAATGATCAACACAAGAAAATGGCGGCCAAACCGTGTCTTATCATCTTTGCCATCTTACTGGAAGCATGCACTACATGTATGCCAAAGAAGATACTGAAAAGAATTCGAATTTTTCACCGTACCACTAAAGGCTGTCTCGTCCGATTCTTTCATCAATGTTAACTACCTAGCAATGACAACACACTAGGAGGTTGGATATAAAGGGCTTAGAATTTGTCATAACCTGGCAGTAAAATAACTACATTTTTGGATTGATTGACGTCTACGTCAGCTAATTTAAAGTGACTAGGTAACATTGTCTCAGATCCTGAAACAAAATCCTGGATTTAGCTCATGGTGCAATGATAATTTTATCCTTTAGGTCAGTCAGGAAACCCATGACTTTTACAAGCCGATCACCTGTCTGATTATCAAGATATTTATGATTGGAAATCGAAATCAAATTTTGCGTTTTCCTAACGGTTTTATAACACTACAGTCTATTGGGGAAAATGAGTATGGTAAAACCGGTCACTCAAAGATTTTTACTTTTAGAGGCACTTCATGATCATTTTGAAGCCCAATTATTTTTAGGGCTTCAATATTACACCATATCCCAGACACTAATAACACGAAGGGCCATGCATCTCAGATTTAACATCGTTAATGATGCCTTAAAAGTCAAGCTAATTTATATTTTCTTAACATATATCAGTCCTGATACTCATCGTAACACACTGGTAATTTACAACATAGCTTCTATTCTTATAAATATTACATTCATTTAAAACTACAATTAAAAAAGCATTTTTAGTCAATAAGGTTTATGAAGCGTAAAATGATACTTGTTTTTGGCTGGTATTTTACTTTTTTCATATATTGTTGTAAACCTCATCATGAGAATAAAGAGGCATTTACTAAATTCATGTCTTTCGGCTTCCAAAGTTTGGAGAAAAAGATCAAATTTTAATTAAAAGAACAAAAAGGAAAAAGCGACTTGGTTCTTCCAAATAATCCTCACGATAAGCTGTCATTTTCTAAGACCAGTCTTGCAAAAAATCATGTTCATCTAATGTTCATCTGGAATTATATCATTTAATGTGAAGATATCGTCTAATTTGAGAAGATATTATTTGACCTTGTTTTAACAAAATAATACAGTTACTGAATTTGCCTCAATTTTCCTGTTGCTTTCGAGGTTCACCACAAATAAATTATGATTCTGCAGGCCAACTATTTCCCCTTTTCCCTTTTCGAATTCTTACTTTTTCACATTTCAAGTTCATTCATACCACCCATCAAGCGAAGATGGACTTAGATATCATTAATAGCCTATCAAATAATGGGTTCTAACTCGTAATGTTGGTATAACAGAAAGTTTTTTTCCCCACATATCGATTTCAGCGAAATTGCCTTCCTTCTTGGTATCAGACTGCAAAATATTTGATGTACAACTTCATTCTGTTATGTGTCACTCCTATACTGGAAATGCCACCCTCCTCTTCCCCTTCCTTTCCCCTTCTTGCTTTTAAAATGGACGTTTTTAATATCAATATTATAGATATTCGTGTTTTATTCGTCGTTTTCCCTTCTTGATATCTGTGTTCATTTTACAATTATTCAAATTGTACTCTCCATGTTTCATATGAAGTGTGGTAGGCGTAAATATTCTTTTTTAAGGAACCTTAGCGAAATGTAGTGGGACGAAAAGAAGAGTCGGGAACGCAAACTGCAAACTTGTTGGAAGTTATTATTATGTTTGTCACACAGAGGTAAAACAACAACAACGTTAAGAGATGGGAGCTGATCAACTTTAATTCAGATATGTAAAAAAATAACTTTGATTAACAAACTTATTTGTCACTATATTTCGCTTGGCTACCTTATATACATGTATGCACCATGTATAATAGCACGCACTCGTAAAGTATAATATTTAGGAGGAAAAGGTACCCTGTTTTTCAAATTAAAAGAAATAATAACGAACGAGTAAAATAAATAACTTTGACTTCTTTTCTTCTTAAAGCAGTTTCCGAAATTTGAACAAAATATTTTATTATAACGTGACCTCAAAATCCGATCAAAAGTGAATGCTACACTGTGCTTTCCTAGCAAAATCAGTTCATGTACCCATCATGCAACCCTTTGCGAGAATAAGAAGAATACATCTGTCATCTGAATATAATGTGCAAGCAGTTTACTGGTCCCGAGGGGTTCGTTTGATCACTTCCTATTACTCTACCTGGTCTTTATTGTCTTCACCCCACAATAGATCATCTTATAATGAGCGCTGGAGGGTACTACATATCGGTCCACAACCTCGGAAGGATACAACATACCCTATTAATAAAACTTTAATACCTACATGTACTTCTCCAAACTCGTGTAAACAGTAACGGAAACTACTAATTTCAGAAGTACAGGGGATAATGTGGTTTCAGTGAAAAACGGAATTCACGAATTGATATTAAAACAGGCTGATGGTAGCAATAAAGTAGCCGAAGGGTAAATTTAGTACAATTTTACAAATACTAAACAAGTCCTTTCCCATAGTTGAATTGTGTATGTGTCTAAATCGAACTGCTGGGAAAAAATATAACGAAAATGATCAAGGAAATTAGTATTTATCGTTTAAAGTTTTACTTTTGTTATATATTTTGTTAAACTGTTTGAAAAATTGAAACAAAAGATGTATGGCATCATAAAAGTGAGCCGAAACATTTCAGCGATTTGGAGAATATGTTTGGAATATGAGGACATTATAGAGTAACATTATACATGCGATTTTGCTGATAATACATTTACCCGTATCAAAATAAATATCAAGATTTGGACAAATCTCGAATTCTACTTCATCATTGATAGAATATAAAATAATCTTTAACTTGAGATGTCTCATTAACGAAATAATGGCCCTTGCCGCTGTATTACAATGGTGTTTTTTTTAAATGTGCATACGGTAGAAGATTTCAATTTGAAAAAACCTTATTCATAGATTATAGTTGAAATCATGCTTATTATTAAGGGCACCGGGCCCCACCGGGCAGAGCTGAGGATTGAAATGGGTTATATAAATGAATTTTGCAAAATTGTTTACTTTATTTGTATCAAAGAGAATTGTTGCTGAGCTAGCGCCATGAGCGTCCCCGGACGGTGTGTGCGCTCTATAAGTTTACACTATTATTATTATCATTATTATCTATCAAAGCAAGACGAAAATCACATCAGTGGCAATAACGATTACTGAATTGAGAAATTGTCAGAGAAATTAGTGTGAATACAATTCTAAATTATCTTGCCATATATAGGGTATATTCGATTTCCATAAATAATTCATAATTCTTGGATAAACCTGCTCATCGACATGTACTATAAAGGAAAATCTTTTTAAAAATCACAAATACATTTGCAGAATCACAGGAAAATAATGAATTTAATTTCTCTCCTCTTCCTTCGCAACGAATGTCTCTATTTTTTCTCAAAAAATGCACATCTATATAACCGTAAGCTTTCTTAACAAATTTAATAAAAAACAATCAGAAAGCAATGTATTTAAATCATGCAGTCGGTAGAAACAACCATGAGCAATCAGTTTCTCCGCATCTTCAAAAAAATGTCGTTATCCTCTTCTCTCTCTCTCTCTCTCTCCTTCTAATTATCATTAATCAGTTTTATGTTTAATCTCGGGAAAATGCCTTCTTACATGACATTTCATATATACGGTCAATGCCGTACAATGCCCTTAGATCCTTTATATCACATCTTGTGCGGGTCTTGGCCATTCAGTCTAGGACAATTTCAAATTGCCATGGGGCAAGAGTTATCTTATTCAATAATTTATACATATCATTTCGAAAATGTACCTGCTGTAAAAAAGAAAATATATTCAAGTTTGGTCGAGGAGCTTAGACATAATCCTACCTCCTTGCTTTGGTTTAATACATTTCTAATAAATTGTTTATAAGACCTCCAAATTATGATATATTTTTTCAATGGGGTTTCAGCATTTACCTGTTGTCATATCTGGCGAATCGGAATTAATTATTTATTTTGTAGTATATGTGTGCACCGTTGTACGTAGCCTATTGACCTAAAACACAAATAATCTAATTATCATTGCACATGTAAGTTAAAAGTATAACAAAATACTATACTATATACTTTTGAAATACTCCCGCAATCCCATCTCTCTCTCTCTCTCTCTCTCTCTCTCTCTCTCTCACTCACTCTTTCTTTTCTTAGAAAAAAGGTGATTGGATTTTGGATGTATTATAGAATTATGGATCTGTTTGGCATTGTTCATGTAAGTTAAAAAATACAAAAAAAATCAATATATATTACTATTGTATTTCTGTATACCTTGCCCATTTACACCCATAATCGTAATCAATATCCCTCTCTATGTTTACAACGATTAATGAAAATGCAGTGTGCAGATTGTATAACAATGTAATGATCATTCGAAATAGCAGTGAAGAAAAAAAAGTTGTGAATTGTATCTTGCGTTTTCATTTTGCCCCGTGCTCAAACGTTAGCGTTTTGTTGGTCAGATTCCATCCAGAGGTGTCGGCCTGGAAGACGTTAGCCTGTATGACCTTGCTTGCTGCACACGGAAACTGAAAAGAGAACCATGAAAACGTTCTTTATAATTATTTTCATCCCCTTCCTCTGATAATTTTATATATATATTTGGGTAGCTATTCAGTCTTATTTTTTAGGAAAGGCTAGAACATGGACTTACTTTAGTAAGTCCATGGCTAGAATACGGTAAAGAATAGAATGTATGCACCCAGCACCATGACCACATGTGTTGCCTTACGATTTTGTCCATGCGCTTATAACATTAATGCCAGTATTACGTTCGTGAAAGCGTGAATGAAATCGGCGAACCCGGTCGCAAAGACTTTAGAGAAAACTCAGTATAAGGCAGTTTCAATAGCCTTGTGCAAACATAAAATTGTGCAAACATTACAATGAGATATACACAAGGGTATCTAAACTGCCCATGAGTCTTTGGAGTCGTATAAAAACTATTTGGTGTGTGTATGTTTTTTCTTTTCTGTTTCAAAAGCGTTGATTAACAGGCAAATTGAGTGAAGTTCCTTCTTTTCTATATACAGCACCATGTGTTATCATATTTCTTACGTTGCTAACGATGTCATAATTCTTGGATGAGTATGATTCGTCAGATTTTGGGAAAACAAAATATTGATGTGTATTCATCATTGGTGACAATTTTTAAACAATGTATTTATTTATTTAATGATATATTATAAAAGGATAATGTCGAAAACTAAAGAGAATGTTTAGTTCTGGAAAAGGAGAAGACAAGTTTTTGTTTCATTCTATTTTTGATGGTCGTGTGGAAGATTATTGTACAAAATGTTCTCTGAAAAGGATGACTCTTCGTATCGGCGTGTCCATATGCCCTCATATTTTAAATGTGACGAGAATAGCTGATATATTTGGACCAAATTGCCATGCAAAATGTATATACATTTCTGTGTAGAATCCGTGTGACTTTCGGCAAGGCAAAGTCAATTTCTTATCACTTTAAAGGTACTATGTCCCATTTGCAGGCCAAAAAAATGAAAAAAGTTAAATTCCAACTGCATTTGAAAGATAATACTAATTTAGAAACTCCCTAAGGAGGTGGGGCTTGAAAATGTCTTCAAGTGGGAAAATAACGACTATTAGTTGTCAAATCGACTTTAGGGCTATAGAGCCCAAAACTAATAGTCTTGATTTTCAGACAATTGTACCAAATGGTCATACGTTTTATGCTGCGCAAAGATTCAACCATTTTAATCTTGGCCATCACAAGAAGTGGGTTATTGATGTAGACAAATGCTCATGTACCCTTTACAACTCTTTTCATGTATGTTATTACCAAAGAAGAAACAAAGCCAGTCAGTCACTCAATAGTGTCTGACAGTGAAGTATAACAAGTAAACAGGTTTCCTTGCATAATTTGAATATGAGGACACTGCTAATGTTTAAATTTCACAGATAGGACATACATGACATATTCATAATTCCTGCAAAGTTCTACAGAATTTGAGGTTGGATGCAAAAGGGACATAGTACCTTTAATGATTCCGAAACACCAATTCTTGTACTAAATAATCATCATTTTTTTCAGATTGCTTCCTGACGATTTCTTTCACATTGAAATCGCATGACAAGAACTCAACTTTATTTTTGAGCCTTGCAATTTCCCTAAAATGTTAAGAATGTAATATGTCAAATAAATACTCCAGAATATCATGAATATCTAACAAAGAAACTTTTGGGATTGCAAAAGGTTTCCTTCTATTTTTTCGAAATATTAAATAAACCTCCATTCGCCATATAGAATAGCCGAGGGCTAAATGTAATAGAGAGATTAGAGAATGCAACTTGTGGATAAAATTGGGACACCGAAATCAAATAAATTTGATAACATTTATGAAATGGCGCCTAATGTAATTTCATAGACGACAATTGGCATAAATAATAATAATGTAGAACGCTCTGTTAAAAAGAATCATAGGCCTATATACCTCTATCGGTTTAGTAGAGTTTCTGTTTATATGAGCATCAAATTTTCTTTCTTAAGAAGAAGTATTACGACGAATTTATGAGAAGGTTAGGTGAACTGTGAGACACATGCTAATTCATAAACTTAGATATACGTTAAGAGTATAAAGTTTCACCCTTATAACAATTATTTTATAGAAAGCTTATAGAATAATAAACGGTTTACTTCGAAAGGAAGTAAATGTTATGGTTTATGGTCGGGGGAGGTTAATAGTATTTACTTAAAATTTTGACATAGTCATAAAGCTAGTTAAATATTTATTAATTTGACCAAGACTAAAGTGTAAGGCGGGGGTGGGGGTGGGGGTAAAAATGGTATGCGTACCGCGGTATACGGGTAATTTCATAATATCCTAGATATCATCATACACAGAAGAATAATTTGAAAGAGGTCCCATAACATTGTTTTGATTAAAAACAAATCAATGTGATCGTTAATAACGACTATGTTTTATCAAGTGTTTTTTTAAATACTGTATAAAAATAGAGAATGTCCCATTAAGAAAAGGGATACAATGCCAATCAGTTGGACAAAGTCAGAGATTATTGGAACATGAAGATAAGAGTGGTATGTTTAGACAAAGATATCAATATTAAAATAGTATTGAGATGGAAAGGAATTGGGGGGGGGGGTCAGATGAATAGAGAAGAGAAGATGTAGAAAGAGATAAGGATAAAGACAGAAATAAATCTGAGAGGTTTCTCCAGACAAGGTAAAGTTTGATGCTCCGCAGACGCAAGGCTCCGGAACGAGAAAGAAAACATGATTGAGAAGTTTTATGCCGTGTGCAAATTGATAATTAATGATGCTTTGGAATTATATCGCCTCTGGGAATTTCAATTACACATTTTCGGATCATCGGACATACTCATACCTCCACTATCACCAAAACACAAACCATCGTTTTAAACATGGTACCTCGTAGCGATGTGTGTCTAGCAGACATCTATGTATGAATCACCCTTTCCTACTCTCATAAAGCATAATGGTTGGGGAAAAGAGATCATGAACAACTTGATCGTTATCAATTAAACACATTACCTGTCTGGCAATGTCGTTGTTTTGAGAACCCCCCGAGGTACTGGACCAGCTTGCTCTCGCTTGTCGTCACAAACGGGCAGGCCCAGGCGTCGACGACAAACCCGAACAGATGAGACCATCCCTACAGCGCAATAATCGTAATTATTACTTACAAATTCGTGAGGAATCTTGTATTCCTATGTTAAAGGAGTTGACACAAAAGGAGAGCCGTGTTCTATTATGTGATGCCGCTTTCCTTCTCTTTCATCCTAAGGAGTGTGGTAGTGTATTTTTTCGAGGAGGAATTCATGAGTTGAGGGCAGTCATTAGTCGAACGTGCCGATCGTACGATTTGGAGCGACGGAGGAAGGCTAGAGCGGATATTGGTGATTAGGTTCGGAGGGAGAACCTCAGTTGGTCATCGGGGAGCTCCCCGGCTCAAGCTCGGTGCAGTCCCCTCCCGGTGCAACGACTCCTTAAGAAATGTTTTCTGTCGTTTTGTTTGTCTGAATGATATAAATTGATTGTTCATTACACAATATCTTAAACAGAATTTAAATATATTCACACACTATTTACAGCTCATACATAACCAAGGAATATACCATTATTGAACAACATGGGAAACATTCGTAGGGACACAAATGTTTACGATCATTGTACGACATCAAAATTCACATTCATATCACGCCCAACTATCTATTTATAAAGTTATTATTATTTGATGTAATATTCACACGGATGAAACCTTTGCTATAATGCTACTTCTAGACAATGCGAAAAGAAAATATCGAAAAATTTAAAATACTCCGCTGCTCAAATGAATAGAATGAGACAAGGCAAACAAAGAAAACAACAGAGAAATACGTACAAGGCCCATTTTTTGTTATGCTCTCACTTTTGTAGAGGCAATACAACATTTTTGAAATCATGTAGCAGTGCACTATGAGATTTAGCAAAGTTTTCTGAGGATAAAGTTGGTGAAATGTCCTATTTTATAGAAGAACAAACACAAATCGTGAGCACGGTTTCAAGAAATGTGCTTGTAATATCATTAATCTTCTACAAAAATCTATTTAGTGTTAGAAGGAACAAATACATTTAAATAAATAATCTGGGCTACATATTTTGTAGGTATTCGTTTTGATTATACACACATTCCAAGCTATCATGCAACTTTTTGATGACGCCTGGATACAAACGTGCCCTAAATGGGCAAAGAGGGGGAAAACCGTACTAATCTTATCATTATTATTCGGTGATTCATCCAGCTATGATAGCATTTGAACTGTCAACAAAGAAGTATTTCCATTGACAGAAAATATGTATTCAATGTTGATAACTATGTTGAACAATCCAGAAACAGCTGCAAATACACGTAAGATTTTGAAAGGTGAATTGATGACACGATACAAAAGAAAAGAACAAAAGGATGAGCTCAGATTGAATAAGGCAATACGGATACCAGGTGAATAGAAACTTAGGGATGCATGAACGGAAAAACAGAGAGAGAGAGAGAGATTCAGAGAAGGAGAGAAAAAGAGAGAGAGAGAGAGAGACAGACAGACAGAGGGGTAGAGGCGGATAAACATGCAAACATACAGCCCGACATACAAAGACAGAGAGAAGGTAATAAGAATAGGCAGATAATTATACGGACAGACAGATACCTGAATCGTATCACAACGAAACCGAGAGGCGGTTACATTTCAAGAAACAAAGAGAAAGATAAACGTGAAGGTCATAGGCGAATGTAAACCATTGATAATACTAGATAATTATTGACTGAACTTAAAATAACTTTTATCATTAATCTTTACTAAACACAATCGAAGACCAATTGGTTCGATTTAGGTAAAATACATTTCTACTCGAATACAAAAATTGAATATCAAATAATGGTCCATTTTTTTAAATATACATCTTGATCTCATGTTTGTTTGTTTTTTCTAACCATACAGCCAGCTCATCCATTTTCCTGTGAATGTTCTTCATCGGCAACACTATTACACCATGAACTCTGTCACGTGATGCTGGTAATGTCGCATGCTCCTAAGCTCACCACGAACGCCATGTTTTCGATCAAAGTAAGTATACTAACAGGGCATGATTTATCCAGGCCATCTAATTGTATTACCCCTATCAGATCCCTAACCATCTTTAACCGATAAAATACTTTTTCGAGACTTCATCAGGGCATGAATGTCTCATGTTTTAAAATAAATTGACGATGATACGTTTGGAGATATTGCTTGATAAGAGAGACGAAACGTTTACAGCCGAGTTGTCCTTGAATAAGTTTTTACTCTCACATGGGCGGACCTTCTGATTGGTCCAACATTTGCCACGTGATGTTATGTTTTGACTTTTTATCTCCTCTCGTTTCATTCACCAATATCGATTCGGAAATGTTCGTCGTGTGACTAATCAAATCTCAAACAAAGACCTTCAGATCGTTAGATCATTATTAACTGGAATTAGAGTCACTAAAACCGATTAAACTTTAAATCTTTTGAAGAATGAAAACGGGGTTTTATCGATTATGACCTTTCACCTCCATACTCATCTGATATTGCGGGTCATATTGGTGTGTTGTATTTAGTAGGTGAACCCAAAGGCTTTATGGTAGCCTGCCTGCCTTCCTTGGCCCAATATCAACGCATGAGGTGTGTGTTGTCTGCTACCGTTTACACCCACCCATATGAGGACGCACTTTGTGTCAATCGTGGCTGTCCTGGGGGAAACGATAATAACTGTGTCGTCTGCCTAAATAGATACACGCATTGAAGATGAGCTACTCTTTTACGTCTTTATGACTTTTCTTGTAATTACCGAAGCATAAATAATTCGGACGTCTTCGATAATATGCTAGACCGAGCACAAACTCGATAAAAGTATACTGGAGATTTTGATGAGTATATGGGTATTGGAGAGAGGGATTTTGAGGGTGAAATAGGATTATTTTGTGAATTTAGAAGGATGGAAGGATTACAGGCTCCCCGTGCCTTCCCACACAATATTGGAACATTTTATGACACGGTTGCAAATGGTCATAACAATGGTTATAACCTTTCTCACGACGGTAGTTATGTGGGTTTAATGAGCAGATTCTCTTACCACAGCAGCACGAACTGTTTGCGAGGATATCCAAGTCCAGCGGGAGGAGGCGGCGGCGGTGCTGGAGGAGGTGGCGGCGTCGACGCCGAGTCCAGCTCGGCGGGTTGCTGCTCGTCGACGGCGGCCATCACCCCGACGAACTGTTCCAATAACGGTGGTCATTCATGGACATCGCCTCCTCCTAATCATGGTGATAAGCCAGCTGGACATTTTCCTTTCTTCTACCAAGAGGTTTATACACCGGGCGTTCGCCATAGTCCGCCGACATCGTTAGGCCACCATGTCTTGTCACCTCACGGAAAACACGGGTATTCCAGCGGGTCCGCCAACCCTCATCCCGCCTGTGGGAACGGGGACGACGACCCGTCAAGACCAGAGAGTGATTCAGGTCAGTACCACGAATTTAGGATATAAAACTAACTTTTTGCATTTTATAGCACATCTTTAGTTTATCAAATCAGATGCGTTTTGTTGTTGTAATTATAATAGGATTAAAGTATTTAAAACGTTGATAAACTTTATAAAAACCCATATTTCAGTCATCTGTTGTGTATGACGATCAATTTGGTTTCCTATTAACGCTTATAAATGGCGTGCTATGACGATCTTGCATCAACATTTAATTTTATTTGTCATCAAAGTTGTTTGTCTTCAAAACATAAAGTTAGTTATTCTTCTTCATCATCTCACTGTTATGAATAATTGCATTAATTAATTGCATATGTTTGTATGCAATGAATAACGATGGAAATGTGTCTGGCGTGAGTATAAAAGAATCAATGGTTTTAGCTCGCTTTCGTATTTCCGAAAAACTATATGAGGTGTGATAAAATGTACAACTTCAAATTGAAAACTGTTAAGAAACACAATTAAATATTTCCAAACCGTCTCATTATTTCTAAAACATTTGTTAACAGACGGGATTCGTTCTGAGACGTTTTCAATAATTTTGGGCCCCTGATTATCATCCTAGGGTTCAAGTATTATTCAAAGTTCTGAAGCTAGATATCGTCAACATTATGACAAATACGACTTTAATCCATCGGTGTTATTTTATCATTTCATGTAAATATACATGTAGGCTACTTGGATTAATTGTCCTTTTTTTCATCTAAGGTTTGAAAAATAATGTCTTTAAATATCTTTCATCTAGGAGGTGTTATATTCAAGATGACTCTCTGAAAGTGGCAACTTTTTATTGACAAAAAATATTAATTTTTGATGAAGAGATGTCAAAACTTTTAGAATTAGATGGTATTCATTCATGACATACCTTCAAATTTATATTATATTATTACACCTTGGTATATACAATCAAATCATTTTTTCAGTAATGTGATCATTCTGGTAGGTATGCTTAATATTTGTAGGGAAAATTTGGTCCATCTCTGCCGTTTGCATGAAAGTGTTCCCGTGAAGGATTGGGGTGGGGAAAGGTTATTGAAGAGTAGTCCGACAAATATCTAGCATGAAATAGTAGTACATGCAAGCGTAAAAGAGACAGACAGAAATAAAAGACAGAAAGACATGGGCGACAGATAGAGAGAGAGAAAGAGAGAGAGAGATAGAGAGAGAGAGAGAGATAGAGAGAGAGAGAGAAAGAAAAAGAGAGAGAGAGAGAGAGAGAGAGAGGGGAGAGAAAAAAAAGAGAGAAGATGCTATACAATATCAAGCGGTTGCATGGTTGGTGTACATGAAACAGGACATTTTCTTTTTCAGAAACTATAGATCTAAAAAAAAAAAGGGGGAAATATGGTCAAACCTGGATTTCTTCATTGATATTTTTAAATTCTACAACTTATTCATCAAATTGGGATCCTGTGCTAAACAAATTGTGTAGGTAAGTGTCTTACTCTCAACCCATAGGTAAATACCCCTGCTATTGACCAAAACAATTCGTTTTGTCACTTACATACTCTCTTTAAAAAAAAAAATGCATTTTTAATTTACAGATTTGAATTTGTTCACTCGGCAATAATCGTTTTATTTCTTTACTGTTTCTTACTTATATTTCTTTAATTATAATGCAAAATCCTGTTCAGCCTTGGAGTGTGCTTTATGTGGTTCTACATATTGGATGAATTATATTGCTTCTATTATCTGTAAAACAATCATGCTTATTTACATGTGTAAGCATAAATGAGATCACATGATTGTGTTTTTATGTTTGTCGACTTTGAGCTATTTCCGATTCATTTTCTTCCTTGTTTAAACATGCTCAACACAAGAGGGTTCCTTGTAAAATTTAGTCTGTTCAAAATGGTTAAAATCCTCTTTAGCTCAGACAGAAACTCCAAAGAAAGCAAGTATTCGAGAAAAAGAAAGTATTGAAACTCTAGCATGTTTAGGAAACTAGATTTTTTTTTTTGAAACTGTAAATTAAAATTGAAACAGCTCATAAAACATGTAACATATCCTCCATTGCAGCAGGGATTACAGCATGAATTTAAGAAATCTGTGCAAGCTAATGGTTAAAAATTGCGGGGTCTGTTTTTTTCTCTTCAGGATAGCCACCCAAATTAAAAAATATATATATTTTCACACTTTGTTAGCTTAATGACAAAAATAATTTTAATATTAACGATAATCAAAGTATGAAATCTTAATTATTTCCAACAGACTTATATAATTGCTCTGCTTTATGATCCTGCGAAATTTGCAAGCATACTGGTACATTGGTCATTTTTAGCTATATATAAGTTTGGACAAGATAGTGATAAGACACAATGGAAAATATTAGTTACTGTGTGTGCTTTGAATTGCAATGTGACATGAAATAGGGCATGTATTTCTTTGCCATTTCTGAACACATTGCCTTTGAAAAGACATCTTGCGTGACGGATTTTACGTTGCATACTGTAACATTTTTATGATAATTTCATGTCGCATCATTGACACCAACACACACATGAATCCACTGTTGACCCATTATTATTTTTAAAAAAGGACAAAAATTGCAAACTGGTTCGAGACTAACACGCGTAGTCGTAGAACTTCTTCGCTTGATCAATCACTCGTTTCTAATCGGATCAAATCAAACGGAAATAGGAAGAGTTTCTTTTAATTGAGAATGTTTTCGAAAATAGGGATTTATACAAACAAGAAACTAACACCAGTTGTGAATTATTGAAGCAAAGCTACAAGGTCTAAAGGCCAATCTTTTGTTGGTTAATTGTAATACTGAATGGAAAGAGAAAACGAAGAGGAATTCTAGCAACGTTTGATATGCTTTAGATGTGTTTGCTCGCATAGGCTTCCGGGCAAAAATCGCCAAGGGGCTAATAGTAAAAGCCCGTATATCCATCTCCCGTTCTAAAGCGAGCGAAGCGAGTGAAACACACTCTAAAATAGTTTGGGAAAAAAATACCCAAAGGGAATATTCATGTTTGATGGGTAAAACTTTTAAAACTCAGTGTCGGGTAAAACGTCCTCAAATTGAGTAAATAAAAAAACTTACCCAACAAACATACTAGGCTATGTTCCCTTGTTACCCTACAACTTTTGTTTAGAGTGCAACAGTTGACATTTTATGAGAGCGACAATGTATAATTCAATAATACAATATACAAGGTAAAATCAAAAAATTATAAATAACCACCTTACTGGTTGTCCACAAAATAGTGATTTGAAACTGACATTATCAGGGGGCAGTAGCTCCCACTTCTTACCCCTCCGTTTGCATAGGATCAAACTTAAAGTATTAATAAAAACCTAGAATGGGTCTAAGCTCTGAGATTAGATATTTCATTTTAAAAGAAAAACACAGCGGCAATTATATGATTTTACTTGATGGCAACGTTTGGTACATTGGGTATAATAAACTGAACGAATTATTTAGTAGTTAAAAAAGGACTTTTCTCGAAACTTTTGTTCAAGATATAATACATTTATTTAACAAAAGATGGTATCAGTTTCACCTTTAACCATCGGCAACTCCCTTTATAAAAGATGAAGAACAAAACATAAAATGTGTGACAAAATGGAAAAGAAAGGCAATACAATTATAACGTATCGACTGGGTATCTCATTGCTGCATTCTTCATTTAATATGAGTCCTCTTCTAATGCAGCAGCCATACTTGCGTAAAAAAGATTGTGAAGTCCATTATTTCTTCGCTTTGGATTCATGCTAATTGAACAATATAGTTCAAAAACCTTGCGTAAATCAAAATAAAACTGATTTCTGATGACCTTTATAGTCCCATATATTGATTTTCGACGAAGGATATAAATTTCGAGAAAAAAAAACTAGAAGCGGAATATCTTCAGCATGTTCAGTTTATACACCAATGGCAATTATTGAACTGAAGGAAATCATATTTATCACACGAGGCATATTATAATATTTTTTAAAGAATTGCTCGATTTACATTGAGTAATATATTTATACACTTTAAATCTTCATGAAACAGAGGTTTTATGACGATGTTTTAGATAGAATTTCATGAAAGGAATATGTAAAGTGTATTTTTGTTACAAGAAATACGCGTATAGGTTGCAAACAAATGAATGATAATAGGGAATTTTAAATTAAGGTTAGATTAAACATTTTGTATTTGTTAATTTAGTTATTTATTTTAACATATGGGCGGAACACCCTAGTCAGCACATCTTATTGTATGCGCGAAATCAAATATTATGGTGTATAATTTTTTTTTATTTCATATTATATCAGAGCCATACAGCAGTTAAAAAAGAAAGAAACTTATCTATCGATAAGTATGCTTAACTATTCTATCTATATTATTATCTTTTTATGATGTAAACAAGGTTCATTAGCTGACGAATTTCGTCATGGGTTCTCATGTTAAGTAAATATATTTAGAAATAATTCAAATCATTTTTTTTGCAAAGAGTATATAAAATCCCGGCATATTTTTTTTTTGTTTTTTTGACATGTTGAGACGAAAGTTCAATGAAAATAAAATAGTCTCAGATTGATATGGCCCAGAAAATAAATACAGTGTATATTGATAATTCGTTTAACATTTCTTGTTATCTCTGATAGTCATATCTTATAAGTGAAATATTTGGGTATTATGGTGAACAAAAACTATTTATTGGACAGTTTTATCAATGCCAAAGACAAATGGGTTGTTTTATTGCTCCCTTAGTTGTATGCTATATCAATAGATTTGTATATGTATTAGACTATTATTGAGGAACTCTATAATTTATCTAATTTTTACGACAAAGTACATTCACATTAGCGTCAAGAGATTGACATGGAATTCGGTTATCTCACAGGGGTTACTTTAAAGGCATCGTTTAACAATGTTTCTAGTTTTACAAATCTGAGATGCATGGCCCTACATGTTAAAAGTGTCTGTGATATGGTGTAATATATTGAAGTCCTAAAATAATTGCGCTTCAAAAAGACCATGAAGCGCCTCAAAAAGTAAAAATCTTTGAGTGACCGGTTTTACCATACTCATTTTCCCCAATAGACTGTAGATTTATAAAAACCGTCGGGAAAACGGTTTTGACATTTCTATTTCCAATCATAAATATCTTGATAATCAGACAGGCGATCGCCTGATAAAAGTCATGGGATTCATTACTGACCTTAAGGTTTATAATTATGATTGCAGTATGACTAAATCCAGAATTTTGTTTAGAATCCGAGGCAAAGATACCCAATCCCTTTAATTGACTCTGATGTGAGGTTTACAAACGTTAGGAGAAATGAAAAGAAAATGAAGTTGTTTCCTTGACTAAAAAGGAAGACATTGAAAAATACCTAGCGGCGCTGGATTACTTCCGGAATCCCGTTTGTCATAGGCAGATAATGATCGGCTCTCTGTTTTTATCATGATTATCAACTGATTTTGATTTTATTCGAAATTCACATTTATTTCATTCACATTGAAAATATGGTAAATTCAGAGAGAATTAGGAGGTCAAACAATACACAAATATAACAGAACACTAAATAAATTTAGAAAGTAGTAGGAGGCGTCAACGAGTAAAGCAAATGTTTATGTTGGCAACGCCCATTTCTAAATTTGCCATTGGATTTTCTATGAGATTGTCAAATGGAAGGGAAACGGTATAAAGAGGATGGAGGGGGGGGGGGGTGTTGTTTTTTCTTCTTCCCCTTTTGTTGCCCTATACCATTCTGAAGAGAATCGATACCGCATCCAAGGTACATAATCGTCTCTCTGTTTATCATGATTATCAATTTCTAGAAACCATTGAGTAAAATAGTCCCTGTGCTTTGTATGAGATTTTCAACTGGAAGGGGCGGCGGAAAAAGATATGAAGGGGGAACGGTTTCTTCTCCTTACGCTGTCCTATACCCCTCTTGGGATCAGCGCCAGTGCCCTAATGCAACACCTGTTTAACCTATAGAACAGCTCCTTAAGGGGGTTGCAATAGAGGGGAAAGTTTATCGTGCCACTCCCAATACGACTGCCCATCTTTAATATTCATTTTCGATTTATGACGAAAGTAGCTTAGATGATGACAGTTAATGTTCATCGAAAATGTGCGAATCCTTGAAATATGAAAAGAATAATGACATTTTAGACAGTGAAGGTTGTTTTATTTATATTTTTACTGCATTTAATCGCTTGTTTCGATTTTGATGCAATATGAAAGGATTATCTACAATGCACTAAAAGTCATACAATTTTGCTCCTATTAACTAATGGGCATTGTTTGAATTTTATTAATACCTTTTAACATACTAAAAAAAAGGACTTCAAAATTATGCTAATACTGAAAACGACTCCTTGTTGCTTGAAATATTAACAAAATATAAAGATATAACTGACGTGTATCTAAACCTGAAACTTCAAACACTATAAACAATTATAGAAGACAAAGAAGGAGAGAAGACAAAGTATGTGTAAGAAATAATTGGGGAGATGCATAGAGAGCGAAAGAGAGGGGGAGGAAGAGAAACGGAGGATAAGAAAGAGAGAAAGAGAGAGAGAGAGAGAGAGAGAGAGAGAGAGAGAGATGAAGTGGAGAAGGGGCAAGGAATTCAAAAAATAAAATATTGAATTTGTCTCTATTTTTTTCGGGTGAGTGTTCATAAATCATGTATATAGTTTGTTGGGGGTAGAAGAAAGAGTAATGGAAGGTCTTCATTTCAACTTATAATATAGCTTAGCGTACAATTTATTTGTTATTTATACTTTGTTATTTTATAAATTATTTCCAGTGCAGTTAGCATACCTCAACCAATATATATTTTTTCAATCAATTATTCTTAGAAACACATGTATCATGCAGTTTTGGTTTATACTTGGAAGAGCATGGGACATGTACCATGGATTTTTCACTACTTTAGATACACAACCGACTCAATGAAGTTGTTATGAAATAATGCGATCATTTGCTAATCATGTATACATAAAAGCATCCTATGTACATTATGTTTGGAGAAAAAAATCTATATTTTCGCACATGTACTCACATACACCTTCCTTCTACTTCTACTACTTCCCTCTGTTTCTATCGATTTTGCCCCCCATGTTTCTCCTTCTCTCTCTCTCTCTCTCTCTCCCTCTCTCTCTCTTTCTCAATCTCACTTTCATTCCCTCTCCTTTATCTTCCACCCCTTTTGTTCTAGATCTACTGACCTTAAAAGTTATGTCCTATTTCTACTTCTACATCTTTCTTTGTTTCTACTTCCACTTTGTTTCTAATTTCACTTCTAACTTTACTCCAATTTATATTATCTTAACTTTGATGCTAAATCAGTTCTTCTCTGTTAATGTTGATTCAGTACTGATGCAGTCATACCTCTCTTAGGAACCACCGCTCTATATAGGCCACTTGTCCACAGTGGTCACCTATATCGTCTCCCTCTAGGAATAATCAGGTGTTGTTGAACCTGTTTACAAAAGCCACCTGTCTATAGCCGCCAGTTTCCCTGTTTCCATCGGATGGCTTTGAAAGACAAGTTGGACTGTACATAAATTGTATTATATTTTGTTGAGAAGCCTTTGAAGAATGAATACCGTGTATACTGCTAACACTGATTGACAATGTATTAATATGTCCGATTTCGTGGGAAATTGTAGCTATGCATTTAATTTGTAGATGCTCTCAAACACATAAAGAAATGGTTAAATCTCTAATCGCTCAATATATTTTGCAAGACCCATGCCCGACGACACCATCCTTTATCAAACGAATAGATCTATTTTCACCCTGGTACAAATACTGAATCCTAAACCTAACCCGGTATCTTTGACTCAAGAAGTCCAGGATAAAAAATGTCGCTAGAGCATATGTCG
Source organism: Strongylocentrotus droebachiensis (assembly GCA_035222895.1). Lineage (NCBI taxonomy): Eukaryota > Metazoa > Echinodermata > Echinoidea > Camarodonta > Strongylocentrotidae > Strongylocentrotus > Strongylocentrotus droebachiensis. The sequence continues at coordinate 850,502 of JAVYIG010000064.1, forward strand.
ATTAGGGCACCTTAAACAAATACACTTCATATTACGGTATATACTAAAGGTTCAACATGAAAAAGTTAGCGTCAATCTTTAGTTGCCCTGGTTTCCACTGAAGATGCTGAAGGGGAACGTAACTAGCAGACTGGTGAAAGTTATAACGAACTCGGACAAATAATAACAATTGGCTCAACTGATAATGTCATGTAATACAGAACCGGGTAATAATCTTCCAATACACAATGACTAAAATGTCAACTTTTCACTCAGGAGCGTCTCTTATTTATAGAGGGTTTATAACAACATGCTTTCCATAACCATTTTTAGTAGAGCCCGAAGAAAGAGAAAATAGGAGAAATCAGATATAAATTATATTTCAGTACACGACATACGAGGGAACTGACCATGAATACATCCAACCTTATTGACGAAATTATCATTTTGAAATTTCGCATAGAATTAGAGATTTCATATTTCAAACATTCATAACTGTCTCATTCATTGGTCCAATTTATACCAAACTCTTACCCTTCAAGCTCTGATGTGTGTTTGAATTCAAGATTTTAGTTGGCCATTATCAAAATCATCTTCATCCCTCTTTTCATCCCTCTAACATGCGACATTTTGTGGAAATCGTTCAAATCATATATAGGGGGACATCTTTTTGACATCGCCATCCCCTCTCCATTTTCCTCTCTCTCTTTTTCTTTTCTTTTTTCTTTCAAATTTTTATTTGTTCCTTTTTCACCATATAGTTGGGGGTACGAGCGAGCTGGACGTGTCCCCATGCACCTAAACAATTGAGTATGCTGAGTGTATAATCGTTTCCAACGTTTGTGCACTTGTCATAATTATATGGCTGCATTGCTAGTAACACTTGGAAAGGTTTAAACAGATATTAGCTGTGTTTAATAAAGTATATACTATATCAAAGAGAATTTAAGGTCGTGTTATGGTAAAGGTAGTTTTTGAGCTTTGCTTATCTTCTTAAGATCATTTTGGAGGAAAATGACAATCGAAATGCCCCCTGAAAAGAATAACTCTTCAAATGCTCTCATGTTCAAAACATTTCAAGAAATAACTGAAATGTTAATAAACCAGTCATGACATGTAGTCTCAAAGACCAATATCTGTGTAAAGTGCATGAGACATTCGGCAAGACTGCGTCAGTTTCTTCTCTTCTTCATTATTGCAAAATCTCGCATTATACACCAATTCCTTTTTAACAATCGACCTTTCCAATCGCTTCCAAAACAGTTTCCTGCTCAATGCAAATGTTTGACCAGAACTCAATTTCATATTTAATTTTTCTAATTTTTTAGATGACGTAGTAAAGTGAACCTTTTAAAGTTCGTTTCAATGTATCATCTACAAATGTTTGTGATCGCTTACCTTCCAAGATTTGTTTTGCTGGCACGTGTCTCAATAATCCAATTTTGGGGTTGGACACGCCATGAGCTTAATGGGTCCGGTTCATTGCTTATCCTATTTATCTGACCGACCAACAATGGATTAGTGAGGTGTGTCTTGCTCCCTCCTTTATCCACATCGCCCCTATGATACTCCTTTCTTAGTCCTAAGTTCCGCGTCAATCAATTGGTTTTATTAATGAATAGATAGACTTTCCGTGAAGAAAACAAAACATATTGCATGAATGAGTATATTTATAAACCAGAATAGATGCATTTTGTGTGAGCCTGTCTGCATAGAAATGTAAGGGAGAGAGAAGTAGGGAATACAGGAAACTAAATTTCACTTTTTGTTTAAAATGAAATCATATTATATTCCATTTGAAAGCATCACGTATGTTCTGCCTTGTTTTCCTTTTAAATCTTAAAGTGTATTATTTTCATCAGTAGGAATAGGTCCTATATGATGAGATACGAATGTGTTTTTTAAAAAAGAGATGAATATGTGTACTGTTCAATTGAAAAGAGAAAGGACAACCGCATTGTAAGCATTTAGTAAAGTAAAATACCACAAAGCAAGGCTTGTGCAAGGTCCGTATGACATTATAATGCTTATCCTCCAAAGAAATGAAGAACACAAATCATTTGTGTCCTTACTGACCTTTGCGAGTACATTGTTATAAAATATTTAAAATGAGCGTATTTCAAGGAAGACTCTATACCATTACACTATGAATACGTGGGAACCTGAGTATTGCAGGAAACTGGGGGCGCTTTTCTACAAAGCTAATTCACCAAAGAATATGTTTCTCGTTGTTGATCTTCTCACTTAATAATTCAGTACAGGTAAGAACAGATTTCTATGGGGGTATGGGGCTTATAAACATGTAGACTCCTGGGGAGTGTTTCACAAAGATCCTAAGTTGAACTTATCTATAAGTTGGACTTAAAAAGAATGGAAAGCCATTAGTATTTATGAAAATATGATTCAAATCATTCATATTTTCTATTATCAAGGAGATGTCATGATGTGGATTTTTTTTTGAATATGTTTTATTTTACGGCTACAAATGGCTCTCCATAATATTTAAGTCCAACTTAGAGTTAAGTTCGACTTAGGATCTTTGTGAAACACCCTCATGGAGTCATTTGAAATACGCCTAATGACCATAACATCTAACATTCGTATTACTTCTTGTTATTGTATTTCACATTAAACACTAAATGGGCCCTTTTAATATACCTCGAAATTAATGCTTGTATGACACTATCGCAACTCGTTTGAAAAACAAAAAACGATACTCAAGATTGTAGCTTTGAGATGATTTAGAGTGGCAATGCTTTCGATTTGGCAGGGGGGGGGGGCAGAGAGGCATTCTATGAAATGGAAGGGGCTTCTCAAGAAGTTTGTAAGAGCAATTTTTTTCTGGATTAAGGGGGGCGTTTCCAGATGTAAACCAGAGTAAAATATGCATTATTAGGTGTAAAGAAAATATTGTGGAGCTTATGGCTATGTCTACTCTCCCGAGGTTCTGCCGTCCCTAAAAAGTATTATAACTTGTGATGCAATCACATTTAACTTTTCCCCATGTTGTATTTAATAATCTCACAGTTAGGATTGTGAGGCAGGTCATTTTCGACCACTTACTTTTAACCTTCCACTAATTAAGTCACGTCTGCATAACACAGGTAGTGGAAGTAAGCTGTCTGCAGCATACACTGTATTAATAATTGTTTTGGGGATTCCCCTGGCATGTGAGGTGTTCTACCAGACATTCCTAATGTTCCTAATGGTTGGTTCATTGGTCAGACATCCCCCGACCCCGGCAACCTGTACCCGTATTGTCAGGGGAGTGGTCCCAAGAGGGGTGTCAATATCAATCTGCGTTTGTATAACAGGGGTGTCGCATTACCTCTTGTTGTCAGGTAAACTCCTGAACAGTATCATCGCTAATCACTCTTGACATGATCCTCATCCTTTCATTGAAGATCATGGGGGATAATTAATCGTGACAGATAATTTCTCGGATCTATTTTCTACGTTAATTGGCCGACTGGGGGCTGAGTGACCTGAGAAGCGGATTTGACGAATAAGGTGGTTGACCTATTTCATTTCCCAAGACTGTATGGTCTAATTTTCGTGTAATACACACCACCAAGTCTGGTTTCATTGTGGTTTAATTATGGATCGAAAAGGTGACAAAATCTTGTCAATGGAACTTTTATCTGGTTTCCGATTTAAGCATTGGTGACAAAGTTTTGTTTTGAGGGACTGCTCACGCGACAGTCTGTGGCTATTATGACAGGTAATTTCAGTGGAAAGAAATTAAAAAATGCGCTGTGACCTTGGTAAACTTGATCGTTAAATCGTCAGAATTGATTTCCATTTAATTATTTAAATAGGGCAAAGTTGTGAAAGACTCTAGCTACTGACAGGGACACATTTAGGGTTGTATCTGGATTGCTACCCTCTCTCCCGTACTACCATTCCCAGACAACCTTCCCACAAAACTACGCGCCGGAAAACTACCGTCATTTCCTTTATAATATATATACAGTGTATATAATGACACCCTCCTCCCCATCCCGAGACAACTTAACATTGCGAGATTTACCCTCGGATCATCATACCATGCCATCATACCAGGGAAACTTTCTTGGGTGTTATTATCCTACATGGTAGACGTCCGGAGATACTTGTCCGGTTTGTTGGTAGTTGTCCAGGACGGGCGTATTCAACTAGATTTGGAAGTCCCGGGCCCCGTCTTACAAAGAGTTGATATCAGTCCAATCGCAACTTATTTGCGATTGATATCGATCGCAACGATGTACATAAGAGATAGGAGACTGCAAACTTGCGATTGATTGTTGGACTTAATTATGAATCTTTGAGGTTACGACTTTGGACGACGAAGCACTTTAACAGGTGAACGGCTTCATTCATATTCCGAAGTCCGCCATGTGTCAGGTAGTTTTTCAGTTAACAAGTAATCATTTATACCAAATTATGGACTGTTTACCACATATTACTGTAACAGCATTTGTTTAACAACTTGAAGGATTTCCCTGATTTTGTATTTTCATTTCATTCTAGATCAATATTCAGTTCCATGCTATCAATTTATAAGAAATGGTCTAAACATAATTCTTATTTCTTCATCTGTTTCACACTTCATAGATCACAGTGTGAGTCACCAGGCTGTATCAGCAAGCTACACCTGGATGGCGCCACCATCCAACGTCCGCACGCGCAAGAAACGCAAACCCTACACCAAGTTCCAGACCTTCGAACTGGAGAAGGAGTTCCTCTACAACATGTACCTCACAAGGGACCGCCGCTCCCACATCTCCAGGGCGCTGAGCCTCACCGAGAGACAGGTCAAGATCTGGTTCCAGAACAGGAGGATGAAACTGAAGAAGATGCGAGCGAGGGAGGAGAACGAGAGGAAAAACCATTCGCATCACGCCGCCGGACAACATCATCCCCAGCACCATCATCATCTCGAGTCGAAGAGCGCTGACCACTGCTCCATCGGAGGCGGTGGCGCCACGGAGCTGATACACAAACCCAGCGCCATTCACCATGCCTACGTTGGGGGCGGAGGCGGGGGCACACACGAATCGAACCCGCTGGCTGAGTTACAGCAACATGGTGTGTTGCAGCATCATGGCGTTTAATTCATCCATCTAATCTTTGAACGTATATGATCAAAGATGGACCCAATGAACATGAGAAATATTAACAAAAGAAAACACGCACTGTTTAACGTGTAGGAACTATGTTTTCCATTTTATGCTAGTAACAAATACAAACATTTTTACGGTATATATAATGCGCTGAAACTCGCTTCTGTCTCAACAAAACCATAGCTCTACCAAAGTATGAAGATGGTTACTTTTATGGAAACTTCTTGACCAAATAAGTTGAATTCCACTAACAGCCCAATACTTCCGTGAATCAAAAAATGAATCTTATGTTGTACAAAAGGACCTTTTTTAATCCAGGCGAGGCTAGAGAGTTTTTGGTACCTCCGGCATAGCTTCACGAGTAAATTTATTCAACTATATAACACATTGAGCTCCAGGAGCTTTGTTTCTGGGGTAGGGGTGCAAAATTGATATTGGGGTACTTGCACTCCTACGACAATGGAAAGATAGTTATAATGCTGAAGAGAAGTCGATAATTGTTTTAAAAGGTCTTTTGTCTTCATTCAGGTATAGTGCTGAACCCAGATATATATTATAAGGTTGCGTAAGTGATTAGATATTTTGTATGGCGACACGATTCAATTTGTTGAATGCAGTTTAACATTTTGTTTGCTTCTCTGTATGATCGCTCGTTGCCACATATGCAAGTTTGCGCACAAAACAATAGGCAACAATAGTGCAACATAGAGAGGTTGCAAAATAACCCGTGTCCGGTCTTAATTAGTTCCATGCCAATTATTTTAATATTATAGATCAAATATTGCACTGAAAACTAAATCTTGAAGCTTTTGGTACATCTATTTTATGATAAATGGAATGATTGTTATATGACACAAGAAGATTATTTTTGGGACATAATGATAAAGAGTCAAAGGACAGCATTCACAAAACTTTTACAGATGAAAATTAATACTATAAATTATACATGTATGTAATAATTACTTTTCTGTCACTCTAAGTCTACCTCAAAGTAAGGTTACAAAAAATGGCGGAATGTTGATGTACATCCTTAATTTCTTGTTCTCCTTTTGCATTGGTGAAACAGAATACAAAATTGCTTCACAGTCTGAATGGTACAAACGTGCATTATATACATGATCTATAACTGGTAATACATTTTGTTATGAAATTAGTGGATAGATGTTGGATAATGCCAGGTCTGGGGATGCAGCCTGAGAGTATTATTTTTCTTTATTTTTCTTTTTCCTCAGGGAATAATGTAGCGACCTATTTAGTGTGGGCATTTTACATGAGAAAATAATGATAGCAACTGCTGTATCTCGGAGTACATTACTATAATCTGATTTCAATTCAATCGTTGATTTTGTTATTCAAGGTAATATTTTAACAAAACGTGTATCAGATATTTCCTAGATTGCTTTTTGTTTACAATGCAAATTAATACTTTTGTCACTGTTTTGGGAAACTACAAACATTTCTTCGTGTTGATCTGACGGATAATATGTAAGTTCTCATTATTAATAACGGTATAAAGCTCACATTAATTATAGTCAAGATGATTAATATAATAATGTTTGCTTCTAGGATTTTCCACTTGACTTTTAAAATTGACCGAAAGTTTACGAGACCGACAAAAGTCTAATAAAAATAATCCACGAGACAAAAAATTCATGAGATAAAAGGTTTACGAGAATTTCGAAACGTTAATGAGACTGAACGACTGCGAGACCGACAACATCGGTCTCATGAAATAATCAATTAGGGATGAACGAATTCGAAGGTACTGCAAATGAGATCAAGGCAATCGGCCTATACGCCCATGCATTCACAATAGATGTTTACTAACATCCATGTAAACAAAATGTATGCATACTTTTTAAACAAATGTTGTTCTTGACAACACAAATGTTTGCACAAGGCTTGTCCGACATAGCAACAAGTAATGTATGCAGACTGGATTCCAATTATTGAGGTTCATTCATTAATAAAAGGTTAATGGAATAACTCGTCACTACAGCTGTAGGTCCCTGCAGGAAAAAAAACATCCATATATTTGAATATGTTAGTAAACCGGTCTATGCAATTATCATATTAAAATTAAAATCTGAGCCAGGAAAGACAGGGGTATAGATTAAGTATCATCTCCATATTCATAAACACCAGGAAGGATTCGTCACTTCTCACCCTCTTCGTTGAAAGTTAAAGGGATAGTTGAGATCTGTTGCAGAGGGTGCTACACAAAATATTTTGTGTGTGAGATAATGAAAAACTGAGTGTCAAATTTGAAAGAACATACAATTTAAATGACAAAATCATCTTTATTTGATCAAAGTCGGTTCAAAGACGGCTGAAATATCCATAAATATAACGATTTTTAATACTTGTGTACCACCACAAATATATGTTAATTTGAAAATGCTGTTGAAAAAAAAGAAATGGCGCCTTTTACGTCGTATTTCAGCCATTGCCGATGTTGGCTTTTTGTTGGCATTTTCGTGTTGGTTATATTACGCACAACCAGCCGGACAATGTATTGTTATTTTTAATTATATAATTAATTAACGGTCACCGTATTTTTTTTTTAAATTGGAGTTGAATTGGTATCGTATTGGCTAAATTTCACATATTTGGGGGTCTAAAATTACCTTCATAGCAATTTTAGGTTTTAAAAGGGCACTAGAAATGTCATAGATAAGAATAAGAGCAATAACCATGCACTTTGAAGGCATTTGCGGTCTGAAAACAGAACTCAACTATCCCTTTAGGTGGGCAAACCAACTAGGCAGTGAGGTAATAATGATACATTCTATATTACACTCAAAACTCAATTTATAATAGAAAACTATGATAATTTATATAAAGTTTGAGGTAAGACATATCATAATATTTTGTATTTATAATTACGTCAGAGCAAGAGGAAACGCATACATTAGGACTCGTCTTTTGCTTTCTAGAATGGTTGAAAGGAGAAAATGGAGCGGTTTATAAAAGTATATAGAATTATAGGTGGTATTCTAAACTTCTAGTGTGAATACACTGATCCATTGTCATTCCTGTAACCAATTTAAATAGTATGGCGTATCCACACTTACATTAGCGCTCTATCTTTATCTCTCTCTCTTTTTTTCTCTCTCTCTCTCTCTCTCCTCTCTCTCTATTTCTCTCTCCCCCTCTCTCTCCTCCCTCTTTCTTTCTCCCTCTCTGACCAATATTATTGTTTAATCGTTGAATCACTTGTCTGTTCATTCTTGTCAAAGTAGTATCTTAATACAAGCGATTAAATTTCATTATTTAGTAGAAGTTGCATAATATTTTTATAATTATAGTTTTATGAATATTCAATGTTTGTTGATAGCGTTTATGTGTGTCTTCTGTTCCCCCTAAACAAAATGAAAAAATTGTTTAAAAAGGCATTGTGATAATTTTGTGTTACCTATGATAGCAATTGTGGATTTGTGGCGAAGTGTATTTTTTATTGTATTCTTGGTATTCTTTTTTTCGAAATAAGCTCAAGGTAAACTAGTTGAAACGAGTTTTACAAGTGATCTTGCGAATAATGCTCAATACGTATTATGTAACTTGGAACAAGAAAATACTCTATGACATTGTGATAATTGTACAAATGTAACGTTTCTGCATCCAAAGTAGCCACTTTAAAAAACAAAAATTGTTGTGAATACGGGTTACTTATTATTATTATTATGTGTCATTATAGTTGCTTACAAAGTGGCTTTTTCCAGAAGAAATACATATTTTACCTTTAAATTCATTTTTCATATAATGTAACAAATGCGATCCTCTGAATTTAAATGTGTAAATGGTAGTGGCAAGGAAGCTATGTCGACTGTTAATCATTCTTCTTAAAATTATTAAAAATGACGACCAAAGTTGAACCACTGGGTCTTTACTTTGTATTTCCAGACTAAAACAGAGGAGCCAAAACAAACTGAACGATCCTGTACATTATACCTTGTATGATAGCCGTACCAAAGACGTGTTCAGTTTGTATATTATTAGGTCTGTTCGAATCCATTTTGTAACGAAGTTCATCTTGTAAAGAATCATGTACAGTAGTGTGTGAACACGTATCTTTTTTGCCGTCAGGCAGTATATTGATGTATAAAGTTGAATGTGAACTATCTATTAAAGTTGTGATCACCATTACATACATGTAGTTCCGTGTGATTTTACAATAAGATTCAGGGGTTGAGGTCTTTAAAAAAATGTCAATAGAAATTAAAAGTCACAAACAAATATATTTCAAACAAATATTATTATCAATGGGCATCGTTGTCAATATCGATAAACAAATATATCACCCAAATAAATTTAAATTAGGCTACACTGATTTAAAATGGAATAAAAAATACATGATTGAAATAAAAATTATCCAAGTATTTTACATGTCATATTCATTCAACACTAATTTATATTTTACATTTTTGAAACGAAAGCCAACACGTTCACAGTCTTGGATCTCATGAAACGGTGATATGTTACAAGTTTGGTAATCGTCACATGGTTTGATGATGACGATAATGATATTGATGATCATGATGATGATGGTGATGGTGATGATGGTGATGGTGGTGGGGATGACGATGATGATAGTGGTGGTGATGATGATGATATTGGTGGTGGTGGTAATAATGATGATGGTGGTGATGATTATATTAAGATGATAATGATGATGGTAATGACCACGGCAATATTACTCGGACGCTGGACATGATGGAAACAAAATAAGTTTGGTAATCGTCACATGGTTTGATGATGACGATAATGATATTGATGATCATGATGATGATGGTGATGGTGATGATGGTGATGGTGGTGGGGATGACGATGATGATAGTGGTGGTGATGATGATGATATTGGTGGTGGTGGTAATAATGATGATGGTGGTGATGATTATATTAAGATGATAATGATGATGATAATGACCACGGCAATATTACTCGGACGCTGGACATGATGGAAACAAAATAATGATGGTCATATTTATGATTGTGGATCCTGTTGTGAATGGTGCTGATCCCGGCAATGAAGATCAAGATTTTTTTGCTGATAACAACTACTTGCCTTTTTTATGATGATGATGACGATATTGATGATGATGATGATGATGATGATTATGAGTATGCTGGTGATGAAGATAATGGTGATGATGATCTTGGTGTTGATGATGGTGATGATGATTCTGATGATGATAATGAGATCAATACATTTTTCTAGGTAATTGTGATTGAGGAACCATTCGTCAAATGGAATATGCATGGAGGAACTGATCAATATAACATCTACGAAAAGCTGAGAACCCTAATAGCAATGATTATTGGAAATTTCAATAAACGTAACAAATTGAAATAACCCAAACATATCACCTTCCTTGCAATGGAAACGTATTGATTAGTATGTCTTCGGTTTCTTAATTTTTACAGCTATTAATAAAACACAGTCATTCATGCAACAATATGGCCAGTGACACATTTCATTACATCTATAGCTTATAATCAATCACACACGAACTGCATGCATAGCTCAGAACAGATCGCCAGAAAATAAAATGCTCTACGCCCCCTCTTGACAGACGCTGTATAAGGAATGGTAAGGGTCAAAGTTCAGGTCATAAAACTGGTCGTTGACTCCTGTGGAAAGATGAATTTTTACGATCCTGGACGTGAACCAAGAAATACTATGTGACCCCGGAACCAAAACATACCGACTATGTTTATACCGGGAGACTATACACGTATAAACAGATATTGCAACAGTTCCAACAGTTCCAATACCCAGGTCAAAGATTTAACGGAGTCTTCTAAAAATGGATGAACGAAGTGAGAAAAAATCGAGAGTTCCTTCCATCCCGCATCACATACTATTCTTTTCCTGTTTGACCATATTTTAAGGTATAAAAAAAACAGCACGATCAAAGACACTGGTGCAGAAACGCAAATATTTGATGATAACAATTAAAAGACGTAGTGATTTAATGTTATCAACAACAAAAATATCAGATAAAGGCAATTATAAATACAAGTTGAGTAGGATGCCCAGATAATCAAACGGCTGAACCTGTTTAATGGATATAGAAAGAGTGAAGAGAGATATTATAGGCGTGATGGGGGGTGGGGGGGGGGGGGGGGAGAGATGGAAAAAAAGAAAAAAGATAGAGAGGGGGGGATCAGAGCCAGGGGACAGGGATAGAAAAACAAAATAGATAGAAAATATAGGAAGAGAGGGGAGGGGGTAAACGGGGTGGAGAGAATGAATGTTGGTGTGATGAACCGTATGAATAAAAAGGGGGCATTCCATAATTCATAAAGACAAACGATTTTAAAGGTAGGCGTTACTACTGCAGCTAGAAGGGATTAGACGACACAGCGAGCCATCGAGGTCACTGTGACAGGTGGCTATCTCATTAACTCAGCTCTCATTTAACATAAGAAAAAGAGAATCATGGGGGACCAACAGGCACCGATTTGGGAAGTTTTCTATATAGAGGGAGCAAGTACATGTAGCTACAAGTAGGACAGTGTGCCTTTAAACATTTAGCGGTAAATTGTGAGTGTGCAAGGGCTCCTCGGTAACATGTCTTGCTGCATAAGGATTGTAAAACTTTTCAAACACCAACGATGACAAATTTAGGCCTATATTTTGGAACAGTTACTTAATTACTAATTTAGCATCAATATACCCTCTCACTAAAATATATACAAACGGAATAGATGGTTGAACGTGTTTCAACAAACTGAAGCTGCTACCTAGAGCACAGCGATTTTGTACTGCTCCCTCTGCGTCCAAATTAGGGAAGGGGTGATCGTCTTTTCTTAGAAGCATACCACTTGCGGCAATATTTCCAAGCAGAAACAAAACATCGCTTGAGAATTCACCCTTCAAAAGGCAAAACATGTATTCTTCGGTTGAAAATAAAATCAAGCGGAATGCTTTTTAAATGTGAATGAATAAATACAATAAATTATAAATAATGATCAAAGGCAAATAAAGTGCAAAAACATCAATATGATATGCAGTAGATAATATCTTTTTGAACCAAACGGTGAGAATCAGAATTCGAAATAAACATGCACATTATTTGTGTTAATTCATGTAATATGACATATAAACAAAGAAATTTATAACAGTTTTAGATCTATTATTTCTTGGTCTTGTTTTGTTTTCTCTAATTACTTTTGTTTTGTTTTGTTATCCCCTTTGTCTTTGTTTTGATTTGACTTTTGGAATACTAGGTTCGTTTTTGTTGATCCTCTTTTTTTGCTAAATTCGCAACTTTCTGGCAACTAAAATAATCCGCAAGACGGCCACAAATAATCGACAAAAAAAAAAGGATTTGCGTTAGGAGTAATGATATTATTAAAAGAGAACACGCTAGGTTAATTTAGTTATTTCTAATGGTAATTCCATTAAAGGTTTCTTCCAAATTGCCTAATTAGTTTCATTCACTTCATGAGTCATTAACTTTATGTTTTCACTTCTATGTTCTAATTTCATAGGATTTGGAATGTAAGACGGGGGTGGGGGTAATGTAAATAAAATGGGTGTGTTGTTTACTGCGTGCATTAAGAAAGGTAATTACTCAGATAATCGGTGATACATCGGCACGAACAAAATTTCATTGTAATTTCATAATGCGTTTGATTGTTGTGGAAAAGAAGTAAACATGGCACATAACATTGATGTCGATTTTTTAATTCTTTCGCTATGAATTGAGATTATTTGAAAGAAGACAAAAGTTTTAGATAGGCCCACACCCTTCGTAATTTCTTATAAATACATGTAAGATCACTTGTGGGCCAACATACACCGTCTGCATGTCTATTCACGCGTAAGAAGGCATAATGGCCTCAATAGCAGAAGGGCAATAGTCTTCGAAAAAAAGAAGGTCCAGGGTTCGAAAATCGATCCATGCCATTGGGTAAATAGTTAGTTCGTTTTTACCTTAGATATCAATCTGAAATATAAGGGTATTTAAGACATTACAATTATTATTTGAACAGGAGCCTATTTGCGAATCTTCTTTATTTTTACCAACATAGTTATAAATAAAATGTGTTTAATTTTTTTTTGGAATAATGTATTTAGTGTTATCGTGTGCTAAAACGTATCATTGAAATAAATATTTATTCAAAATATTAACCTTAAATCATAATATTAATTCGTGTACGTCATTTTCTTTAAATGGTACTCCACCTACGAATATAGAAAATTAAATCTTCTTTTCATCTAATGAGAACTTTTTACAGGATCATTTTTTTAATAGTGGTGACCCTCATTTTTTTTGGTGGGGGGGGGGGGGGTGGTGGGGGAATTGTTCATTGTTCATTTTTATTTTCCTTATCGTATAATTTCTGTTTCTGGAAATTAAAATCATCATCATTATGCATTTGTTTTCTTCTAAAAAATAAAAATAATCTTCAGTACCTTGACATTCAATTTTCACATGGTTTAATTTTCTTTCATTTCCCCTTATAATAATAATAATAATAATAAATAAATGAGCAAAATAAAAAATTCCCCTCGAATGATCTTTAATTGTGTAGCATAACATTTGGAAGTATACGCCAGGTTTGCCGTGTTTACAAAACGTCGTGTTATCTGTTTTTATATTTTGGATTTTTTTTTTTCTTTCTTATTTTAATAAATCTTACTTTATGACCAGTAGTAATGTTATGTTGGTGGCTATTTAGGCATTATTAATCAACCAACAAATCACCGTCATCAGACACGATAATGCTCCTACATGTAAATCAATCCACCCATACATGAACATTTCATTGTCACGGTTCATTCTGGAAACAAATGTTTTAGCATTTCCTCTCACAAATCATGATGGGAACATAAATAAGAGCTATTTATGACAAACGTTGATTATCACGTCGTTAAATCGCGCTCATAGTCACTCTGTGCCCATAAACCGTTTTAGAGTTTCAATGCTTTCTCCTTCCAGTGTCTCCAGAAAAAAATTACTGCCTGTCTATAAAAGATGGAGGATACCAGACCACGTGATGAAATTAATTCCCACGGTTCTTTTTATCTACCTCTCGTTTTATATGAGATGGAGGCGAGTATGATAAGATTAACTATTTCAGTCACCACCGAGCAGATTGGAATATAGCTGGATATGCATTGAGGTGTTCGTCATCATACAGCCCGCTCGAGGAAAGTCTGTAATATTTATCTGGTAATACTGATGTCATCGGCCGCATTGCTCAGGTAAGATTAACAGGTCGTATTCGACAAAATCAATTTCATACAATAGCTATGCTGAATACATATAAAATATATAAAATTAGTGATAGATCATGGCTTTTTGTTTCGATTCAGTGATTGAATAATTCAATTACCAGATAAATCAGAACAAGTAGAAGAAATGGAGACTTGCTTGCTCATCAGATGTAAAATTAAATCGTGGAATGTTCATTCCGGCGTTTACTAGATATTTTGGTGAGGTGGACTGAATCGTCCGACAGGTAGGATGTTTAACAATGTTAAATCTGAGATGCACGGACCTACCTTAACAAATGGCGCTTCTAAATGATCGTGAAGTGCCTCCAAAAAAAAAATCTTTGAGTGACCAGTTTTACCATACTCATTTGCCCCAATAGAGTAGAGTTATAAAAACCGTTAGGAAAACAAACAAAAAATGAAATTTCGATTTCCAATCATAAATTTCTTGATAATCAGATAGGCGATCGGCTTATAAAAGTCGTGGGACTCCTGACTGACCTAAAGGCTTATAATTATGATTGCAGCATGAGCTTAATCCAGGATTTTGTTTCAGAATATGAGGCAATGTTACCGAGGCACTTTAATTCACGGTTAACTGATCAATCGACTAAAATTCGACTGAAATTTATCAAAATGTAATTTGATACATTATATTGTGCCCTTTCGTGCATATCTCTTTTCTAATACGCAAATCTTCTTCCTCATCTTTTTCTCAATCCCACATGCAGCTCATCCTGTTATATTATTTTCTGTACCTCCGATCTCTCACCTTTTTTTTTGCAGTGACATTGTCTACTTTTTGTATTGTGACCGTGTTCACCCAACCAGCTGGTATCTCTTTGGTTCTCCTATCTTTGTCATGCAAAGTACTCTCTTGTCCCGTTCCCGTCTCTGTTGGCTTCCCACTTTTCCCTGTTTTTAGTTCCTTTTTATCGTTACGAACTTGTTAATTTAATTACTCATTATTTCTAACTATTATTTAAGGGGTCCGCAATTGTACAAGCATTGCTTTTTAGTGAACCCCTCTGCTTCCAATATGTATTCCTTAATTTTTGTAAATGATTATAATTGATTAGTATTGTTTTGTTGGAGACAAATAAAATTGAAAAATGAAACATTGAAAGTATTAAAGAGCTCTTTTGCATTCATATCTATATATCAATTCGGCTATCTCAAGACTATTGTTGTACTCATAGGTTGGATAACCTGCAATATGCAATGTTTTTGTTGTTGTTGCTCATATTTTGAGAAGTCGATACAAGTTCTTACGGCTTTGGTATGCAAACCTACATCCAGTCATTTCATTTCACTCCATTTATTTCGGCCATAACAGCAAATCAAATTTACAAAGCTTTTAGTTTTACAAAGTCATTCCAATTAAAATATTAATAATGGAGAAAATATATGCATAATATGGTACGTACAATGCATGTATACAATCGGGACTAAAAAGATAATTGCTTGCTGTATTGCAGAGGAAACCTTGGAAAGCATAGTTTTATAATTTAGGTTCCCTTACATAAAATCATAGTATCATACCTGCATAACGTAGAAAATGCAAGGAAAAGAAAAGACGGGGAAAACGGGACGTTACAAAATAAGACAAGCAAAACAACAAGTCATCGATGTGTACAACACCGAGAAAACAAGCAATATTATTTTATGGAAGTTATTTTCATATATCTTGTGGGTTCACATGCTGCCAGTATCAAACAATCAAAACCATCAAATAGTTTTTTTTTTTTTACATCGGTTTTTGTTTCGGGAAGAGGTTAACCTACTTGGTAATTACAAAGTTTAATTACCATTTCTTATGTTTTTCTTCTCACGCTAATCACATGAATTCCATTGTTCTAGTATTAGTATTGAAGACAAATAGCAAAGTACCAACACGTCGAAAACGGAAATTAAGGCACCCTGTTAGAAACAAACAAGAAAACATATTACTACTCTTCTTTAAAATAATTACATTTTTAATATCTTCCTATTTTCTTTTAACTGGATAAAAGGTGTGCGCTAAACATGACTATAGGGATACAACTATATAATGATGGGTCAATGGAGGGTTCGAAGGCAATTATATCTAAAGCGATATTGTTTCTTAAATCATGAATTAAAAAAAAGGGGGCTGAGTAAAAAATAAAAATTGGTTATGAATTGTATAAGAACGATTGCAAAGTCGAGAGTAATTAACAAATTGTTTCGCCCTTATAACGTATTCAAATCGACAATAAAGTATTCAAGAATCACTCAAAACCATTCGCAGTATAATGTTGTATCTAAGCATTATATAGGTGGGTTACTTGGATCAATTTGTCTTGATATTTCTAAAAAGAAAGAACGTATTGGATCTTCCTGAAATTTATTTCATTATATGGTGCTATAATTTCGGAAAGAATGGCAAGCTCAATCATGTTATCTTTCTTTCTTTGCGGTCCGAGAGATTTTAGGAATACGAAAGATAAACATTAGCATTTCATACTCTATTTAAAATATCTGCTTGCTTTCAATCTCCTTGTATGTACAGGATTTGTATGAACTATTATAAGCATTGAAATACTGTACATGTTATTGACAAGTATTAAAAATTACCCCTTTTACTTTGCCTTTTCTTTTTGAGATTTCAGTAACATTATTTTGACATTTCTAAATCTCAAAGGAGATTGAATTGTAGGGCGATAATGCATTATTAGATTTAGAAACTTCAAGAATAATGCATTAAAAGATTTAGAAGCTTCAAGAATATTCCATGTGGATATTTATTTTAGCGATAATGATTGCAAATTTATAAACGCCTTTCACGTGAAATTTGTTCTATTACTGACTTAGATGTTAATTTTCTTTCTACAAATGTGGACCTTCATCATTTCGTTTCAAAATGAACACATTCGAAATGCTAAAGGCTATCAGTAAAACATGTGATATGATGTTCAATTGCTTGTTATCTACCTCTAACCTGGATTATAAGTTGCATTTGAAAATGGTGACTAAAAAGAGGTCCTTTTTAAGGAAGAGCGAAATGCTCGTTTAACCCTTTAAAAAAATGTTTATTGTTTTGATAATTGCTCATTTGAATATCCAGCAAAAACGAAGTATTGTTATTATTTATTCTGGTATATGTCATTTTAAAAATTTCAAATGAAAAGTGAACTCTTCATGAACCTAACTAGTTTTGTTTTAACCGAATATAAAAGAATTATATTGATGACAAAAAATAGATATTTGTCTGGCCATATCAAAATAACCATACGAATTTATTATTTTCACTATGGTTTCGATCGATGGACTATGCGCGTTTTCCATTTCAATCGAGTATATTAATTGATTATTTACCAACATTTTCGGACACAATATCTGCCACATAAAACCTCCATATGATACTGACCAATACGGTAGCAAAGTTAGCTAAACACGTAAAATGGTGCGAAAAATAAAACTATTCGTGAACGATGCCAGATTTAAAGCCAGATTTATTTTCTAACTGAATATTATCACTCAATGAAATTCGGCCATTATTCCAGCGGAAGACTCGTTATTGTTAGAACTTGTTTCTGCTCTAAATCAGGCCATCAGACGTGTATAACGATAAATGACAATCAATGACGAATTATATCGTTTTGAAGGCTGTTATTGTTCGTTGATGTAGGAAGACAGTAACCATCACACATAATAATCAGTTATGTGAGAGGGAAACAGGGCCCTGCCTCATTTTTTTGTTGGGGGGGGGGGGGATGTATAACAAGTGCCCTATTGCTTCAACAAATGTGCTCACAGCCAATCAAAATTAATGCAACTATTTAAGTAGGTTATAACAGTTATTGTAACTCAAGTTGTCATTGATATTAAATCTTATGAAAACAGGGCTCGGGACAGAATTCCTGGGTTTGAAACAAACTAGGAAGATTTCGATCTTTTTGAACAAATTTCGAATGGCTGTCGCATATGGTCGCATTGAGATTATTACATTTTCAGAGAGAGAGATACAGACGTTGATACAGAAAATGCAAATCAATAAAGAAACAATAGCAACACAAATATAGGGAAAGGGATAGAGAAAGAAAAAAAATTGTTAGGAAGAGTCTGAGAAGGAATTTCTTGAGATGTACATGTAGCTAGGCCGGTAGGCCAGGGTCCCGTCTGATAAAGAGTTGCGATTGATGCGAATCAATCGCAAGTTCTAAAATAAATCGTAAGTTTACAGCCTCCTATCTCCCATGTATATAGTTGCGATTGATGTCAATCAGACAGGTCCCACGCGTAAATGTACATGAAAACTCAGCCTTAGACATCCAGCCCATCTACCAATGCCCATCTGCAAAAACAATATAACAAAAACAATATAACCTCCCGGTGTAATGTATTTTCACACTGCATATATAGAACAGCCTGTATCATTTCACCATCGATGATGTTCATCACAAAATCATCATCATCATCATCATCATCATCACCACCACCACCATCATCATCATCATCATCATCACCACCACCATCATCATCATCATCATCATCATCATCATCATCATTACCACCATCATCAACATCATCATCATCACCCTCTTCCTCCTCCCCGTGCTCCTCCATCTCCTCCTCGCCATCTTCATCATCGTCATCACCATCCTCACTCCCACAACCATAATCATCATCACCATCATCATTCTCTTTCCAACAACCATAATCATCATCATCATCGCCCTCTTCCTACTCCCCCTTCTCCTCCTTCTTCTCCTCCTCCTCCTCCTCATCATCCTCATCGTCATCCTCATTATCATCATGTCATCATCATCCTCCTCATCATCCTCATTAACACAGCCATAATCGTCATCACCCTTATCATCAGTAGTCAATTATCATCCTCGTCATCCTCAATCTCTTATTCCACTGTTGTTATATTAATCAATAATCATCATTTCCTCCTGCATCGGTTCGTCATCAATTGGCAATTTTTGTTTGATCAATCGCAACTCCAAAAAAATTAAACTTTCTTAGTTCAAATCGGATTTTGTTGAAACTTTTACTGATCTATTCCGCTCATTTGTTCTGCTTCTATATACGAAAATCAACTTAATATCAGGGTGGTTATTATAACCATTCTTCATGCTCTTCGTGCGTTATGTGCATTCCCTCTCCAATTCAATTTCCATTATTTTATGTGTTACCACATTATCTATATGAAAAGGATGGACAATTGATGCTGTCTGCTCTATCATCTGAAAGGTATAGACCAGTTTTGGAAACGCTCCCCTCTCAAAAAATGAAATGGAAGCTTTCATTACCAATCACGTGAAAGAATATGTTTTGACTAGTACGTCATGATACAAATTTTGCAGGAAAACCGCCTACTAATTGATATATTTGGTAAATTATCATTTCTACCCGGCCTGGATAGATTTCTTGTAGTCCCATATCTTTATGTGTACAGTGCTTGTAACTTTACCAAGACTGGGCCATATTTCTTATTATTTTGATGATTCTAGAACCTTGAAGTACACACTAATACTTATATGATATGCTAGATGATCAACCTTTTCTGATCGATTCCACAACGTTTCTTTCACGATACAATCGCATGACCAGAACTGGTATATACCTTTAAAGGTAATACAAAGTTTTGGGAAATTTTGAAAATTGGGTGGATAGTGAATCTTTACTATTTTGATATATTCGGATGCCCCTGTGGATTTATTATAAGCACTACAAAAATTAGCCCCTAAAACACTTCTGTTTTCGAGAAAAATTGAAAATAAAAATTTACCGGTGCTCCCGGTAAATTTGTATAAATTTCAAATAGCGCCTATGGCCGTACAATGGTAGCTGCGACCATGGAAATCTCAGAATATGTAGTTGTGATATATAATTTCCAAACGGGAATAGCTAATCGGTCGATTTTAGTCAAGAAATATTGTTTCATAGCTACATTAATATCTTGACCTTGAGAGGGAGCTATACAATTATTATTTATAATTTCATAACTTTAGACTCGATTTCAACCGCGACAACGATCAATTAATATTGTTGGATCGCATATGCTTCCAATATGTTAATTTGAACTAAATTCATGACCCCATACCACTTTTGTAATACCTTTAACTGTTTCTTATGTGTAACCGTAATCATTATTAGACTACCAACACCACTCTAATATTCTAATCATCATTGGTAGCTAGATTACTCATGTTTTAATCATTTTCTTACAGACTTTATGCACGTCTTTGTCATCCTTGCGATCATTCATTTTATTTTACAATTCTCCTCCGCAATTCTATGCCTCAATCCATCATGTAATAACTACCGTCTTCATGAATGCGTCACCCTAATCATCAGTTCCATCTGCATCACTTCGTCATCATCAGTATTATAATTACAAGTCTTCTGCATTATCTTGCTCATCTTCATCATCTGAGCATGCAATCACCATCGGATGTTCAACAAACATTGCAACTTTTGTCCTCTCGTGCCCGGATAACAACTGAGTAGGATTATATTTTGCGAGCGAGAGAGGCGAGCGAATCGACATAGGGAGGGATCATTTCTTTACATGCTTCTTAACATTATGCTTTAGTGCTTTGGGGTAAATTTGACAGGCTTCTGATATGAGCCATAGCTAGCTCCAGCCCCACTGTCCTATGCCCTCCTCATCTTTGTCACCATTATCATCACCTTTAACATCATTATCATCACCATCATCATCATCATCATCATCATCATCAACATCCAAACGGACTTGTAATAATTTGTTAGGTTATTGACTTTTCCTTTCTTGTTTTCGAAATCAAACACCAAAACACACTGAGGACTGATGGTTGGAATTTACTTTTTTTTCATTCTCGTTGCCATGGATTCAAGGGGCTATCGGTCACTCGAACACATTGACATGATTTGACCAGAGACATCATTCCTGATTTGACACAAATAGATGAGGACTAGCCATCGCTCACCGCTTGCCTTCGACCAAAAATCTTTTTGGAGTTTGCCGAATACTGTCGGTCCCCGTTGTGATTAACCGTAAAACAATGAAGGACGGTCGTAAAAACCCAGAATACGGTCGTAAAAATGCTCTTTTCTCTTTTAAATCGGACCGTGGGACTCGTTGAGAGAAAGTGGCAAACATGAATACTGAATGTTATCAAGGGATAGCTTTCACTAGGGAGAAAGTGAATGTATTTCAATGTTCCTACATGTATGTTCTTATTTTTTCAAAAAGTGTTGGTTTTTAGGAAAGATTGATACAAGTGATATATATACAAACAAATTTCAGACTCTGGATTAGGAATAGTGAACCACTAGCAATATCACTCCCGATTTTTATCATTGTGAAAACGTACAAGTTTCAGTGTATGAATATTGAGTTAGAGTAGAAAATGACAAAATGTAAGATTCTCATACGTACAAGTCCAACAAAATTATTACGAAAAGAAATACCGTGTTGCTCACGGAATCGAAGGAAAATGTATGTATCATAATGTTAACACTGAATAAGCAATGTTGAGGCTCTTGGTCAGAACTACAAATGAAAACGTGATATTGCTTCATAATAATGATAATAATAATAATAATAATAAAACAGGTCAATTTATATAGCGCAGCTACTACATGAATACATTCTACTGCGCTTAATACAATGTATCATATTATTACACCGGCTGTAGCTGAGCTGCGATAATAAGGCGCTAAAGCATTCAAGGAACATCTGCCTACCAAGTACCCATTTACTTCACCTGGGTGGAGAGTGGCAAATGTAGATTCGAACCGCGAACCATGCGATCCACAGTCTGGTGACGTATCAGCTGGACCACGACACATCTGCTTTCCAGCCAACTTTGTGGTATTATGTGGTATTTTTCAAATACAAGCTTCATTGTGGTTTGTTTTTAAAGTTTGATGTAACCTTTTCTGTCACATATGGAAACCGCATATACTCAAATGTTTTTGATACAGCTAACAGTTGAATTAGAAGGGGGAAAAGGGATGGAAAACCGTCATTTTCGACATCATTATATACACCTTCGGAGTAAACAAACTAAAATATTCGCGTGTCTGCTTGAATATTGTGAGCACATTGCCAATCCCAAGCAAATATTGAAAACCTCTCATGTAAAATTGGGGGCCCGCTTGCTATTCATAAGGACCGTTATTCGTAAGGACCGCTATTCATAATTTGAGTAAATGGTCATTATTCTTAAAGGTATTACAAAGTTTTGGTATGGGGTCATGAATTTAGTTCAAATTAACATTTCGGAAGCATATGCTTTCCTACAATATTCATTGATCGTTGTCGCGGTTGAAATCGAGTCTAAAGTTATGAAATTATAAATAATAAACTCTTTATGTTGTATAGCTCCCTCTCAAGGTCAAGATATTAATTTAGCTATGAAACAATGTTTCTTGACTAAAATCGACCGATTAGCTATTCCCGTTTGGAAATTATATATCGCAACTGCATATTCTGAGATTTCCATGGTCGCAGCTACCATTGTACGGCCATAGACGCTATTTGAAATTTATCAAAATTTACCGGGAGCACCGGTAAATGTTTATATTCAATTTTTCTCGAAAACAGAAGTGTTTTAGGGGCTAATTTTTTTAGTGCTTATTATACATCCACAGGGGCATCCAAATATATCAAAATTGTAAAGATTCACTATCCACCCAATTTTCAAAATTTCCCAAAACTTTGTATTACCTTTAAGGACCGCTATTCATAATCGAAAAAGAGGTTCACTTTTCATAATATGAGAAGAGGGTCGCTATTAATAACACAAAATTGGGGTCGTTATTCATAGGGATTCCTAATCAAAATATGAGAAAAGGGTCGCTGTTCATGCTATACGTATTGTGAAAAGAGACCGACATCTCGTGTTATCTCGGGCCGTCCTTACGAGTACTGAACGCTAATGCAAATTATGAATAGCGCCCCTTCTTCATGTTTATGAATAGCAACCCCGATTTCGCATTACGAATAGCGGTCCTTACGAATGATGGTCCTTATGCCTTTATGAATAGTGACCCCTTTTCCGTTTTATGAACAGCGGTCCTCCACGTATAGGAAGTTCCACGTTATGAATAGCTGTCCTTATGAATAGTGAGGTTACCCCGTAAAATTGGAAGGGGGTTCACCACCAATATAGGCCATCCCCCGATAAATATGTGCCCTTCTCTCGATAATGACGGGTAAAGTTCGGCTCGCCTTTGGGTCACACGGTAGCCTCTTGTCGATGCCCTCGCGCTGTTGGAGTCTCTAAATTCTGACGAGCGAAGCGAGTCAGAGAAACCGAGGCGCTTTGCGCTGAGGGCCTCTTGACAAGTGATCTGAATTATATATTCATGAGACCCGATTTCCTACTGAATTATGCATGTCTAGACCGCAGCGATTGTGTGTGTGTACGCGTGTGTTCGGGATTGCCCAACTAGGCTAGTCTGCAAGCACAAACCCTAATTTGACACTTTATCAAAAAATCATTGTGCCTTGAGAGAAGCCTAGCCCAGCTATCTACTGGTACCTACTGGTTGTACCAATATAGGTCAGGAGCAGCTATAGTACGTGGCATATGGTAGTCTTATAGTGCACACTCTCTTTTACGACTGACCAGGGTTTGTGCTTGCAGACTACAACTAGGCGGCCAGTCTCGCTCTCACGGAGGGAATTCGCACAGAGCGGTAGATATTACGTCATAGTAGCTCTCTCTGATTGGATGACTTTCACCGAACTCTGCTGGGTCGGAATATTCGCCAAACAAAGTAAAACATAAGAAATTCAGATCACTTGTCAAGAGGCCCTCAGCGCAAAGCGCCTCGGTTTCTCTGACTCGCTTCGCTCGTCAGAATTTAGAGACTCCAACAGCGCGAGGGCATCGACAAGAGGCTAGTCACACGGTCGAACGAGAACAGACTTTGGACGACGAAAACAAAAACATTCAAGCGATTATAACATCTTTGATGTCCCGAGTACCCCATGTTGTCAAACGTTACCATAATGGTCGTTCTTTCCAAGGCTAAAACCATTCTACATAAACTAGGATACAACTAACAAGTGGATGAAACCTCCCAGAATTAAAGCAGCTGAATTTATCTCTCCAACCATACACATCAATAGCATTTTGGGCGATTTTACATGTAATTTCATAAGTACCTTCTTGAGCGATTGTATAATTGTTACGTAATTCGCAACACGAAGAATCTATGTTCATTAAAGTTGATACTCTAAGACAATCCCAAATACTGAGATAATTACAT
The DNA here is from genome assembly GCA_035222895.1 of Strongylocentrotus droebachiensis. Classification (NCBI taxonomy): domain Eukaryota; kingdom Metazoa; phylum Echinodermata; class Echinoidea; order Camarodonta; family Strongylocentrotidae; genus Strongylocentrotus; species Strongylocentrotus droebachiensis. The sequence goes on from JAVYIG010000064.1 coordinate 875,048, forward strand.
AAATAGAAAGCTTTTAACCCCCATAATAACACCAAATGGTGTCCACCCGACAAAACAAGTTTAGAATAATGAATTTATTCGAGTAAACTCTACCAAAATATCTAAGTCTGAAACCCGGAAGTGCACGTAGAATCGGGCCTCTATCCGTGACGTCACGAACGGGAGTCATGGGCTCAGTGAGAGTGAATGGCAGTGATATCCCTACGTAAATGCTATCCTGTCAGAGCTTAGATTTGTTATTGTTAAGGAGTATATTTGATGGATTTTCTGTTTTCATTTGAATGAAGAATAACGAAGCAACATTTTTCAGTCGCTGATTTCTTTTTATATCCTCATATTCACCTATTTGGTAGAGATTTAAGACGAGTTTACTGCTTAGGAATTAAAGTTAAATCGTGCACTTATGAATAGGCGGATGCATTAATTGTCATCAGATGTACATGAGCAGTTTTGTAAAACGAATAGGTCTAGAACTATGATAGTACTTATCATAGATGTGTGTGACTGCCTCAAAAAAGGATACAGTACCAGTTAAACATTTTATGTTGTAAAATATCAAACTTGAACGAGATCATGCAAGCGCGCTTCCTCTATAATATTTTGGCGAGTGATGCGGCTCTTGCATGAACGTTCGTGGAGCGAGCAGAATCGGGAGGTAAGACCAAGCCGCTGCTCTAGGCGCTGCTTGCTTGTGATGGAACGTACGTGCGCTAGTTATTATGTTTATCGGCAATTGCAAGAGAATGAAAGCGACGTTGCCAGCTAAGAAAAACAACTAACAAAGACTTGCTCCTGACTACCGGTGTCAGAATCGGTAGATGAAGGATGTTCAGGGCCAAGGAAGGCGAAAGACATGGGAAAAAGGAAGAAGAAACCATCGGGAGATCACTGTAGTGTATGGTAATGAACTGTGCATGGGTAGACAGCTACTGTTCACTCCGTGCCTGGGCCGATTTCAACACCAAAACAAAATTTACATGGTGAAAATATCGACTAATAGCACATCGTTGGCATGTATATGTCATAATTTTTAAAAGGGGAATTGATATTAATACTATGAAGTACTAGGGGAAGGTAAAGAATTGTACATAGAATTATGATTTATTAGACTTTTCAGCCTTTGAAACAAAAATATGCAGAAAATCGTATCACTCTGCACATGTTTGCTATGGAACATCCGGGTACGTGAATATACTCTCTCCCGGACGTGAGGTCATAAATAGTAGACCAGCGTCGTGACTGATTTTCTATGCAAAGAGAGGCGGATATTTTAGACATTTCAATTGAGGATTTCGAGTAGACAGAATTTTTTTGTGATATACTAAGTAATTGAAAAACTTAAAAATAACATATACTTGCCGTAGGTAACAAATTAAGGGACATTTATTTGCTTAGAGTATCAACTTTAAATCTCTGGTAATATACATTAGTAAATTACATCTCCTGTAATGTAAAAGCGAGGTAAATTGTCTATCTTGTACTTTACAAGCGAGCTAAATTTCATATCTTGTACTTTACAAGCGAGGTAAATTTCATATCTTGTACTTTACAAGCGAGGTAAATTTCATATCGTGTACTTTACAAGCGAGGTAAATTACATCTCATGTAATGTAAAAGCTAGGTAAATGTTATACCTTGTACTTTACAAGCGAGGTAAATTGCATATCTTGTAATATACAAGCGAGGTAAATTTCATATCTTGTTCTTTACAAGCGAGGTAAATTACATCTCATGTAATATACAAACGAGGGTAAATTTTATATCTTGTACTTTACAAGCGAGGTAAATTACTTTTTTTGTACTTTACAAGCGAGGTAAATTACATCTCATGTAATGTACAAATGAGGTAAATTTCATATCTTGTAATGTACATCCATAGTATGTGCTTATTTCCATGCAGTATCAGGTTTACTAACGTATTGACATTTATGGATGTTTCTTTCCTGGGGACCTAGGGACGAGTTATTCCAACAACCTGCTATTAATGAATGAACCACAATAATTGGAATCCAGGCTGCATACATCACTTGTTGCTACATTGTGCAAGTCTCGGACAAGCTTTTAGGTTGTCAAGAATAACCTTCGTTGTTATAGTATGCATAGAATTTGAATATGTGTAAACTGGTTTATATAGGCCATTTTCGTAAAGTAATCAAATTCAATGCACAAATCTTTCAGTGCGTCGATCATATACCTGTTACGAATAATTGTATGTCATTAGTCAGAATCCCGGGTCAGAATGCTAATAGCATTTGGGTAGGACAAGTCCAATGTTTGTCCTACCTAGCAACACGTAATGTATGTAATTCTCATTCTGACTATTGAAATACAATAGTTCATAACATGTGAATGATATAATTTGTATCATGGCACTTAACAAAGGTTTATGCATTAATTTTGATTAAATTACAAAAAACGGCCTATTCACACCATCTTGACAATTGATAGACAGCTACTTTCACCTCCCTCCCCCGTCTCCCTCCTCCCCCCCCCCCCCCCGTGCCACTTTTCCATGATCAGATTAATATGCCTCTGAATTAAAGACGTAAATACTTTTCTATGTCATTGTCGATATCTTGTCTCAGCTAATTAAAACTCTAGATTTTCATGATATCGAAGAAATGTATAACAACACTCGTGAATTAGCCAAAAGACACCCACCACTTATGTTGTATAGCTATCCGGTGATATCATATAACACTTTGTGGTATTTATCGGTAACATCTGACGTTGATACTTTAATTCAATTATGAAGGCATTTCGATTCTTGGCGGCTTCGACGGAAGCCTATACTCTTGAATGATAAAGCGTGATGCACAGTGTTTCGTCATTTAAACCAGGGACATGTCCCTGGTTAAACCATATTCTTCTTCTTTTTTTTCCTCTCTCCCTCTAACTCAATCCCCATCCCCCCCCCCCCCCTCTCTCTCTCTCTCTCTCAATCTATTCCCCCCCTCTCTCTCTCTCTCTCTCTCAATCCACTCTCTCTCTCTCACTTTCTCCTCTTCTTCGTCTGCTTTGTCTCTTTCTCAATTCTTCACTTCCCCACGGTATTCTCCCTCACTGTTGGTGTTGTTGTTGCTGTTGTTTTTTGTCGGGGGGGGGGGGTCGAACCGAATGTGGCGATGGGATTAACAAATTTTAACTATGAATATAGTATGAAGCTCAGTGAATAATTCAAAGAAAAAAACGTTCACAATGATGATTATTCGTAGCACAAATAATACCAAACACGCTTACTTGAAAATATTTCTCATTTTGATAAAATGGTAGGGTCTGTAACTCATACGAATATCTTTAAAACTACCATGAACGAAATAATTTTATTTCACACATTTTCCGGATCCAAAAGGGAAAACATTGGCTTTTCAATTCTGGGATTTTCAATTTGTGTGTCTAGGCCTATATGGCATGTAATATATAGTCCAACAAATAGAAAAATATTTTGGAATAAATATCTAGTGAGTATTTAGTGACTTCAGGGCATATATCCGCCATGAATTCACCAGTTGCAGCAGACATGATAGATGCAAGCCTCGCCAGCACAAGTACTTATTGATATTGTTGTAAATCACTGGACGAGAGTTCGTCCGAGTTTTCACCGTGAACAAGCCCGGCTCATCAGCACCATTCAGCGAGTCGTTCTCCAGGTCGTAATACCGCTGCTCCACCGAAGTGTTTAGGGCCAAAAGTTGCATTTTATGTTGACACATTATAATGCCAATTTCTGTCTTGATAATCATTGGTAGACCTCCCCTTTCTCCTCCCCCGATGTAAACGGTTTACTGCTAGATGACATTTACTGCCTCGGCGAAAAGGATTCGGCATAAACAGACATTTAAAGGCAAAAAACTCGAAAGGTTTAAATAGATTTATATCAGAAAGGGTGGTCAGCCCATCAGACGTTATGTCCAATCGATCAACGCTGATCGATCGATACGCCTACATTATATTCATTGATCAAAAAAGGTTTTCAAGTTTTCGAATATGTAGCTATACACAGAGGAATGGTTTTATACGTCGTAGCTCGTTAGCAAACGCATAAGTTTGCCATAAATTACAGCGTTTTGTCGTTGTTGGTTTGTAAAAATGTGAATATTTAAATGATAAAAAAGTGTGGGATAGGAATTTTCAGGTTCGAAAAAAGCTGCGTACATAAGCCTAGGCTAGAACGTTGTCCTACATCACAGAAAAGTGGATTGTCAAGGGGCATACATGTGTCATCTATTAAAACGTTAAGATGCAGCATAGACAGGGTGAAAAGCCCCTTTAATAATTTTGTATTTTTCTCTTTGGAAGAAACTTCTTGCTGAGGAAAAGACCTTCTTTCTTCGAGCTTGCCACCTACTTGGGCTCTGGTTTATCGTGCCGTAAAATTTGATGTTGATCGTAAAAACCGTTTTAGGAAAATCACTGGTTTCAAGCGAAGGGCTCGCAGAGAAGGCTGAATGTGGCGCAGGGTTCAAAAAGTGAAGCATCCACAGTCAAAGAAAATTTGATTTATGCGAGTCATATGTTACCCTGTTAATCAGATGGTAGTCAGGCTACTGCGTGGCTGTATCTCGAGCTTCTTGTTTCTCTCCAAGCTGAAAGAATGTGGTTCGGAGAATAGACCAGTTCACGGTTAGCACCTTACTGCAATGACCCCGAGTATCCACAGATCTTCAAAACATGAAGAGGTCCCAAATTGTACATTTTGAAAAAATCACTCTTACAGTGATGGATGTGCTATATAAATAGCCTTTGTTCCCCCTTTTCAAAGAATACCTCCACCTGTGTACCATGGATTGCACTGAATGTGCATGAATGAATAATGTTACATAACTTTCATGAGCACGTATCCAGTATTTCGTCTCCGTGTATTTCAAAATTTGTTCTGCAATGACCTTTATCTGCTCATGCTCAGACTGCAACCGTGAACTGGCTTAATTATGGATAAAGACAACCGTCCCTCAGTCTTTATAATCTCTGTATAATTCATGTGTTTGAATATAAGTTTTAGGTAATGAGCCATCGATAGTGATTATCATCTAGATTTTAACAATTCTTCGGAATGTTTACAAATTACAAGTTACAGCGCATAATGTACCATTTTCTGATATTCATGTGCATAACTTCGCTCTATGGAGTCAGATATTTGCACCAGGATTGTCCAGTTGAGTCCCCCAGAATGGTATAACGCGATCCCGAATCAATGTGAGTCTGCAGGCTATTCGTTCGATGAGACTGAGAGCAAGAAACACATCAACAGTTCTGTGTACATGAAAAGGGCAATTATGTTGATACCCTTCTGGCTCTTATAGCAGACGAGTTATGGTACATAATATCTATCTGTTTAAAAGTCATGGGCAGTGCTTTTGAAAGAAATCGTTTGACTGTAATAGGCTTATTCAATAACCAATTTTCATAGCCTTCAATGCTATTTAAAAGTAAAAATGAAGGGGTGAAAATCCCGCCCCCCCCCCCCCCCCCCCCCACTCCGGGGTCGGAATGACAGCATGCGTGTTACCAAAATGTCCGGTAAAGGGGTACTTTTCGTGCGACAAAGCCCGGCCAGAGAATTGTAAAAAAAAAGGGGTGTATTTGACTTTTCACCCGGAGATTTCTTTAAAAAGGGGGCGTTTTCTTTTTTTCTCTCATCTCTTTAGACTCCTGAGAAATTATTCCGAATTTAGGGGGGTACATTGAGCATTTTTCCGTATTTAGGGGGGTCTCCAAGGCAGGAAAAGCCCGCGAAAAACCCGCGAAAGGGGGGTTCGGAAATGTTGGCAGTCCTCAGATAGGGGGTGCTTTCAAAAAGAGGGAACGAGCATACGCGTACCCTAAATAACACTGAGTGGAGGGACCGGGGTGAAAATGTATGCACTTCAGATTTTGTATCTACTCTCTGCGTGGCTTAACTCTTCCTTTGGAAATATAACCACACACAATCCCAACTCCCCATAATTAAAGCCACACTGTCCTACTTGTAGCTACTTGCTCCTTCTATATAGAAAACAATGCCTAATCGGTGACCATTGATCCCCCATGATCCTCTTTTTCTTGTGTTAATTGAGAGCTGAGTTGATGAGATAACCACCTGTCCAGTGACATTACAGAGTGTTCTAATCCTATAAACTAGTACAGATAAGCTTTAAAATGTATCATGTGAATGGATATTTTCAAGCTCCTTGCTCTCATCCCTTCTCGTCGTGCTCGTGACGATTCCAGAATCTTGCTGATTATCACCAATACTGACAGTTGAACAATCGCTCCACATAAATATGAACATGTGGGACAACACTAACATTTTTGGCCGAAATACATCAGTCGAAAGCAATACTACAATTAGCTAGGCCAGTATTTTCACATTTCAAAACAAACCTCTTATAAAGCGCTTGCTATGACTGATGTTCAAGTACTTGGGGACAACCCAAAATTTCTTGTATACATAAATTATGAACGTTCTTTTCGAATGTGGTATGATATTGCAGTGAAATTGATACGTTTTCATACTGGTCTTAGAGTCATTCAAACTAATAAATCTGATCGCTCTTGAGGTTGTCGTCTATACGAGATATTAGATGGAACAGAATAACAGATTGAGCATTAAATTACATGATGAACAAAACATTTGTTGATTTAGTATCTACCGCGGATGGCCAAAACTTTGGAGAAAAACATCTAGTTCCATGTTGTCATCAGTTTAGGCCTACATGTATGTGAATTCTCAAAATGTAATCAAGTAAGATTTTTATCGCCCGTGTAAATTTAATTGTCGATCATGCCGATAGTCCATTCTGTTTGTTTATCTGGTATAGGAAATGAGGAAAATCACACATGTTGTATGAAAAATTAAAGATAAACTTGAGTTCTGGTAACGCGATTGCATTGTGAAAGAAAAGGTGTGGAATGGATCAGAAAAGTTGATCATATAGCATGTAAGTAATGGTGTGTAATGCAAGGTTCTGGAGTCATCAAAATCATCATAAATTTGGCAGAGTCTTGGTAAAGTAACAATCACTTACACAGAAAGATGTATATGGGACAACACACATGGTGTCGGGGCTAGTACTACCCTGATTTCCTTATCTTTCTATGCTCATTACTCAGCCAGTATACATTTTCTTCCAAAATTGTTTGGCACATGACATTTATTTGTAATCTTGAACATTCAGTGTAAGTTTCGTTAGATTCTGTGAGAATCCATTTTCTTTTTTTACCAGAACTCATGTTTATCTTTAATATAAACCTGTCACCACAAAAGAAGAAACTTCCAAGGTTCTGACAATCTGGTTAAATCCGATCAAATATATACTATCGACTTTGAAATAAAAATGTGCGGTTCTGATGGCAGGGTGAGAAATTAATTCCGTTCTTCAAATCTACTTACACAATATAGAAATACACCATGGATTTAAAAGAATGAAGCAGGATTTCAAAACGAAAGAAAAACAAAAGATGTCATAATTGTTTAAAGGGAGGCTTTACTACTGCAGCTAGAAGGGATTAGACCACCCAGAGAGTCATCGAGGTCACTGTGACAGGTGGCTATCTCATTAACTCAGCTCTCATTTAACATAAGAAAAAGAGGATTATGGGGGACCAACAGGCACCGATTTGGGAAGTTTTCAATATAGAGGGAGCAAGTAGCTACAAGTAGGACAGTGTGCCTTTAAAACAAACAAAAATAATGGACATAAGGGAAAGCTTTTTAATCTGGTGTGGCTCCATCTCTATGCCCGTTCTATACTGCGAGTCCAACAGAATAAAATTAAAAAAACAAACAAACATTAAAAAAGCACGACACATAGACAACTAACAGAAAGCGTGGTTGGAAATTAATCTCGCTTTCGGAACGGGAGATTGCATTTTGAGAGAAACCGACCAAAATTTGATTACAAAATCAAGGGGCCACGCACGTCTTTACATGTTCTCATCATGCTACACTGTGAAAAATTTGGGCAATATTATTTCAACACTTTGCCCAACGTTGTGCCAATAGTCAACCCAACCATCTATTGGTATTGGTAAACGTAAGTACCCTACTTCACACGTGCATAATTGTTTCGTATTTTGACCAAAATTTGGGCAAAGATATGACCCTTCAACTGCCCGACTACGGTAGCCCACTTGTTGGGAAAATCTTGACCAATTGTTGGGCAAAATTCGAAACAATTTGCCTAATAGATGGTTGGGTTGACTATTGGCAAAGTGTTGGAATATATTGCCTAACCTTTTCACAGTGTAATGACGACGGACATCAGGCTTGACCCCACCCCCTTTAAAAAAAAAATATCGAAATTGTATGCATGAATTATAAATGAATAAAACAATATGTTGGGGTAATTATAGACTACAGCCCCCAATGCATTCACCTGTGAATCAATTGCAGTTGTCATTTCATGTGATATGCATATAACTATCTCATTTCTTTTTATTTAAAATTGCCATAATCTATCCATATAACCACAATAAGAGCAAGGAACAATTTCTAACGCGCATATTACTGCGTTTCAAGGCGCCAAAATAATGATGACAATTGACTAATATTTATTTTAAATTTTTGTTTCGATGACCTAAGAAAAAAAAAAAAACTTGGTCTTACTCTGTATACCAGAAATAAAAACGTAATTCCTATACGCAATCAGCATTTCGTATATTTCTATCTGTTTCAATGGGCAATTATTTGAAATCTAGAACAATCAATAAATGAAATATGATGTAGATTTTGTGGGAAACTGGAGCCAACGGCATTCTTGAATTTCCGTCTTTACAAAAACTAACAAGTACCATTCCTGTGATGAAATATTCCATTATAGCATTATCATGGATTACAAAAAACAAATTCTTTGAAATCATTTATTAACGTTGCATTGCAACATAATGTGGATTCGCCCGCAGTCATGTCAGTGAATGCGTTCAGTGCCTCGTCGCCAGGCCATCGTAGCCTATACACCGGCCAGTCCTCCGAACATGCCGTAATAGAAATTGATATCGTATTTCCATTTTGTTGTTTCAATCAATGTTATTAAGCAAAGGACCCAGTATACAAGGATCACCTTACATATTAATCTAGACATATGCATACCAATTTGTCTGCTGTCACGAAAAGCTCGGATAAATCACAAGTGCTGTACGACAAATCAAAACCTGAAATGATGTAAAGATAACATCCATTCCTATTCTTGAACAAAAAAACAAAAAGTGACATGCGAAGAAACGTAAAGTGTGAGATTAAATCACTATGAATTGTTCATGAAAGCAACTCCAGGTTTTCAATAAGACACAACGAAGCTTTTGTCATGCTCGACCCCATCGATGTTTACCCCATCTTCCCTTGATAAGGAGAAAATTTCCATTAAAAAAATGAAGTTATAGAAAGTTTAGAAACGTGTAACGAAATGATAAGATTGATTTTCGTAATCACATTAAATGTATAATTCATTATGCTCAACGTATGTTAATGACAAATCTCGTTGAGCCAATTAATAGCAATATGAAATCATTATTCATTAAGCCTCTTCAGATAACATGGAACAAAATATATGAATTACTGCAACCTCACACATAAAAGTATACGATACACTGTCATAAAACAAAAACATAATATGTATATATCATGAAATGGGTTGCATTTTGGTTCTTTTGTTGGTTATTCGATGCCGATAAATTTCATATCATGTCTATATTATTTCTCTTGTCACTTAAGGAAATCCGTGTTTTTTGTTGTTGCTTGTTTATTTATGTATTCAGTTTTGCCTTTCTTTTGTTCCTTCTTTATCTTCATTGAGCATGTCATATTAGGATAATGGGTCCCTTCTATTGACAATATTATTACTGCTTTTAGTGCTACCTTTAGAAGAGAACGTAAGGACATAGTGGCTTCGCTTAATGAAAACTGAAAAGTCTACCAATGTTACATTAAAGATAAACTCCAGTTCTGGTAAAAAAAAGAAAATTAATTCTCACAGAATCAAACGAAACTTACACTGAATGTTCAAGATTACAAATAAATGACATGTGCCAAACAATTTTGGAAGAAAATGTATACTGGCTGAGTAATGAGCATAGAAAGACAAGGAAATCAAGGTAGTACTAGCCCCGACACCATGTGTGTTGTCCCATATATAGCTTTCTGTGTACAGTGCTTGTTACTTTACCAAGTCTCGGTCACATTTATTATGATTTTGATGACTCCAGAACCTTGCAGTGCACACCAATACTTACATGCTACATGATCAACTGTTTCTGATCCTTTCCACACCTTTTCTTTCACAATGCAATCGCATTACCAGTACTAAAGTTTATCTTTAAACAAAACTTCTGATTGTCACTGAATATTCATGTTAATTTGGTTATAAAATAAAGAAATGACGAAGGAATGTGTATCTATTCTTCACGATCACAGTAAGTAGCTTGCATCCGTTATTCTTTTTCATGAAATGGGATAGAAAGAACACGAATCAAATGTGTTTGCGTTATAAAATGTTTTTGAAGTAAAGGCTGATCACAACACATAGATTCCCATAACAAGTAACAAATTTGACTAAACTTTTTAGAACTCTCGGGAGAAGTCGTTTGTCCCGCTCCGGAAAACATACCGGATAAGACCACGAAACCATCTGACGGTATTTTGATCCACCGTGCAGACTGTCACTGTTTTCGACATCATCATTAACCACCATTACGTAATACTCCCTTTCATGAGAGCCGCTTCGGTCGGATCGCTCCAACGGGATCAAATTCTTCTATCAAAACATCCAAATGATCCCCTTCAATTATAGGCTATGTTATGTGTCTCCGCCGCCTATACAACTCCCGACGTCCCAGTTTATAAACATGCTGTAAAATAATCAAATAGACCCGCTTCGAAGCGAAATCATCACTTTCTCTTCTCTCTTGTGGGGAGGTATGTTCTATTTTTCTATTGTTTTGTCATTGTCTGCCCCCAGTGTTGCGTAATTAGTCAGATGAGCCCGGGTTCGAAGTAAACTCCACGCCAGCGCTAGTGCGCATGACTGTGTAGGTATTTTGACGTACTCTACCAAGTTGACAGTTCATTTCTCCTTCGTGTATTTCGAAAGTGCTACCGGATTTCTCGAGAAGTTTACAGCAGTGACCAGACTCTTTCACTTTTTACCAATAATCAAGCATTTATTTCCTCTTAAACGAATAAATAAATCCAGTCGCCATTTCATCTCGTCCAAAGCAGTCATACCCCTTTTGGCGCAGTGAGGTAAGATTTGACAAGTTTTATATTTTATTTTTTATAGGTGTGCATTAATTTGTTTCCACGGCCTTTAAACATTAAGGGGTCGCAAATGCTTAAGAACGAACGGGTTTACAAAGGAACATAAAATTACGAGGTAAGTTTTATGGCCGGACAGGAACTGGTCATATATTAACCATTTCCAGTTTCTACAATTGATTTTATTCAATTAAAATGTCATCCTTTTTCAATGCTAACGAATATAGTTTTCGTTTGTAGCTTAGTATAAGTTTTGTAGATAGATTTGTATTGATATTACTTCAACCTAACAATGCACATACTAGTGATACGAGAATATAAGATAACTAAACAAACAAAGACTCAATTTCTTTCAGGACAATGGGACATCCAACTGTTGCTTGGATACTCCCTTTGCCAGAAGAAAAATTAGCTATATTACCCATTCGAGATAGTTAAATTGGATAATCATGGTAATGTACATTACAGCATTTATTATCATGTGATCGTAAAGTCAGTCTTACTCTGAGCAGGGAGCTTTGCCTGGCTATTACTCTTTTATCATGTTTATTGCTACTGCTAGTGCTAGGGTGATATGTTTTTGCTTCGAAACATTTTGTAATATGCTACAAGGCGATACTTTTGGTAATAAACATGATTTTCACTTACGATTTTCTTCAATAATTAATTGAGTGTTTGTTTTATGTAGTTGGAGATATACATGAATATCTTTCGTAACATAGTACTTCACGCAAATAATAGCCACAAGATACGAGAAATATAGTCGAGTTTAAAAGTTTGTTATTCGTAATAACATTCAGCAATTCAAATGGTGCAAGAGAATGAGCTCGGCTCATGCGCTCGGTAGACTATGCTCAATTTGAGCAGTTACCCATTGCCTCGTTCGCCCGAGCTTGGCCGTACGGAGCGCCCATCCGATAGGTCATGCCCGAAGAGCTGGTGAGTTTGAAAAAGGGGAGTTTAAAAAAAGGCGGCGCCTGCCTGCATTTGATTATTACTTTACCGGTACGGTACTTATATCTAATATGCTCTCTCCAGTTTAAATTCAATTTACAAACTTCATTCTACACGATTCATATTCGATGTATTACATCCAAACTTCACCAGATCGCTAAAAATGGTTTTGTTAACTTATTACTGATCAAGCTGATTGTCTGTTAGTTATCAGTTTGGTTTGTATAGACTCTCAACTTCTCTCTGATTAAAATAATTACTCAACGAATATATGAATAATATGATATCAGGTTGAAGAACCATAAACGTGATGATTACTAGGTTTTACCCCCTCCAGCTCCATTAGGCCCTAGTTCATTATGTTCATTATGATCTCAAATATCAGACTCGTACAGATCTCGCAGCGATTGTAACTTTCACATAAATTGTCCACAAATAAATCCCCGAAATACATACCTGTCACGAATGCGTACAAAATTTGTTTGTATTTTCCTTTGGAAAATGTGTTTAGTTTCTTGATCGTATTCACTCTCACACATATCAATAAAGAGAAAGAAAAGACCTTTTTTTTAGGTCAATAGCTATGTCGTTTTTCATTCGTTTTGTTATAATTTTTGAATGATATATTTTATTCGTTTGTTCATGTTTCGTTAATTCCTTGAAAGACGTAATAACAGTATCAATAGTAATCATCAAGAATCGATGGTTTAGTTATAGACGGCCTTCATATCAAATCCCCATTCCGTGTTACAACTCGTATTAGTGTAGGCTTATCATTAATTTTTATTTACAATGATATGAGCCGATAATCTTTTTCATCAAGCTAAATATTCTGCCATGCATCGAACCGTAGGGAGGGAGGAAATATCATCACCACGAATGAATATTTCAAACTCTCCTTGAAATAGCGGCTGATGATGATAGATTAATATGGAATAATGGGAGTTACGACTTCTCGATATTCGTCTCGATTTCACAATTGTTTGTGACGTGGAAATGAAAATAACATATACCCAACGAATCGTGTAACTAGAAAACATGAGATAATACTGCTTTAGTTTAAAACAGAAACCCTATTTCGTAACTGAATTTGGTGGTAGCAGTGTTTTATACTTGTACTACATGAACATGCAGCAGTGACAGGCAAAGTAAATGACTAAAGTTGTTATTTGCTTTTGTATACCAACAGCGGTATTTTTCACTTCATCACTATAAATCTTCATATTTCATAACGCTTACCATAAATGGTGAGCTAGCCAGCTAGGGCTCATTATCGGTAAGGTAAAGGAGTGTGAAACAAACAACTTTGATATTAATAATATATAACACTTTAATACTTCAAATCCGCTACATGGACACTTGGCAGGGGTTACTAGAAATGAAAATAAGGCACTTTATCCCGATGAAGAGATATTACTTTGTTTCACCTCCATTTTAATACGAAAACAAATTAGCATAAGCGTTAATTTGTAAAATCCTTGCTATTAATCAAGTGGTATGAAAGAATTTTCAAAACTGACGAGACATTCGGGGCGTATATGCCCATACAGTACTTTAGCCTGGTACATAGGTTGTGATGTTAAACAATAAACGAAACGTCGTTCAAATGAACCATCCTTGACATGTAAATTGAAGTTTAAATTGGCAGTATGAAGAGCTGCTAAATTAATTGAAGACGGGCATGATTACATCGTTGAAAGATTGTATCATTGAGTCAATGATTTGTCTCTTCCTAGTTTCTCACTCTAAAAATCCATGACTATACTGGTCATACTGGTTAGCCACTGCCACATCCTCTACCGCTCGCTATGGTAGCTAGAAATGTCTTATGTTGGTACTGAACTCCCCTGACTTTCTTGCTACACCTTGAATTTGTATCTCAATATGTGGAGCAATTAATATTTCAAAACCATCCGGATAATTGAATTTTGGGTTTTCAACTATGATAATTTGGTTCAGAATTGTCATCGAATTCGAACAAAAATTCGCTACACATGGTAGATTGGTAGGCAGTGGAGAGTCATCGTGCATTATGACTCCATAATCCTACCCTAATTATGATGAATGATGATCAATAACTCGAACTTGAATTATATCTTCGAAGTGTTGTTAGTAAAAAATTAATAGCATCCTAACTTGTCTAACGTGTCTTATTTAGTATTTTGCTAAACGACGTTTATTTTGTTATGTAATCATGGGAGCGTTTTACTTCTAGATGAGGAATAAAGTGGGAGGTCAATCCGGCTCTATTTTTGTCGGGGTGGGGGGGGGGGGGAAGGGTGGGGTAGGCTTAGGTTGTAATTGGAATTAACAAACTGATCATGAAGTCACATGAAGTCATTTAGTATTGTTGAATGGATAGCTTAAAGAAAAAAAAAGAATAGACCATCACAAAGCAATAAACTATGCACACACCATAAAAAATGTATTATAACAATAAAACTACAGTAATGAAATTAAATATTACCTTGAAATAGTGGGAAATATTATTATGACGATGACGATTTTAATGAAGCCTAGGTGGCTAGAGTTGATGTGTATGATTATCTATCCCCATTTTAAAATGGAAATCTGTGTGCACCTTACTTTCTTTAAACTAAATTTGTTTTAAAGAGAAGAAAAATACATTGTGAGCGTTATCGTTGTTATTATGCAAGTGTGAAAGAACGTCAGATAAAACATGTTCCTTGAAAAGCATGGCTCTTCAAATGTCTTCATTTTCTAAATGGCATGTAACAGCTTAAAAATCGGGACGGATTTTTATGCCACATGTTCGTGTAGTCCCATGTACATCTTTCTGTGTACAGTGCTTATAACTTTACCAAGACTGGGTCAAATTTCTTATCATTATGATGATTCCACAACCTTGCAGTACACACCAATATGTACATCGATTCCACACCGTTTATTTCACTGTGCAATCGCATGACCAGAACTCAACTTTATCTTTGGAATGTCGAATAAAGTATATATATGAAGAGCTGATGCAAATGTAACAATGTCCCTTCCCTGAAATGTTGGTGAAACTATAAATCCAATTGTACTCGCTGCAGTAAAGCCACTGAAGTAAACCATTTGCCTACAACAAGGCTTGAGAAAACCAAATGGCTACATCTTTCTTCTCCGAGCAAAAGTTAACTACTGTCGTTGATAAATAGCCAAAGCGGCTAATTTATAATTCATGATTTTAACCAAAATCGCACAGTGATTTGGTTGCCAATTAAGTCATGGGTTAGCTTTAAAATTAAAGCAACATTAAAACTAAAAGATACCTGTAAATCCACCGTGGCTCGTGCCACCCAAAGATCATTATGAAAAGTGCATTTACAGCTCGTTTACGACCATGGTGACATTACCAGATGATGTGGATCATAAAACCTGAAATAATAAATCACCGAGCAAAAAGATCATTAAAATACAATCACGTAATTGTATTGATGCGTCTTGCCTAATACCAGTACATTATTACAAAACGCATATTCTTAATTATTAAGTAGGTTTTTTCTTAAAATCAGCATTCACAATATCGACTACCTTTTTCTGTTTGACATCAACTTTCATACATTTATCTTTTGATGTATAATGGTAAATAATTTTATGAAATGTGCTTTACGCAGACTAACACACTTTGAGATTACGACTTGGAATGTTTAATGCACCTGTTCAAGTTTCCACGTCTTTTTTAATCGCCACTGATATTTGGCATCTTTCCTGTGCTTTTATTTGAAAATAATAAAGTATTCTTACAATAGTATACATGCCCAAGGACAAGTGTTGTCGTAACAGGCTTGGTCATGATTTTTCTATATTTCTCTTTTTTCCTTCTTTTTTTACATTTTGCATCTTTTTCCATATTTGTTATGCTAGTATTTTGTATAGATCCAAACAGAGCCTCAATTGACTGAAATATTGTGATTGTGTTTCCACTATAAAGACATTGGAAATTCTGCTTGAACAAAATATAGCTGGCAAACTGTTCCCTTTTTAAAAATGTAATCATAACATGAACAAAAATTACTGCAACAATAAGAGTTAGCCTATATGTCATACTCTCCATTTACTAAATAATGTATATAATAGTCATAAAGACCTCTATTATTGCAAGAATTTAGATTTAGTTGCTTCGATAATATTGTAATGATTCTCCTATACTGTTTGTCCCAAAGAAGAAAAAATAATTTCACGGGAATTATCCCTGATTATAATCATTTTCTTTTAAAAAAAAGAGAGAAAAACAAAAGGATCAGTTAAATTATATTTATGGATGAAAGATTTTGAAGACTATCAGTTCTCCTTGCGATATTGCATCGTTACATTCATGTTTTGGATGTCCAATGCAGTTTTCAGCATTCGAGAAAATGAAATGCCTTTATTGTGGTTCACGATACATGATTGTATCCTTATCCCGTTGCATTTTCTGGACGCAACCTACAACCGGTGACGAACGAAAGAGTCAAATTCTTCGCTGACACCGACCATCATTTTACGTTTGAAACTTTGAAACTTTCCATTATATTCTTTTTCTTTTTTCCCTAATCGTTTTGCCCGATTTTCATGGCCCAGAATAGCAGTATAATGTTCAACATGAAAATTGTATTCCACGTTCTGTAGATACCCAATATTTTGCAAATTTCAATAAATTAGAATGTCTAAAAGCAAAACGAGTTTCATTCCCATTACAATATAATTGTAAAGCGCTTATAGAGACATCGACAGTGTATTAAAGCCCCACTGTCCTACTTGAAGCTACTTGCTCCCTCTATATAGAAAACTTTCCCAATCGGTGCCTGTTGGTCCCCTATGATCCTCTTTTTCTTATGTTAGTTGAGAGCTGAGATAATGAGATATCCACCTATCAGTGACCTCGCTGTGTGGTCTAATCCCTTCTGGCCCAGTAGTATTGACGGTCTTTAAGCGATTTATAAACCCAGATTATTTATTATTAGTATTATTGGAGGAGGAGGCGCGATGTCTCAGTGGTAGAACAGTGGTCTGCTGGTCTCGTACCCAGAAAGTCTCGGGTTCGAAACAAAGTCGTTGCGCCAGTGTCCTTTGGTAAGGCATGATTAATCCTCATAGCCAAGTCCCCCTCGAAGAGGACTTTAATCCGTTGGTCCACTGGTTGCCTATGTACCAGCATACACATGCTTTCTTACTAGTTAGGTAAAACAAACATTCAAACAAATGAATATTCATCATTATTATTATCAATAATTTTAATTTTGAATAATGAATCTATTTTATAGACGGGACGGTTATTGTCAGATTCATGAATGTATTGTGTTCAATACAATGTATGGGGAAGCTGATAATTACTTCGTATATTCCAGTAATACCACTATACCCTGTTTGATCTTGAACCCACATTTATTTCAACATCTATAAGCCAAATAATCACAACGTAATTGCAATATTCCCTCAAGTCATTTGATACGTACACTGTCTATTCAAATTTAGTTTTTTATATGAATGGTTTCAAACATTTTTGTTGAGCTATCGATGTGGGAGGTATATAAATATATTTCTGAAAAAAAATCAGGAATACACTTTATTATGATATCGCATGTTTCAGAGAAATGGAATTCAAAAAAATCTTACTCAACATGTGTAATAGATAGATAGGGAGCAGGTTGCATTGTGATACGCTTGACAGAAGGGTTGGGAAGGAGAAAGAGAGGAGGTAGAGGAGAGAGCTAGGGAAGCAGCAGGGAAAGATTATGTTGTTTCGATTATTCGGACTCATCAATTTTGTCATTGCTTGATGCACGAAATACGATTTAAATCATTATTTTTGTATTTTACTGTTTAAATCTCAATTTTGAGAGAGTGAAATGACCGCTGGAAATTTTCAATAATTACCAGTCTCCCTATTCGTATATTTTAAAAAGAAAAGGTCCTATTGCACTCGGGTTCAGAACCTATAGTAAAAATTCAGGTAGATCCTTATTATATGTACAATCAATCGCGAATTACTATTGACCAATCAGGATCGACCTTTAAACAAAATACGATAGAAACCCAATGCTGATTGGCCACTTGTAGGAATGTTGAGGGTGGGTGTAGTGGTTATGGTGGTAGTCACTTTTGAACTAAGACTGGCTACATCGTTTAAACGTTTGCAGTCGTTCTGGGATCCGAAGTCCATTCAACATTTAAAAACTTTGATCAATAAATGACCCGTATATACATAGGACCTGAATATTTAGTTTTTTTTAACATTTTTGTCGTAGCTTTAAAGTGTATTTCGCTAGAATGCCAAGGACTTAAAACATTCACTACCCTGATTTGATTGAGCTGTCGTAACGCTCGTAACATGGACGTAGGACATGTCTACATATAGAGATGAAAAGAGATCATTTCATGACATGTTCAGGACGGCACAGATCGTGTGGTCTCAACTTAAAGTGACAGCTTCGCAAGGGTGAAATTGTGTAAGGACTAAGGACAGCGCAATGTCATTAACAACACAACGAGAGAGTGCTTTATGAAAAGAAACGAATACTCCTTTCAAGATGAGAGTTATAGTGGAAAGAAGTGCACTCACCTGGAAAATGTTATTTCATTGTGAAGACCATCAAGAAGAAACAAAAATGCATTTGGTATTTGGTAATGATTTAATGACCTATGCCTATGCATGGGACAATCGCACAAAACAGAGGGTTCATTCATACTGTATTCATAATTTCATTTTTACATTAGCGTCAAAGGGAGAATAGTTGCTAGTTTACAACAGGTGTGTAATGTTATGAAGAGTAAATGGGGGCAGTAGCGCTTTTAGAGGGGAGTTTGGGGTTCTAGGCTCCTTTATTCAATCCCTTAAATAAATTGTAGATTTAAAATGAATTTAAATGAGGTACTGTAGAAAATGAATACAAGAACACCGATCCCCTTAATTATTAGTGGAGTTACGGGAGTCACTTCACTCTGATCATGGCGGACGGATGGACATATTTGTTTTTCTTTTCTGTTTTAGTTGGAGGGGCACTTACAGTATATTGATTTTTACCGGGGGGGGGGGAGAGATGTCGAGTTCATATCTCTCCCCTTTTTAAAGACAATTAAGCTTTCATCATCCCCTGCTGGAAAGAACACACAAATTCACACTCATTCACAGTGTGAAACACAGTGTGAAACACAGTTAACACGGTGAACACAATGTGAACACACAGTCCACACTGTGAACACACAGTCCACACTGTGAACAGAGTGTTTTCACAATGTGGACACTGTCACAATGTGATAAACCACAGTGTTCACATTGTGAAATTCGATTTCACAGTGAGAATGTACCCGCTCACAATGTGAAAATGATTTCACAGTGTGGCCAAACTTCGAACACATATCCAACATTGTGAAAAAAGGAGTTTCACAGTGTGAATACGTTCCGACATACATTCCACAGTGTGTCGTGAAAAACAGAATTCACAGTGTGGCCGCCCTGATGAAAATATTTCACAGTGTGAACTATAAAAATCACCTTGTGGCCACCCTAAACGGCTTGTCCTAATTCAACATTAAACTTACAATACGGTACACTGTTAGAACAAGTATTACAATTTTTAATCAAGTTGGTTAAAATTTTAATCAACCACGGATTACCAGGTGAATCACACAATCGTTGGTTAAACTTTAACCAACAGCCTGTTGATTAAAATTTAACCTGTGGTTGATTAAACATTTTAATCAATTATTGGTTTAAAAAAATTGCTCAATGTTGGTTAAAATGGTGTTGATTAAACTTTAACCATTTTTTGATTAAAATTTTAATCTTTTGTTGGTTATTTATGCTTTGTTCGGGGCTGATTCACATGTTGTTGGTTAAACTTACATGGGCCGTTGGTTAAAATTGTAACCATTGTAGGTTAATTATTTTTTGATTCACACGATGTTGGTTAAACTTTAGTGGGTTGTTGGTTACAGTTATAACCACTGTGGGTTAAACTTACGGGGGTTTGGAGGTCTTATCCTCGTGATTGCAGGTAAGAAATGGTTTAATATGATTATCATTAATGCTAAGATTGGAAGGAAGAAGTGAAATAAGGTTCTTGCTCAAATTAAAAACGCTTTGTGTCCCGGCCCGTAGGTTGTAGCTCAGCCAGTAAGTGTAACGGATGACCTACCCAAATTGCATGCATGAAGACGTTTCACTTTATGATGACATCTTATTTTATATCTAATTGTTTTAAACAATTAGATACAATTAGATTTAAAAAATAAGATTATTATTCATGCATGCAATTTGGGTAGGTGATCCGTAATAGGCCTACACTTCTCCTTCTTTAATTGGGTCTGCCTCCTTCACGGTTGAAGATTCTTGCAGACTGATGAGTGTGTGTGTGTGCGCTTACGTTAGCCAGGTGCACGGTGCAATCAAAATGTTACTTATTGGCCCGGCTTATTGGTTGAGCTACGTACAGCCTAGGGGACACAAATCGTTTTTGATTTGAGCAAGAACCTTATTTCACTTCTTCCTTACAATCTTAGAATTGATGATGATAATATTAAAATAATTTCTTACCTGAAAACACGGAGATAAGACCGTCCAAACCCCCATTTCTCAGGTCCTCGCGACAACCTCCATTGTTAATTTTGTCGCACGCGTAAACTGCATGTACTTTGCATGTACTTAATTTATTTGTATGTACGTCGAGCGATCGCCAGCTAGCTACGCGCTTCGATATCGTTCCGTTGGGTCACGTGACCAGTACTTTAATCAATATTGATTAAAATTTAACCGGAAGGGGGCTTTCATTACTGTCGGAATTTTGTTTTTAATCCATGCTGGGTTACAATTTTTGCCAACGACTTAGACTTAACCAACATAGGTTAAAAGGAATAATTTTGATCAACACTGTTTTTAACCAACGCAAGATTAAAAGTAAATCTTAATCAACACTACATTTTTAACCAACGTTGAGCGTTTTTTAATCAACAATTTTTTAACCCGCAGTTTTTTAATACTTGTTTTAACAGTGTAGTAAAGTCATTTTTTGTTATTTATAGGTGTACGCATGAATGTAGAAAAAAATGAATAGTTATTTGTTTATGTAGGTCTTCTATGCCTATACTATAGTTGATCAGTATACAACTATTAGTTGTATA
Organism: Strongylocentrotus droebachiensis; assembly: GCA_035222895.1. Taxonomy (NCBI): domain Eukaryota; kingdom Metazoa; phylum Echinodermata; class Echinoidea; order Camarodonta; family Strongylocentrotidae; genus Strongylocentrotus; species Strongylocentrotus droebachiensis. The sequence continues at coordinate 896,334 of JAVYIG010000064.1, forward strand.
CTGATACAAAAAGTTTATAGGGCCTAGTGTGCCAGTAATTGAAATCCAAAACGTTCCCATATCAGCATTGCAGTTACCCCCCCCCCCCCTATTATATATCTTTGATTTCAATACTTTGGGCAGAACATTTCGAGAAGACGAGAACATAGACAGTGTTTACAATTTAATAGCGAGCAACTCCAAAAGAGAGCACGAAAAATTGAACGAAATCGGACAAAATATTAAAAAGTTATTAATTTTGAAGTTTTAATCACTAGACTTTAAATTAGCTGAATGGATGATAGAACTGTTAAGTAGTTTCAGACAAATTTCGCATTTGTTTCAACACATGAAATGACTCAAATTTCAGTTTCTTTCTTCAAAGTATATGATTCGGGAGGGTTCTATCTTTCTATAGGAGACCTCTAATAATATACTATCCATAACATTCAGTGCCCCAAGGAAGTGGGAACTTGGGAGAAAAAAAATACAACATAAATTAATTATACTTTGTACACGACATATTCGAGACTACGTCACAATCCACTGGCAAAATTGCCAATTTGAGATTCGCATAATTATAGAGATTTCATCATTCAAACATAACTCTTTTATTATTGGTCCGATTCATGTCAAACTTTCGCCGTCATGTTTCTCATATTTGTCTGCTTTCATACACATCATCTTATTTCAAGGGTTGGAATCCATATTTTAAGTCATCGAGGACGATAGTGCATGTACATGATATATTGATTATATCCAGTCTGTGATTATCTAATCAAGAGAGCATATGACAGGGAAAGTTATATATACCTGCATATAACTAGTATTTTTTTTAAATTTTGAGAGAATATTAATTGTCTTCTCTGTTTGAATGTTAGTAACAATATTTTGTTCACATGAAACTCCGGATGCTCTGGATATATCTCGTATTTCGTCACTTACACCGCTTGTGAATTTTTAGACATAATAGGGAAAATACCTTGACCATGTACATGTATATTTAACAAGTGTTGCCTGTTGTCTCTTGTTTCTTTATTTGTTTTGTTTTATTGTACCTTGATTTTAATAAAGGTCCCTGTAATATCCTGTTCCTCCTAGCGTGTAACTTTTGTTTTTGTGTTTTTGTTATTGAATAGTCACGACAAATATGCATAAAAACTTTCCCTCTCTATTTCGTTATATATTATATATTTGATTTTATTGTTATGATGAAAAGAAAGAAAAAATAAATCACCGATTTATTTCATGTTTTTGAACGCCAAACTGTTTTTTAAATGTAATTATTGTCTGTCAAAATGTCAAATTATTTCGCATGGCCTACGAAACAAAAGGGATGCAAATTATGCTAATTATGTTAAAATGTGGCCATATTCCAACTATTTACGACCTGGAATAACCTTATCTGTTCTAATTCCACACGACCCCATGCTCTCCGCGGATCTGATTATTACCAATTGTGTCTTTGTTGAGAGGAAAGCGAGAGGGGAAAGGCTTGATGAGGGCGGGTTATTGGCCTAGATGGATCACGTGACAACTTCAAGGTTCTCTCTCTTCTTTATGTTTTATGCCCGCAGGTCGTGGGGGTTTATCACCGTCTCCACCGGACTAGCCCGTAATATCGACGACATAAAAATACGAGCGATATTAAAATGACGACATCAGCCTTCTGTGTGAATTCACTGATAAATGGAGGAGATAACGTGACTGTGGCTGCCTTAAAAGGCGCCGATTTACATTCTTCTATCATTCACGGATCGTCGAAATGCTCGTTGACGCCGAAATTCGCCGATACTACGATCCAGGGGGCGGCGTCGGTGGTGACGGCGACCTCGGGTAATGGACTTGCGACGACGCCTCAGGTATCGACAGCGGCGAATATGTATCATCTACAGGCAGAACAGAATGCCAGCTATGCATCCCCTTGGTTTTATCCTGCCGATCACCATCCGTACTCGACGATGCCCGTGCCTATGTCCGCCGTCGCCGACGACTTCGACAACTCGGCGTACTCTTACGCCATGGGCGCGCCGAAAAACTTCGAAACGGGACTGATGGCGGCGTCTGGAGGTGGATTTTATTCCATCGGTCGTCATCAAGCCTATGATCGGTATCCTACTCATCATGCTAACTCTATGTACCACCACCCTGCCGCGGCGGTCTCACACGCGGGACCCTTACCTGTAAGCCTCACCGCCGCCGGGACTCTGGCGACGAAGTACATCACCAGTGACGGTGGTGGAGGTGGCAATACAAGTCCTCATGCTACAACGCACACCTTGCTCGAAGAGAAGCATAAATACAGCATCTCTGCCGGATACGACGCCTACAGCTGCCCGAAAGAGACTCTTGCAATCGCTAAATCGAGCGGGCAGAGAACGGTGGAGATCAGCCCAACCTACCCGTCGACGGGCTCGGCTGGTGGTTCGCCGATAACAGTCATTCACAGCAAAGACTCACCAGGATCAGATACGAAAGAAAACGACGTCATTGATGACTGTGATGGTAAGATACTTTTCTTTCTTTCATTATTACATGACAGAGAAGTCAAGAAGATTAAAACCTTAATTTAAAGAATTTAAGAATTTCATAAAAATATTTATTATATATGTTTATGGAGGGATTGGCTGATAATTTTACCAAAAGTTCAGAAGGTTTGTGTATTGAAAAGGAATTAAAACGAAACATATCGAATACAAAATAATAATAATTCAGCGCATACGAGGGAGACAGAGATAGAGAAAGAACAAAAAACAGAGAGTAAAATTTAATGTAATAATATGATATGATATTTTTTTTTGGGGGGGAGGGGGAGGAGGGAGACAGAGATAAGAAAAGAAAGGAGAAAAACAGAGAGTTACACTAAACTATTGTCTATTATTGACGTGGCAGTAATGATGAATTGATGAAAATCTGCCCAATATTGTCTGTGTCATATTCCATAACAATTCTTTCTAGCATGTCTGAGAATTTCCGGAAAAAAGTAGAAATGCTGGTTTACAAGCTGTCAGCGGTTAAATTAAAGAGCTAATTTACCTGTAATAGAAAAGTTAGCTTTAGTAACAGCTTTAGAAATAGGAGAACATAATTCGTGAAAGTTGAGAAATAGTTAACATGTTTTAAACACAAGATGTGGAATCCCTTGTGCGGTCATTGTTTTGTATCCAATGTACTCGAATGCGCCCTTTTCTCATTTATTCTGATAAAACAACCAAACATGGATTGGAGAACATGCCTAACTCTGTTACCCATACATAAATGTATCAGGAAATCATGTGGTACAATAACCGTGGTAATAATCATGGTTATGGAGAAAAAACAGGAAATTAATATATGCCTATTTTCTATAATTTATTGTACACGAAAATAGGAGTGCTTGGTGTAAACATTTGGATGCATTGCCAATGGGATAGCTCATCTATAAGCAGTGATTACAATTTTCAAAAGATATTATAATTCACTTATTTTCCTTGCCCTATTTGCCCTATTTGCCTCCTATCGAGCCTTAAACTAAGATGTTACGTTTATATTTGATTTTTACTCGGGCAAACCTAGTCAAATCCTTTTTCATTGTTCATATCATTTCAAGGATAAGTTGACAGCAAACATGGCACAAGGTTCACTAAAAGTCGGCATGGACTTGAAAGAGTATATAGGCCTGTATTATACGGCCAACTGAAATATTCTTCTATTACATCAACAATCAATCTCTAAAGCAACCCCAAAGAAAATAAGAAAACAAACCTATTATCATGAGAAGAGGTCAATATTGTTTTGTTTTAATGATTATGAATAATCGTAGTAGCCAATATCCTTCCTAATTTTTATAATTTTAGGTAATTTATGAAATAATCAGTGGGTGGTTGAATATTTAAACGAACAGTATACACACACGTACAAACGAAAATTAGTAACATTAGCTATTGGTATACATGTAGAAAGTATATAAGAAGATGCTGTAGTTGATTTTGTTGTTTGAAATTGGCACCTCGACAACAAGAGACAACAATAAAGAAGAAAGTGAGTACCTCGTATCAATTTGTTTGAACGCATTAAATAAAAAGACTGAACTGAAGAGGGGCCTATGATAATGTCCTATTTGCCATTTACTAAAGGAGCATATATTTCCTACAGTGACCCTGGTTTCTGTGATGGTCAATATTCCAACTTTTACAATTATACCGAACAAGGGAAAGGCCTATTGTAGGGAACGTTTCGGGATATTTTCTAAACTTTCTTTGTCATAGTTTTTGATAGTGATATCTTAATATTTCAATTCTCCAAAAGCAGCATTACATAATTAATAGATGGAAGATGTTTATATCCATATCATCCCATCTGTTGCACAAAGTCCAATTGTTCTCAAAGGAAATCATACTATGAAACTAAAGAATTTTACAAAGGATGAGAGGGGGATCATCTGCCATTGTACATGAAAACACCATGAACAAAATCTGTGTTCTGAATGAAAGGAGTGTTTGAGAGAGAGCCTGGAGACCAATTTGGTCTACTTTAATAGTACCGTTAGTTCACTCTGACCTGTAGCTTTGATCAAAACATTGGGCCACAAAGCCGAGGTAATGGCCTAAACGAAGGCTCTTTAGCCCATTATTCGGGAACAAAACATGGGAGAATAGCACACCAGCTCATCTTTTGATAGATCACAGTCATAAGCAATGTATATTCATCCCAAATGGGATGATTGCTTTAGTGGTCCCGTCCCGGAATCGTTTTTAGGGTAGGGATGAGCCGCTGGGAACTGGTTTTCTTTTTTCGACTGGGAGGCGACGTGGAGAAAGTTAGCCCGACTTGGTCTAGTGGGTCCTTTGTTGACTAGGCCTAAGATGAGGCACTACACGTGCCAGATAATGATTTATGAGTCTCGTATGAAGTGTATGCGACTCATAATGAGTTCTAATCATCTTTGTTTGCTCGCTGTAAGATTTCTTCTTCTTTTAAAGACAATACATTTAGTATTCAGGATGTTCCCATGGTCTGATTCATGATTGCAGACGAAAGAAAAGGTGGGGGGGGGGGGGGTAAGACGGTTGAAGAGGGAGAGAGAGAAAGAGAGAGAGAGGGTGAGTGGAGGGGGGGGGGAGCAGAGTGACAGAAAGAGAATAATATACATTGTGATGCTGAAGGAAAGAAAAGGAGAGATGAGAAGATGATAGGGAGGGAGAGGACAGAGAGGGGGCGGGGCGTTAAGAACGGGCTGGGGGCAGTATCATACATTAATGGGTTTTTTCTATAGTAATTGCCTGTGTAGTCTCGTTTTAAAGGGATTCGGTAACTTTGTCTTAGATCCTTTAAAAAAAACCTTGATTTAGCTCATGCTGCAATGATAATTGCAGGTCAGTCAGGAACCCTATGACTTTTACAAGCCGATCGCCTGTCTGATTATCAAGATATTTATGATTGAAAATCGAAATCAAATTTTGCGTTTGCCAAACGGTTTTCATAACACTACAGTCTATTGGGGAAAAAAACAAGTATGGTAAAACTGGTCACTCTTAGTTTTTTACTTTTTTGAGGCACTTCTTGATTATTTTGAAGCGCAATTTTTTTAGGGCTCAATAACACCATATCACATACACTGATAACACACAGGGCCGTGCATCTCAGATTTAACATTTTTAAACGATCTCTTTAAGAGAAAGAATGGATATTTGGGGTGACGAATAAAGGAAGCTTCGGATGTGTCGTTCCGTGAAAAAATACGACCATTAGAGCTGGGAGACCAACTATTCTGAAGTATCTTCCGCGCTTTAATCATTTACGTCTTCTCTGCAACTCTAATAAAAAAAAAATACGCGCGCGAACTCATCACGAAAATGTCTGCGCGTGTGCGGGCGAAGTGTCGTCTGCGGGGAGGTACATGAACACTCATGAATGTATACACGTCATAATCGTCAGCTGTATCAACGTGAGGTTGAAAAATGATTAACGGTTGGTAGGTATTCACTAAATCACGCTTCTTTATTACACTCTCAAAATCTTAGCTCTTGTATAGTGCGACCCGTGTGGGTTGGTGCCCTCGATGGGTGTAAAGTATGTTCGGTTTCCGATGTTGAGCTTTCCAAACAATGTTATGACAAATTGATACCCACGTGGCCAATGCATGCATTTGAAGAATAAATGCTTAATCTGAAGTGTATTAATGGTGTTCACCGCCACGCAACCCCCGGTCATCAAATCTCAAAAAGATTTGTCGTAACTAGCATGAACAGCAGAATTGAACAAGGCTTAGTAACCCCCTCCCCCACCTATCAATTTGTTAGATTTCGTTAATTTTAGCTGATAAATAGCAAAATACTAGTACTCATGAATAATTATATTAAGATGGCTACATAAAAGTGAGCATAAAACATGCTTTTAGTATTAGATCATCGCTATTGGTCTCGTTGTACATTCAGTTATTTCTTTTGTTAAATTACTTGTGAAAATTATGTGCAAATAATCTTGGGAATATGGCTATGGCTAATGGCTATATAATATCTTAATTGTGACACGTGCTATAATACTGCAAATTATTATAACAAAGTTTTCGCTTCATTTTCCTACGTATGTAGTGTTGTATTTTACACATGACTATCCACCTCGTCGAAACGCACGTTATAAGTGCAAGTCAGACTAGGAAAACCCAGAGGTCAACGCCTTTCAGTAGTTTCGAATTGGTAGACAGACTGGCCCAGCCCCTTTTCCTCAAATTACATTTCAGAGAAATGACGGTATCCCCTTTTAATTGATGGAAACTTCTGATTCCAATCTGACTCATTAAGGGTTCCCATTCCTCTCAGACCAATCCTTGGATAATTAGGAAGTCCGTCCCAGATTCTGTAATTTTACAAGGTGAAGTTCGATCACCCCCAAACAAACATCTTAATTAGCGTAATAGACCTCCTCAGACGCAATCGGCGAGGATTGTTTAACTGGAGTTGTTCCGTTTCCCCTTTGTCGACATCATGGCCCCAAGCCCGGCTGGGTCACCCAAGTATCCGTCTAAAAACAGTCCATAAATAGAGAAAAAACCTGAAGAAGTTTTACCATGAAACTTCCAGGGCTTCTTTTCCCACACGGTAGTGACAAGTGACTAATGCGTGACTATTTTTGCACACGAGGCGCCATTTACCTGACTTACGACTGCGTCAACAACTGACGCATTCCTACGTCAACGAATGACGCATCGTGACTGTGAAGCGAGCAAAAATAACGCAGTCTAAATGACTGCGTATAAAGACTTGATGTCGCGTTACAATCTGGAACGTGAACATTAGGCGCGAGAAATTTAGAGGAAACAAATAAATCTATACCTCGGCTACCTTTGAAGACATTATTCAAAGTCGTAACATCTTTGTTATAGCAGTTCATTCACTGTCTCCTTACGCACTAGGATTCCAACTGGTTGATTCCGATTTTTTTTCTTCCCCCAATCATTTATCATCGACAATGGAATACCTAGCCACGGTGAAGTAAGCAAAAGTACGACAAGGTGACGAATAGGTTTTCGTCATGCTTGTAATAAAGATTAGAAAAACGACTTTATTGAATGTTACTAGAGTACGCGATAGACACAAATTACACTTCTTTTAGTTCTCATCATTCAAACACTTCTGAACAGCTGAGATAAAGAAAATGAGCGGAATCGTGGCCCTGGAAAGTATTCTAAAGGACCCCCATTAGGATCTGGGGCTGTCACAACAAATGGGGGTTTAAGGTCGGGATAGGGGCGCTGTCTCATTAATAACCCTCAGCGCCGGTACTTTAGGGGGTGAGAAATCCGTCACGATGGCCATTCATCTCCGTCGAGATTGACTTCCACTGTCGACTACCGCATGGCTTGGCTGGAATTATCTGCGAATATATATTAATATTATTGGGCTTCTACTAGTCGTGAACTACGCCGGTGATGCAGTCCTTTGGTGTGAAAATCGGACCGTGAACTGGAATCAGGTCTGTGCCATTGACCATCTTGACCGGGGTCGTTGACCCTGAGATATACGTTTAAACTTTGGGATGCAATAATTGGTGTATTGGGAGGGATCATCGGCACTTCTTAAGATTCTTTGAATTTCATTTTTATTTTATTCGACATAATTAACCATTAGAGCTAAACCGAATATGAAACCTTTCCCCTTTTATTATCACTTTGCCGCCGTCCAGTTTATCGAAAGGTACATCGAGGAACGGACAGGTGAATAACTAGGCGACCAAGTCTATAATAAGATAGAAGAAGAAAAACAACTTTTATTGCATGGAGTAAAATATTCCTTTCAAATTAGTGTCATCCACTGATACAGTACTCTGTATGTCGGAATGGAGAGTCGCTATGACTTTGACTTATGAGCTGATTTATTTGTTTGAACGAGGACAAATCGAAATTTGATATGGGATTACGGTATGCATTGCTGGTCCTTATTTCGTTGTCTTTCTTTGCTTATTGTCAATTACTCATCTGGTATAATGCGCGAATTTATTCTATATCAAATAAATAGGAAAAAAAATAAAGAAAAGAAAAAAAAGAAGAAGCAGAAAGGCCCAGGTGATTTTAATAATTGCAACCTTCGTATCATAATTAATGTGTCTGCTGATTTGGATATAGATTGTTAAAAAATAGGGAGTTCTGCAGTTTATCAAACTGGGGGATTAAACTTGTCATTTTAGGGGTAATTATATTATCATTAATATATTCAACCACTAGCCAATCAAGACCTAGATCTGCTTCCTATTCTGTTCTCGACCTACTCGCTCAAAGACTTTTAAAGGTAGTGTCTTTCGTTATTCCGAAATCTGCAGACAAGCTCATCATTGTGAAATTGTTGGGCATGAGTCAGCAACATTTGGTATCTACTGGCATGACTGCATAAATCTACCTTTATAATAGCTAGCATTTGATTTTTCTTAAGAAAAAGAACTAAAATAGAAGAAGAAAAAAATTCGTCCTCCGAGGAACCGTTGGCGCTGGTCCGTAATATGAGGCACCAAGTGTGCACAACACTTAACGAGGTGATCTATTGATCGATCCGATTGGTTCTATGGCAAAATAATTTGGATTTGGCGTTCCACAGCCCGCGTTAGCAGATGACCAACCGATAATTCGATGGAGGGGTTTCCCAACAAAGCAGTATTTGCCATACTGTGCCCAACTCGCACCCATTTGGTCAAGTTCTCTGTATACATAGATCTATTAATTTAACTTGCCACCATTTGAAGGAAAAGTTTCCAGGGAACCACAATGTATTGCATGTATTAAAAAAAAACTAATCCCCGAAATGGGCTTAATGCCTTAACTGAGAGGTGTATTAAAGCTCTTTTTCCTTGTTCTATTTTTCGGCGTTCGCATTTGATGCTCACGTCGCCTTCAGGAGAATGATTTGTGGGAATAAAAATGAATTTTGAATTTGAATAGGAGGGACTATACCACGTCTTTAATCAGTCATCATTCCTTTGCTCATGTTTGTATCAAACATCAGAGTAAAGTCTAAATGTTAGTGGAAACGAGATCCCCTCGAGAAATATGTACCGGAATGTTTATTTCCAAAGAGTTGCCGGTTTAGATTAAACACTGATTTCCCCGATGAGTTGTATGAGTTCTGTAATCATTATCTTAGTAATGTTAGTGAAGTTTAGAAACAATCTGTAAGATACTCACACTGTCAAAATCTGTTTTTCACAGTTTGGCCACACTGTGAAATCATTTTCACATTGTGAGCGGGTACATTCATACTGTGAAATCGAATTTCACAATGTGAACACTGGTTTTCACATTGTGGCGGTGTCCACATTGTAAAAAACACTTTGTTCACAGTGTGGACTATATGTTCACATTATTTTCATTTATGTGTTCACACTGTGTTCACAGTGTGGACTGTGTTTTCACACTGTGAATGAGTGTGTTCTTTCCAGCAGGGATTGCAGCACTATATACGTACACATTTAGGAATACAAATAACAACAACGAGTTTGAATGACAAATGGCCGTTGTAATAAAGATATTACAGTAAAAGAATTTCAAAGAAAGTTTTAATCGAAATTTGTTTAACAGTTTTCAAAATGAACTTTGAACGTATCCCCTACTCTCGGATAGATACGATAATACGATTATATAACAATGCATTGCTTTATCAATGACTCTCTTGTTTCGAACCCAGGATCTCCTAGTTTTACTGTATAGTGTAATTTATATTGATAATGAATGTTAATTTTTCCCATGAAAGTGGTTGCTCATTTCGGAATGGAGGGGTATGTTTTATTTTGAGTATATCATAGTTTATACCGTGACGTAACGAGTCTTGATCAGGTAAATAAAACTTGGAAAATTTTTACATTCAAAGACCACACTACGAGTGTAAAAACCAACATTACAAATGCACACTCTCAAAATATTGTTTAAAACAGCACGAAACACAGTACTTCGGAAGTGATTTTGCTTACTTTTTGAAGTAAAATGCTACCCGGTCCCTTTAAAATTAATAAACTGGTTTAATCGAAGGGGAAGCTATTTCACCATGGTATTATTTTCAATTAAATTGCTATTAGGCCAAATACAAAAAAACGTGTTTAGCGTCCTGTTTTTTCGAAAAATAGGAAGGAGGAGGCCCTTTTTTTTTTTTTTTTTTTTTTTTTTTTCAAAATGGCCGCTTAAAATGGCCGCTTGGTACATTTTCCCTGACAGTCGGGCTATTTTTCAAGATGGCCGCCGATTTTTTTTTATTTTTTTTTAAATCAGAAATTGATCCATTTTAGCAGTGTTTTTCATGTTTTTTTTTTAATTAAAAAAAAAAATAGGAGGAGGCCCCCAAAAAGGAAGCGGGCGGGGACGCTAAACATGTTTATTTTTTGTAATGGCCTTATGTTTTTATATGGAAGCTATTCTCATTCATTATCGTTTTTATTTTTCAGAATCATGATAAGGTGAATACATGATTATTGAACTGATGGAGATAAACTGAAATGAAATTTAAATTATTTTACTTAACCCCTTCTCCCCCACCCCATCCCCTTCTCTCTCTCTCTCTCTCTCTCCTTCTCCTTCTCTCTCTCTGATTATTATGCTAAATGTGTACAAACAAGAAAGGAAATCATAATTACTGCAATAAAACATACAGCCAATGAAAAAAGTGCAATTCCACGTAACACTGCCTAGTTTGTAGTCAAATATTTTGTCAATAATAAGTACATGTATCACACTGGCACCATAATCGCTTTTGTACACAGCCCAGGGGCGTGCCGACATTGTACACCGGTTTAAGTTGTAATTGAGAGTTCCCGAGAATTAGCAGGATTACACGTATGATTGGCGGATCACTATACGAGAGGGTGTCGCCAAGCAGCGGGGTGCCTGACCGTAGGGCATGCTCGCTGTGTCCGACAAGGCGAAAGGGTTGTAAAAGCACTTGCTATTCCTTTCGGGTTGAATTTCTTGTATTAATCCGCAGCGATGACAAGTAGGTTAATAGAGAAGGGGAAACTGAGTTAATTTTTGTATCGATATCGTAATTATTATATTAACTTTTTTGTTCTTTTATTATATCGAAATATCGGCTTTTATGGTATCTTCAAGCCACAATGAAGCCCACTGTATATTAATGGTGCTGTACTTGCTAAAATATCAAATAAGACCTCTTTGTATTCTTTGTTTGTTGCTGTTTTATAATATCCAACCCCGTCAATCCCCTACGAAATGGGCGTTACTTTTGTTGGAAGTGTACTGCAAAAAATCTTCAGTTTATTAAACCTGTAGGAATAGTCTAACTCTTACGCATAAACTTTTTTAACTAAACAGCTGTGAACCTTTTAATTACCTCTTTTGAAAATAATTAGAAACCCGGATTTACATAGCGCTGAAGAAAAACCGTCTCTGACCGCTATAGCGGTCAGAGACGGTTAATATCTGCATAATAATATCTGCATATATGCAGATATTATTATAACCCAGGTCATCAGATTCATTCTCGCGCACGATGTGCACTATTTCCACTCCCTGGGGATTATTACAACCATTGTGTTCACTATGGTGGCGTACAGTAATTACTATCACAAGGGATTTAATGTAACAAGCAAATAGATAAATCCATTATATTTTGTAATCACTAAACAATTAGAAAAACTTTTACTCTAAGTTTTACCTGTCTCAATTATCCCATCTGTAAGAACTCTGTCTATTTTCAACAAAGCCCTGGATAAAGTGGAATGCACCTTTGAGGAAAGAATTAAGATGAGGTAAAACTAAAAGAACGGCCCAAGGGGAGCTAAAGCAGCCAATTTAGCGAAGCACAAATTTATTCTAATTTATATAACTTTCATTTCTCTACCAGGTTTGACATTTAATGCACCTACATTTCAGCGTCCATTCCGCGTGTATGACTTTGAGCGTAATATTTTCATTAGGGCCTCGAATTTAGATAAACATTTGGGACGCAGCCTCGATGGAATGGAATTGGATGTTTATATGTTTTGTTCTTCTCCGTAAGAAAGAATTGGTTTAAATAATTTGATTTTATGTCGTCACGTGATCCGCCTGCAGACCATGTTGTGGAACACTTATTGCATGTGTGATGGGTTTATGTGTAGATTTGGCATGAGATATGTGTATATAAGAAACGTAATGTGTAATTTATTGCTACGGCTGTGGAAGCTCGTTAATTAATCTACAACCTAAATATTTCACATTCTGTGTATACTCAGCTTCCACATGCAGGCTGTGACGACTCTCCACACGGAGCTTCGAATATTTCTACCCTCTCCGTTTCTTATTCATACTTTTGTTATAACTCCGCAGTCCCTAAAAGTTTGAATGGAAAGTCATAGAAAAGCCTGTTTTATAGCAGAATATATGAAACTGTCTGAATATTTAGATTGATATACGAGAACAAAATGATGATATTTCATACATTTCGTCGCTGTTTTCACGAAGTGACGGTAGTGAAAAAAAATTGCGTTCACTTTGCGTTACGATTTTCCTCACTACCGTCACTTCGTGAAAACAAGGACGATTTATTTGAATATTATTTTCATTTAATTGTAAAAACACTTAATTTGACTCATTGTTCATATCAAATAATGAATTGATTTTCATTCGTTCACACAAACAGGCCAAAATAGTTCGTTGCTCAGGATTATATATTTCTTAGTGTACAATTTACACAGTGGTGGAATGAAACAGATTATTAATGAACTGGCATACATTCCGGCATAGGTACTTGAATACACCTTCTTGTGTTTTCCCATTGTCTTTCTATTCTTAGTGCTTATTAGGTACATACCAAAATTGCAGATGATGGCATAGCTTTTAGTACATATACGAACAAGCTGCTTTCATTTCAAAATTCAGATAGTGTGGGCTATTGATTTATTTGATACCAAATATATGGATTTTTGTAAGTTTGGGATTGTGTAAAATTCTAACATGAATCTCCAAGTCTTGTATCTCACCTCAGGAATTTTACTCATAAAGTTAAGTCTTTTGGAATGAAATCTATTGCTGAAGACCATGTATTTTGTGAATTCAAATCATATAACAACAAAAAATACAAATCAATTTTCACTGAGACATGTTGAAAAATAATAATAATACGTATAAGTTTAATTGATTTATAACCCGTAATAAACTGGGTTTCATGTGAGGTCTAAAATGAATGTAGAGAGACATGACCCCCCCCCCTCAAATACACACACACACACACACACACACACACACACACACACGTACCCTCACAAACTTAAATGTTCATTTAATTTTCAAGGCAATGAGTATTGAGTCGTATATGAGTCATTAAGCCTATTCATTACCAGTGCTTGCTGGGCGAAGTTTTAAAAACAATCATACTTTCAACATTTGTTGGGGCATTTTTTTGTATCCCAAATCTACAGCCTTGCGCCATATTTCCCTGAAATTTCCCTGACCTTTGCTAAAAAAAAAAAAAATCCTCGTCAATAAATCCAATGAAATTTCACATACCGTTACATACCGCTTTTGTGAGGTTCGGCTGAAGTCGGCAACCTTTTGAAATACATGCATGCATATTTTGAAATTAGGAGAGGGTACTCCAAGCATTTCGAAATAGCCCCTATGTCCTTGAAGAACCACATTAATCATTTATCGACCTTTTGTCGGCAGAAAATGAGCCCTTTTATCCACTCATGGACATACCGCCATGCGATGGCTCTGAAAGAATTATGACATGGTAAATATTTTTGTCCAGATCACGAAATGTGCTTGTCGGTTTTGCTTATCAAATAATTCCACGCTTTACAACTGATTAGTTCATTATTGCCCTTAATATGCAATTAGATTTTGATTTTCGCAGTGATGATAGCAATACTTAGTACAATTTATTGGGTAAACACCTAATGGACTTGGATAAGCAATAATTCACTTTATTGTTTTTCCAATATTTATTCAGTTGAATATATTGTGAATATTGTGTAATAAAATATTACTCTTATTTGAAGAATTTTTAATCTCTGAAATGTTCATCGCAATGCTAGTTGAGGTTACATAATTTGTAATTGTGTATTGATTTCTTAGATATTTTTAATACTTGGAGTGATTAAAATAATATCTAAAAATGCAAATCCACCCCCCCCCCCTCTCTCTCTTTCTCTCTTTCTTCCGCCCTTTCTTTGTCTCTGATCTGATTTTGACCATTTTGAAGGAGTAAATGTGCATGATAAGAAATGGCGGTGTGGGAGGGGAGAGGGAATTAAACCTGATTTCTTTAGCAGAAAGATAGTCAGAGTTAAAAAGTTATGAAAATCGACTTGATACATGACACACCGACAGGAGGCGCTGTTCAACATACGCCATAGCTAGCAGAGTAGAAAAGGGTATGACTTGTACTTGTCGGGTCTCCGTTGTGATAATTTTCTTAGGGAACGCTGATGAGAAACTTACTGTTCGTGTTGGATATATCTTGTAGCTCCTTATTAATTATACTTTAATCTAAGAAGATATTTTCGTTTATACATAATAGTTCTGTGATTCTGCATTTCCCTGCCTTGTCTGATAGAGCAATCGTTACTTACAGCAGGGTTTATGAAACTTACTTAATAAACATCAGGAACAGTTTCAATAAGCTTTACCCCTTCATATAATTGAAGCTTTGTATAGGAGCCAACAGAAATTAGTTGCAAGATCACAGAGATGTGTTTGTTCTTTTTAGTCTGTTGAATTGCACCTTCATTTCGTATTTTGTAAGTAGTAGGTCTATCCCGAATTCCCGATAAAGGGGAAAGAGGGAAGAAAATGTGTACAAATTATAACGTCCATGGTTTATAAAAGAGCGGCGAACCTACTGTACAAGCGCGACATAACAAAATAATGTGTATGTGGGACCGCTATTAAACGTCATGTCTGATCAATTATATGTTTATTCATATACATTTTGTTTTATATGCTTGTTGTAGAAATAATTGACGTATATGAAAGACGAGTATGTATAATTGAACCTAAAACGTGCAACTGACCTGAAGTATTGACTATGGGCATACAGAATAAATAGTTTGAGTCATAATTGAATCAATAGTGATTTGTTATTTGATCGGCACAAAATCAGTCCTCTGATGACTAGAAATATGAACCCACGCAAATGTTCTCAACACGGAACACCAATGCTTTATGTATTAATTTATTTCTCTTTTCCATTTGTTCACGTAATTCCCTGCATAACGCTGAGATGAGAAGCAGCATTTGAATGCACTTCTTCTCTCTTTGACCGGTGAGGGGGCATGACCTCAGAGTTCGAATGACCAAACTCTGTCATGTGTGTATTGCGCATTCCGCCATAAATTCAAGTTATGAATTCAGAAGGGGGCTGTTACGAGTTAGTTTGATTGCAAGTCGGTTTTGACTTTGTTTTTCCAGCCCACCGCAAAGTGACACTGCCCTACAAATATTGGGAGAATTAGTGCTGTTGAAATGTTTTACGGTTGCACTCAGCAATTTATGAGTTAATTTGATTACATCACAAGTAATAATTAAGAAAAACTCTATTTTAAACTTAAAAGTTCTGTATCTGTGGACATTTAATATCTGTCGTCTTGTTTGATCTGGATGACAAATATATGTATTTTTAGATTATTCATTAGTGAACTTGATTTTGAGAGGAAAGTGGCGAAAATAATAACATTTACGTTGATCCCCTTTAAATTACCCACCGTCACATAAAATAGATATAGAAAAATGAAGTGATTGAAGTCTAGTTTACTGAAACGTTTTTTAAATAATTTGTACATGTATTTTCAAAAATATGCCCTACATCATTAAAGTCGATAATAAAGTGTTTTTTCTTTTCTTCAGTGTTACATTTCGGATTTAAACACTTCCGAAAATGAGCCCTTACCATTTTCTCTTATCTTATCACATAGGCCTACCTTGGGTTAGATTATAGCATGAATTTTTCCTTTTCGATTTTGTCATTCCTTTGTGTTAGTTTTACCAATGTTTCCATCATGATTGTAATAAATAAATATACATCAATGAATATTTGTTGGATGGATGAATAGTTACGATTTTAAATGTCATTGGATATTCATTTTATGTAGGCATTTTCCATATTTTCATTGAGTTATATTTGAATTGAAGTGAAGTGAATTATTAATTAATCAACTGACCAACATTTAAACATTATTGGATGCAATAGTTGACAGAGTAAATTACTAAATGGAAATGCACAGTAGGCCGTTTTCAATTTACAAAAATTATTAGAAATATATCCATTTAAACAAGAAAAAAACTGAACCATTTCCCCTATTTTCTCTGTCTTTTTCATTTCTGTCCTTTCCGCAGACGACGAAAAACAGAAGAACGGGGACAGGCCGTCCTGGCTCTCGGCTACCTCCGGGCGGAAGAAGCGCTGTCCGTACACCAAGTTTCAGACGCTGGAGCTGGAGAAGGAGTTCCTCTTCAACATGTACCTCACCCGAGACCGCCGGCTGGAGATCGCCCGTCTACTGAGCCTCACCGAGCGGCAGGTCAAAATCTGGTTCCAGAACCGGAGAATGAAGATGAAGAAGCAGAATCGCGCTCAAAATTACCCTTGAAATCCCAACGTTGGTGCTGGAAACGAACTATGAAACCTTGGGACAGTTATGATTACTAGGCAAAGTACTGAACTGGTATAGTTTTGAGTGTAGATATGGTATTGTATTATGTGTGATGGTAAACTTCAAAGTGACTGTGTGATTTGCCTATATGATTCAGGCAGGCGCAGAACAACAATGCGAGAAACGTTACGCGTTTGTAATTAACGTATACTGCGGATGATTATCGAGATCATGAACTCATAATGATTGAAAGTGTGATTTACTTGTTTTCGTCGTACATTTCATGGATTATTTGCCATTGATGAAATGCTGATATGAATGTATTCATTGTTCGATGGTTGCCATTGTATTGTATCTTATATGCAGATATAAAACACCTTGAAAGTGCGACTTCAAAGTTCAAACACATCTGTCCATTGAACGATAGAATACTTATCTAGGTTGATTATGTTTTCACATAATAATGACGTCATCAGATTCATGAATAATATAAAATGCACTCTACTTAACATGCTTAAAGGGGCGGGAGGGCGGCGATGCTAAGAATGGATAATTGTTGGATCACATTTAGTGTTGTGCAGAAAAATCATCATTGATGAATTAAATGTCATCTTATACTATTATCTAAACATAGTGCAAAGGTAACAGAGAAATCAGTTCAAAAGTCTACCGTCGAATACTTTATTTTAACAACATTGAGAAACCTGCTGAAATTAGAAGCGTATTGTGTTGCTGTTTATTTTTTTGAGGATGCATGGGCAACATAATTTCGATTTTGAAACAAATTTGCAAAATTTAAGTTTTATCGAACTCCCCTAATATTTTAAGTGCATCTTCAATTTTCAGATAAACATGCCAACAAAATGAATAACGAACCTCGGAAAGAAAAGCCTTGTTGCTTGTAGCTCAAACAAATTGTTTATATATAACTTGTAAATATTATCGTTATTGCTTGCCATTGTTTGTATGGAAACTGTGAATATGGATGTATGATATTTTTTCTTCTTGTATCATGTTTTATTATACTTATGATGTTTGATATTGTATTCGTTTTTAGTCGCTGGAACCAAAGGTTATGTTCAGTTACATCAAAGTCTTGTCCAGATACGACACGTTTTGGTGGTGATATATGCTTGTGACGTAATACCTAGTACTGCCTGTTCTTTTTTGTTCAAATGTAAACAAAATGGAATATTGTTCGAAATTCTTGAATATGTGATAGCTTGTACTTTAAAATTAAAAGTATTATTGACATCTCAGTCTGATAACAGAGAAACTTTTAAAATTTTAATGTTAATGTGAGTATTGGATAATGGTTATACCTCTCTTTAATATTTGCAAACTCGGGCAAATTAGATAATGTTATTTCGGTTTAGAAAATTCACCATACCCGAGATTTTAAAAGGATATAAAGTATGTTTATTGTATTAGTGTAAAGAAAATATGGAAGAGCTGGTAAATAGGTTATTTACAATTCATTTACTATTACAAACAAGTTATCCGTCATTTAAATTATCTTCATTTTATCTCGTTATATTTGCCAGATATATCCAACTTGATAAACTTCAAGTGAAAGGAAAGAAGTTTTTGCCACCAAATATTACTTGCCTCATCGTTGCAACACTTTCAATGACCATTTATATTGACTATTTGATAAAAAAACGTTCCCATTTTAAAGCTGACATGAATTCAACTTGTGTTTTCTTGAAGTAACCGTCATGTCCATGTATTTACAGATCAATTATGTCACATGTCTTTATGAATTAATTTATTCGTTACACTTACATTGTAATACAATATTTTCAGAAACTCTGTTTCCCCGAATGCCATCATAACCAATCATTTTATGAAAGTGATGTATTCCATTCAAAAAGATATATTAAAACACAATGTAATTTTTTCTCTTTTTTTTTCGTAGCTAAAACAAGATATGAGTAATCGTTTGGAAATTCATATATTTGTTTTCCTATAATGATTCTATGTTAAAGGTAATACAAAGTTTTGGGAAATTTGGAAAATTGGGTGGATAGTGAATCTTTACAATTTTGATATATTTGGATGCCCCTGTGGATGTATTATAAGCACTAAAAAAATTAGCCCCTAAAACACTTCTGTTTTCGAGAAAAATTGAATATAAAAATTTACCGGTGCTCCCGGTAAATTTTGATAAATTTCAAATAGCGCCTATGGTCGTACAATGGTAGCTGCGACCATGAAAATCTCAGAATATGTAGTTGTGATATATAATTTCCAAATGGGAATAGCTAATCGGTCGATTTTGGTTAAAAAACATTGTTTTATAGCTTAATTAATATCTTGACCTTGAGTGAGAGGGAGCTATACGACATAAGAAATTTATTATTTACAATTTCATAATTTTAGACTCGATTTCAACCGCGACAACGATCAATGAATATTGTAGGAACGCATACGCTTCCAATGTGTTCATTTGAACCAAATTCATGACCCCATACCAAAACTTTGTAATACCTTTAACGCAATGAAGAAAAAAAGTGCAGAGATGATTTTTATGTTAATAAATGTTATCTTGATCTTGTTATAAATAAGTGATGTCTCTGATGTGGTTATTTTATGTTGTTAACCTTAGCTCATCGTAATGTGAAGAGAATGGGGTTCTCTTTTTTTTTCTCAATATTTCCCATTTCTGTAATAACGAATAACAGCTTACATAATACGTGCAAACACAAGTGTTCGGGTTTCAAGTATTCTTTTGTTTATTTATTGTAAAATGACTAACAATTTAGGATTTATTCATAATACGATTGCAAATACTTTCGAAAATCAACTTGAGGTAATTTCTGTACCCTTGTCGATCATCTATTGGTATTTGTGAACATTACAATAACTTTATTCGAAAAGTCTTGTCATGGGATTAAAGATGAAGTTGAGTTCTGGTCATGCGATTGCATTGTGAAAGAAACGGTGTGGAACCGACCAGAAAAGGTTGATCATCTAGCATATAATAATTTGTGTGTATTGCAAGGTTCTGGAATCATCAAAATGATAAGAAATTTGGCCAAGTCTTGGTAAAGTTGCAAACACTGCACACAGAAAGATGTATATGGGACTACACGAACACGTGGCGTAAAAAGCCAGCCCCCGATTTTTACGATGTTACATGCATATTTAGAATATGAAGGCATTTGAAGAGCCATGCTTTTCAGGAAACATGTCTTATCTGATGTTCTTCCGCACTTGCATAATAAGAATGAGTAACACTCACAAATTATTTTTCACCTCTTCCCAGAACTCAACCTTCTCTTTAAGTATAATGAGGACATGAAATTGATTTTTCTTTTAAAATCTGTACGATGCGCCAAGTGAGTTCCATAGCGCCATCAACGTCTGACACAAGTCATCCACCTTCGACCTGACCTCGGTGTAGTCATCGGCGAAGAGCTGTTGACAAAAATGAACCAACAACAACATTCCATTTTGTCATTTCCCCCCTTCTTTCCTGCCACCCCATCATCTCCTTTCAGACATTTTTTTGCTTTTAGTAATACAGCATCTTCGACCTTCCAATCTTGAAACATTTGGTGCATATTTTTTGTTCGACTTGACGTCGGCATTTTCGCAAAGGACGAAACCCTGGATGATTTACGGGCGAGCGCGGTCTGATTCGAAACCAAAGAAATGCGAAATATTTCAATCTCGGTCGCGGAGCCCTCACCATGTGTGCTTTTATTTCAAGGGGCTCTCTCGCTGATGAAAGGTGGCATAAATTGGCGTGTTGTTCAGAAACTCGGACGCTCGTTTGTTCTTCAGGGTTCGACCAAGCCGGGGACATGATAAATGTGACGTTTTGTTATTGTGGCTTGAACAGAAAGCAGCCGTACTTAGAAAATGTAGCATCTCGGCGTGGTTAATAGAGAAGAAGGGGAGGAGGAAATTTAAAAAAAAAAGGGGGGGGGGGAGCAACCTTTCTAGAAAGTTGATTTACACCGGAGTTCACGTTTTGGCACTAAGTGCAAACCGGTGATGGTATGACGAAAGGGGTTACAGGCTCAGACCAACCCTCCTTGATATTATTGAGTAAGGTTATCAAGAAGAAGTGAAATAAATAAATAAATATGTGATATGTTGAAATATGTCGTATTTCTAGGGCTTCCTTACATCATACATGGAAGGCGTTTGCGAATGTATAACATACTAACGTAGGGATAGCTTTTACTAACGTAGGGATAGTTTTTTATATAGGCCATCCATTCTCTGAGGCGATTTTTAAACGATTACCACACCCAATGCATTTGTTTAAAACAAATATGAACCAGCCTTACACAACATATTGCGAGATTAATTGCAACATTATGGCGTCGCTAAACGATGGTGGGGAGGGGGTGCAGGTCGAAAAAGATTTAAAGCTTTGGCGGAAAATAGACCAAAGCTAGTAGGAAAGGTTAACTGCAATCCAAAATTGCTGACATAATTACAAACCATAGATAGTAGTAAGCGAATAAAGATCGAATTGTCAAATCTTTAAAAAAATAAAAAAGGAATAATTGAAACGAAAACAAACCAAATATGAAACTAAACAATACACGAATCTCGTTGATATACGCCTACTTGTGCCGTGTGATCTTTAGCACTGATGCGTTTGAAATGTCACAAAGTTATCGATAAATCTGTAAAATATTAAACAAATACAATGATTGTGTACATGTCAAGTGAATGAAACGAAATTTCAACCATCGACTCTTCTTCATTGATCCATTGATCATGTTGATATAAACAACGTCCAGAATCACAGTCCTTTGATGTCGGTGTAGTGGTAACCGAAACCACTGCCTATGACATTAGCGGATTTATTTCCAAAAGAAGGCGTTTTTATGGATGAATTGGCTTGACAAGGACTATCTTAAACTTGATTACAAGACGATCTTGAAATTGGCCATAAACCTATATTCGAACGCGTCCTTCAATGAAGTGGACTTTCTTATATGTTTTCACTTATGACCCGTTTAGGAAAACCATACTAAATTGGCCAATGGGGAAGACATAGAACCGTTATTATACTCGTTAATACCGATCGTCATAAATTCACACTCGGTACGCAACATGATGAGGGGCGGCCATAACTCACCTAGGGCCCGCAAGAAATGGTCTTTAAATCAAAGTCTGGATGAAGAATTGTGGGCTGAAATGTTTCCAATGTTTGTTTGTGTGGATGAGTACGTGTTTTGCTTTAGGAGCGTAAATGTTTATTCCCGATTTATAATTACTCTTCGTGAAGACAGTGAGATTTTCCTGTTGGAAGGAAAGTCGTGTACACTCATGCAGAGTCTCTCTTCTCAGTGGGAGTAGCAACATGGCGCATAATTATATGCCGCGCACGCACGCAACTAATTAATATGGGTCTAACTATTATCGCTGAACCTCTCTTCCGTCCTATTACAGAGTTGGCCTACGACACCTACGACACTGGCGTATCCACACATTTTAAATATGGGAGGGGGCGCTATATAGGTAGGCTGCCCCGCGTACTGAAGATACACTCCACGTCGTATTTTTTTTTTGCTTGGCCTTTATAGGGGGAGGGGAGTGAGGAGGAAGGGAGACTCTACTCCTATGTGTCATCATGTCACCCCCTCTCTTACCCCTCTCTCTTATCCCTCACTGTCCTCACAGTCACAGCTTCCCATACACAAATAGTGTAGCTCAAACCAAACACACGTTTTACACATTTATCACCAAGTTTCCCTATATTCTCGTGAGCGTGTAACCTTTAAACTCCATATACAATTTTATTTCCTATAAACATGTACATTGAAATGGCGGTGTTATTGTTATATACATCATTTAAGAAGTACGGTAATTATGTTTGTGTACACAATCATTAGGCTTATCATAATTTCCGATATTGTCCACCTCGTTAGCTCGTTATTTATTGGAACTAGGCAATATTGATGAATATAAATCAGGCAAAACTATAATTCACTGTGCTGCTTGATTAAAATGAAATAATGCAAACGGGTCAGAGGTGACGCTCGGCGCAACATCGAAGAAGAAAATAAAATCGAAGAGCAAAATTTGATGTCGCCCGCCTCTGAGTACCCCCTGGACTTGAAAACGCACGGGAAAGTTTCGGCCTTTGGAGTCACCTCTGAACCGTTCGATACTATCCTACTCGCGGTCTGTATACTCTCGTTTATTTTCTCATAACAAGCCGATGGATGTTGTGCAGAATTCTCCCATAAATCACCCCGAACTGAAGCTTTGAATATTTAACTTATGGGAAAAGAGAAAAGTAGTAAATGTAACTATATTTAAAAAAGAAGTAAATCACTAGTCGTTATCTAATTGGGATAAGGTGGATAAATTGGAAAATCATAGCGTCAAATTATTTGATTTCGATCTAATTTGGTTTAGGTAGATGAAAAAGAATGGCCGACCACTACTTTTAATTCCCAATACCCTACCAGCATTCTCTCACCATCCCCTTCCTATCTCCCTTCTCCCCCTCTCTTTCTTTCTCTCTCTTTCTCTCTCTGTACAGTCATATATCCCCATCCTCTCCCCTTTCCCCCTATCTCTTTTTGTCTGTCTGTCTATCTCTCTTTTTCTCATTCCACCCCGCCCCCTCCTCAGACAGAGTGTGCTATCTCCTTTTTTTTTTAATGTCATTACGATGTATAATTTATCAGTTTGAAGTGACGCATATTTGACCTCAAGAAAAATACTACAGTATGATATTGTTTTACCCAACATGCCTAATGTAATAATTTGTCCATACCAAAATCAAAAAGATAATAAAATATTACGTAATTCGTAAACCTGGTGAGTTACCGTACAAATAAAGACGTACTGTGCCTAAAATAGATTGACCTTCATTCACTTCTTATTATTTAATAGGTTTATTGTAATTGATTGCATTATTTATTCCCCTTTTTTGTAGGGTGTCATTTTTTTTTTTCTGTTTGATCCATGTAGGAACTGGACACATCGTCACCACTCGAGTATTCCATGGTCGAGGGCGACCCGAGTCGGGATAAGTAAGAACAGGCGCTCTTCCCTCGCCATGGCTATAAATCAGAAAGGGAGGAGGAGGATGGCATCCCAAAACGAAGCCGGAGACTGGGAGAGGAGAGGGGATGGATGGAGAAAGATCTACAAAGAGAAGCCGCCAGAAAACTCTGGAGGTCTTGTTTTGAATGAGAAAGGGAAGGTTAGATGCTGATGGGATGATGAGATGGGATGGGGATGTTAGGAAGAACTGAAGAAGGGACAGGATGAGATGGATTGAGATGGAAAGGAGGATAGCATCCCTCTCAAGAACAGACCAGAAGAGCGCTTGGCGATGATGAAATGAGAAATAGCTGCAGAGAAAAAGTCCAAGAAACGACGTATGACACCATATATTTGACTGAGAGTAGATTGATGTATACATAGATAGATACTTAAATTGCAACAAAAGAAGAAATGAAAGAAAAAGAGAAGAAAGAAATTGTGAAAGAAAATAAAACAGAGAACGATAATGAGGAGAGAGCATGGATAAACATGAACAAGAAAAGGACAGCATTAGTATAGTAGATGATAAGAGCGGGACAAGTCAGAAAGAGAGAGAGAGAGAGAGAGAAGATGAGACATAAGCAGAAAAGGAGAGAACAATCATAAAAACAATGGAAAATAAGTAAGACGGTTGAGTGGGAAAGAAAGATTAAAAAATACCAGGGTAGAGAGATCGAGAGAGACAGACAGACAGAAAACCCGCGAAAAGCAACGAGAATGAAAAATAAAGGGAGGTAGGGAGGGAGAGGGAGAAAAAGAGAGAGTGTCAGATAGAGAGATGAAGGGAGAGAGAGAGAGAGAGAGGGAGAGAGAAAGAGAGAGAGAAGGAGAGAGATAGGAGAGGGATGTTATCCTCTGAATCCATTACTGGAGGAGGGTGATTTACGCACCGTCCTCCTGCCCGCGGACCCGTCAACCTGTAAATTTTCCTCGTCAGAAATCCTCCATGTCTGGCTGGAGAGACAGGAGCAGGCGGTCGGCTCCCTCCCTATCACAGCGTACCCCGCTCGCTCCGCTTCGCTGATGATCAGCTGCCGATGATGAGGAGAGGGAGAGGGGCGGAGGATGCAAGAGGGAGATGGAGGGGATGGGTAGTGTGAATACAGCGAGGGGTCAATATTCTGGGTTGATAATAAATCGTCTCCCAACCAAAAATAAATAAAAAATGGGAACGGACAGTATCTTACCAAAAGAGCTAAAATCTTGCATACGAAATACACATGGAAAAGGGCAAAAAGCTATTCACATGTACCTGTATTGGCAAAATTATCCCCTTTGACACAATATCCCTCTGAACTAACAGTAGAAACGCACTTCATCTTCTGTAAATCCAATGCAGTACCATCATCATTACCATCATCCTCATCACCACCACCATTAGTACCATCATCTTCTTCTTCTCTTCTATTATTATTAAACATAATACTTTAGAAAGACATTTTTAATGGTGATGGTCATACGAGATAGTTTTGCTTTCAAATGTTTCAACGAACTTAGAATTGGGAAACTTGCTCGCATCAACATCTGAGCTCATATAGACAAACGGCTAAGGGTGCTAAATCACATTTAAAAATCAAATTACATATGTAACAGTTAGAATGAGAAACAAAAACATAATTAAACAAAATACCATTTTGGAAGAGAGGCGGAAATCTTTAAGACAATTGACTGCAGGATTTGGGATGGGGGGGGGGGGGCAAAGTAGGGGTGACCCGGTGAGGGAAGGGGCGCTATTGCAGTCCCCCTTCTACCCCTGATGGTGTTTGCAGAGTGTCGAAATATTTAGACTATGCCTGGTACAAACAGCCAGAAATCATCCCTCGATGTAACGTAAATGTGAACGTAAATCAAAAGATCACTCATAACTCAAAGCCAAATCAGCTCCATACTCTAGTCATCCGCCCCCTCCCCTCTTCTCCATCACTTTCTTCCGCATCCTCTCTACCCTCCTCTTCATCTTTATTTTCCTTCTTTATTTCATCCGCCTTTTTCGTTAATTTCGTTGCCGCCACCTCCTCCTTTTTTCTTCTCTTTCACCTTCTCCATAATTATAATCCTTGTCTTCCCTGCTACTCTAAACTTCGTTCCCTCTCCATCTTCTTCCTCTTCATCCTACTGCTCTCCTCACTCCTCCTTCCGCTTCGCCTCCCCTCGTCATCTTCATCCGACTCTGTCTTCTGCTCTTCTTTCTCTACCTTCTTCTTCTTCTCTACCTCTTCTTCCTCCCCTTCCTTCGCTTTCTCTCGTTTCCTCTCTAGTTCCTCCTCTTTTCCTCCTTCTAGTTCCTAGTCGCTTTAGTTTTGTTTAATTGATCATCTTTTTTATGACCGTCTCGTCTGGTGTATTTGTGAGGTGGTTCTAATTACAATTGCCATGCGATGCCCCCACCCCCTCCTCGAATGGAAATTATGTCATTAGGATAAAGGGGAATATCACCTTTAGCCAACGGTAACAAATATAAAAAAATATTTGATTGAGCCATGTAGAATGTTTTTCATTTAATACATTTAGTTAACATTATCCACTGCAATACTCGGGTCACAGAATTTTGTGTATGACTGAAGATTGCTGCAATTTCATAACTGCTACCGTAGAGGGGGTACTGATACTATATTTTTGTCAGCTGTCGTATGCATGCAAATCTTCCAATTGTTTGATAATTATGTGTACTTTTCGGGTTCACAATTGATATCCTGTTCTCGCAAATTCATTTTAAATTAATAAAATATCGAGTTCAGCAAAACTTCGCAAGTGATTTGACTCTCTAACAAAGTTCTCCATTTAACATCGTATTTTAGAATAAAATATTAAAATAACAATACACCGGATTCATTATTCCTTAGACTGAATAAGTTCTTTTTGTACACTTCCTACGTAATTACAAAATCAAGTTCATCATAAATTAAAGAAAAAAAAAACAACATATTATTTCAATTGACAAGATCCAGATCTTGTTCTGAACAGTAATTTTGAAATAAAAGCTATCACCTGAATTTGTCTCTTCTTTTTAAAGCATGCCGGATGAGAATGAATATAATGCTTACTAAAATGTTAATTCATCTTTAAAAGATGAATTAACATTTTAGTAAGTCAGCAATATTTCTATCACTGCCGACAAGGAAAGAGATAGCAACAGCCTTCTCGTTTACAGAGTCAAGTCGTCACCCGAATTCATTATGTAACCGAGAGCTGTTATTCTTTAATTTGACTGGCTATTGAAATTTTGTAACATTTTGTTTTTAGGACATATTTTGTTTTTGGTTATAACCCGCATTTCACCCCACGGAGGTACAGTTTTAGGAATTTTACATTTCTTCGTTTTTCGGTTATTGAATCCCCCCACTGACAAACGTTTTGATAACGCCTACACTGCACGCATACAATGTCTTGGTAGCTGCAGAACCTATTTTATTATAAAAGGAAGACCATTGTATCGACATTTGAAATTTGAATTTGAATCCATTCACAATTTAGAGGGAAAAAAAAGAGGAAGAGACAGAGAGCGCAAGAAAGAGAGAGAGAGAGAGAGAGAGAGAGAGAGAGGGGGGGGGGGCTACGCTGGGCTCATTGAATCAGGTGAACATTTGTCAAAATAATGTTTCGTTTTATTATTTTTTTCCTGAGATTTAAATCTGAGCAAAATAATGGCTGATTTTCAAACTTGAGGTATGACATTTGTAACGAGGGGGCGGGGGGGGGGGGGGGGGCGGGCGGTGGGTAGGCTAGGTCACCGTGATGTTTGAGGCTCTTGATACTAGAGGTCCCCGGTTCAAACCTTACTTGGTATTTGCCTCCTTTCAAGGTACTATGTCCCATTTGTAGGCCAACAAAAAAAATGAAAAGGTTAAATTCCAACGACATTTGAAAGATAATAACAATTTAGAACTTCCCTCAAAACAAAAGGGCTTGAACACTTTTTTTTGTGGAAAAATAACAACCGTTAATTGTCGAATCATATCTAGGGATTGCAGTCGTTTTATGATGCTGCTGTTACTTCTACTATTACTACTACTACTACTACTACTACTACTACTACTACTACTACTACTACCACTACTTCTACTACTACTACTATTCTACAAATTATACTAAACGTATATTTACTACTACTTCTTCATTGTATTCTTACTAATGTCATCGCTGCCGAGCTGCTTATTTTACTAAATTCAATGAGAACATCATAGCGAATGTTATAGAAGCTCATGACATTTTTATGAGCAAATAGAACAATTCAAGAGAAAGAAGGGTCAATGTAAGGATCAAAAGGACAGGAAATTCCTTTTTATTTTACAAACATTTGTTGACGAGGGACCCAGGCATAAGTATCGCCTCAAAAGTCGAAATTAAAAGAATTGAAATAATAATGAGGTTGAAAAATTTGTGTCGTAATACATCGTTTTATTGAAAAAATATTTGCAATTAGCAATTATAACGTGTCTAACTCTGCATTTTGTATTACGCTTTCTCTTTCTCTCTCTCTCTCTCTCTCTCTCTCTTTCTTTCTCTCTCGCTTGCTTTTTCTCTCGCTTTCTCTCTTCTTTTCAAGGGGGGGGGGGAAAGGTTCCAGATTTCTTTGGCGGGTTTTCATTTTTCTTACCTGTTGTGCCACTCCTCGCCGCTATGGGCTGGAAACCGTTAAGAGTGAAATGTGCAGACGTGAGCTTTTCAATACCACTACTCTCTCCAAGGAGTACATTTTATGGGCCTAAAACATGCACCTAAATGGCCGTAATAAATCAACCGCTTAGCAATGCCTCCCATGTTTTTACCGAAAGTCATTATGTAATTGAAACTTGAAAATGTTCCGTCACATTCTCGTTAAATGTTCATCAATCTTTTTACCTTCTAAATCCCGAACCCACCCTTTTTCCGCGACCCCCTACCAATAATCATGGACAACATACGCTGAAACACTTTGAGTCGTTAGGCTAATCGGCAGGAGTTATGGTAAGGGATCATCTACGAGCTGGATGACGAAAATATGGTTTTAGATCAAATGATTTCGATATGAAACAAACATCCCTCCACTCCGGTGGCGTGAATGTGTCTCGGTCACGTGACCTGTTCACATACGGAATGCCCATTAAGGAGAAAAATGAATAAATCACATACCCTTCCTTTCACATAAAGCATTCAATTATACTTCCATGCAAAAAGAAATGCCAACCGTGTCACAATAATGTTACAAGTTTGTCGCAAATGACAGGGGGAACACCCTAACTTGTAAAAGAACTTTTTTCCAAAACGATTAATTCGTAGCAAGGAACTTGAAGGAATTTCGGCGCGATAAATTCTCGCTTGTCTGAGAGAAGTTTGAACGAGATCTGGTTTGGAGTGATAATCATCACTCATCTGAAGGAGAACATCCCTCGCTTGTCGGGTCCTCCGCAACTTCCCCCTAAACCCGTCTCCTCCCTCAATAAATTGACGCTTCAAGAGCAACAATTAAGCCAACCACTGGCTACTCTGGTCAGGCTGATCTCTGCCGTTGCAACACCGCCCAGAACCTGAAGAGACGCGACCAAATACCGGTGAGTTGAAACGGTTGAAAGTACCGCGACCTGAAAAAGAATAAAAATATTTAATTTCCCCATTTCTGCGATCGTGAGGTGCTGTAACGTGTGGATTTTACGATTTGTCGTCATCGTAAATGTCATATTAGATACGAGGAGGTAAGGATTTACTATGCCAGCGGTCTCCCGCGATCGTAGGGCATCTGGGTGCTGGCAGGCCCTCTTGACCCCACTGGTAGGTCTTCAGTCCCACCAGTGAGTTTCCTTGTAATGCTATCAGTGGTTGCTTCGTGTATCATATTAAGTTTATGGGATATAAAATTGCAAATAAATGTACACTCTTCTCTATTCATCTCATATATTGTGATATGATTGGAAGGCATAATGATAAAAGGGCTTTTTTTTACTTCGAGAACGTGTCAACACTCAACAATAAAAAGCGGTTGACCTATTCCAATGTTAAGTAATGTTTAAGCACCTGGAGTATTTCGTATACATAAAGCGGATTTATTTGTGCTAACCATTGCTATTATTATTGATTTAGGATAATGATGATGATAATGGTGAAGGTGATGATGATGGTTCAAGAGTAATTTAAAATCAAATATGTTCTAAATGCAGTATTATAATTCTGGGGTTTCCTCGAGCACATTCCCTAGAGAGGTCTTTCATTGCATGTTCAACGACAGGCCACTAGAATGATGCAGGCATTTTCCCCAGACTTATAAATCCTTGTCATTCTAATGTGCTACGATTTCTTTATTTTTGTCTTTATCATTTTTATCTTGGAAGGAGCTTACTTTTAGTGACATCGGTGTATTTAAGTGCATTGCCAGTGGTATCGAGCCTCTGTATAGAGCTACAAATTCCCTATTGCATTTACTTTGATAGAAACGATGAACTCGCTCGTATTTTTTTTTTAGCAGGAACCAAAATGTAATGATATTATTACAAACATGTACATGTAAGAACATAAAATCTGTTTGTATGTTTATGAAAATTATGTTAATTACACCGCCATTATGATAGAAATCAATCCAAATCTGTCTATGGTTATTCAGCCTTTAAAAATCTTGGTTTTGAGAAAATGTGTTGGCGGATCTGCAAGTAAACTTCAAATGTAAATTAGTTTACTAGGATTCGTTACATTTATCTGAATGTAAATATGCATTTATTTATATTCTCATGTCAATAGAACTAAACATTTACTTGACTTCTATGAGTGAATGTTTGACATGTTTTATAATAAAAATAAAAAAAACATGGTTTCTAGGGTTTAAATAAGAAACAAACGTTTCTAATCCAAAATCGTTACCTTCACAAGATTCGAAAATTGACTTCGCATCTAAGTATCGATCTGCATCATTCTGATATGAAATTATCATTACTGTTTGAGTGACATCGATATTAACACCAATGATATCATGATGATATGTTGACATACTAAATGGATATATCAATGGTTCGTATCCCTAGATATGGACTGTGATACAGGTCTACATGATATATATTAAACGAAAGACAGAGAAACCCTGGGTGTAAATGATCACTATTTTCCTTTCTAAGACAGAAATCTAGATATTATGTCTACTCTTGTGGATAGGTCGGGCCATATGGTTGTTCCGGTAAGGTGTATTTAGCACAGTGCATGGTATTGCTACAACCCATTATGTTTTTTAAAATAAATATTGGCAGACTTATCGAGAGGTTATGATGAATGAGTTACATTGCATCGAATCCTACAAGACACGAATAGATAATTATAATTGTGTTCCTGATTTTAGCCTGCTAGTAGAATGGCTCTGATAAATTCTTAACAAAGAAAATACAATACTACCTATAAGTTGTATACACCATTATTTGTAGATATCAGGGGCCCCGTCTTATAAAGAGTTGCGATTGATATAAATCGCAAATAAATTGTTGCGATTGATATCAATTTTTAAAGACAGGCAGGGCCCTGGTTTCATCACAATCAAACTTCTGATAACTGACCCTATATCAATATTTATATGTAGCACTACAATCTGTTAGAGAGTTATATCATCATATGGGCATACTCAGTTGATGGTTGTTATGTGTATTATAATGAAATAATATCGTACATGCCTTTTGAAAAAAATTGAGTAGAAATTATGTGTAATCGCAATCGTGAAACTATCAACACAAATATAAATATATCATACCACCATTAAGAATAACATAAGATTTAAACTTTATTTATCGAGAAATTTGTATTACTAATGTATTTCATTTCATGCTTACAATATGGCTGTACGGTAATCCAAAAATATCTGAATCAAACACACTAATCGTGTGAATTTGACTTTGTATTTGTTCTAGCAAATACCCAATTGTTATGGACACTTTTTTTTGTTAAAGGGAGGCTTTACTACTGCAGCTAGAAGGGATTAGACCACCCATAGAGCCAGCGAGGTCAGTGTGGCAGGTGGCTATCTCATTAACTCAGCTCTCATTTAACATAAGAAAAAGAGGATCATGGGGGACCAACAGGCACCGATTTGGGAAGTTTTCTATAGAGAGGGAGCAAGTAGCTACAAGTAGGACAGTGTGCCTTTAAGCTACACAAATATATTTTTGAACTGCTAAGCTATATAGGACGTATAATGTGTTTCTCTCTTTAACGATAACAAAATAATGCAGTTAACAAAATGTTTAACATTTTTGGCCGAGAAAATATAAATTTTCTTTAAAAAGAAAGGGAAAATCAGGAGAATTAAATTAGATCATGACGTTAACATTAAGTACATAAATTTAAACGTTATAGTTTTCGCAAAGTGTAAGTGTGTTAGATGTATATCGTGAAACCAGTCCCTTTCTTTCTCCCCTCTCTCTCTTCGTCTATTAGTTCAAAGGACATTTTCCCCTATTAAATGTACACAAATTGTGATTTTATAGGCTACCTCTTAACATGTCATGCGACAAATTTAGCAGAATTTAACTAGTGGATTAAAACTTCGAGTAAATCAAGGATCGTTAATTTATCACTTTCTCTGATGAGTTATAACTTCTTTTCGCTTATGTGGTAAGGACTTATCCTTACATAGTTTTGATTATCTTAAGAAAAATCTAGCAATTAATTATATTTTTGTTCTCCATAAATTTCATAGTTTTAATTGTTATGGATTAAAGACCTTTTGGATTGAAGCTCATGTCGGCCGTCTCTTCCTTTTCACATGTTGCACGTATAAACACCTTTATCGGTGCTAGCAGAACATTTTGTACGATGTTTTCCAATACTGTTTTTTTGTCGAAGAAAACAAAGTTGGGGAATTTTGTTTCCCTCTAAAAACAACGCCTTCAGATGTTTCATTCCAAAGAGCCATAATATAAAAATATTCGTTTGAAATATTAAAATGTGATATATTTATTGAATTTTTGCAATGGCCATCTCATAACATCACCATATATGTATCTACCTAATTCGTCAAACGTGGTTTAAACGAACAAATTCATAATGGACATAGTGGATTTAATTCATTTTGGAATGAAACTATTTTAGCTTTAGCACCTTTTGGAATGAAACGAAAATCTGTAATCGAAATTATCTTTCCTTTAATTTAATTTTGTTTAGTGTGACATGTTGCAGTTGACTACCATTATCAGCCATTACCTCTTTAATTTCTATGCTCCTCATAAAAACAGCAACAATGCATTGTGCTTACGTGCTGTCTCTTACGAAACCTAGACAATGAAACAGCAGCAGAAATAAGAATCCATGAAATAAGAGAAAAAGCGGAGTAAGAGGTGACAGAAATCAAAGCAAATCATGCTTCTTTTACGAGTCAAGTTCGTTCCGGTACATTGACCAGGGCGCCGATTTACTAACCTGTATTAGACACGGGTCGTTTGTTACGCCGCTAGTTATGGCGGCACGAGGTATGACAGGCCCGATGCGTGCCGACTGGTGTTCCCTTTGCTAAATCATCATTTTGGTGTCGATACAATTTACGACGAAAGGGAAATGAAGGAACATAGTTATTGTGACGATAAGAAATGTGTGAAAATTACTTGAAAGTCAACAAGAATAGAACATGGTTTGAGGTATTTTCTTGAAGATTTGGTCCTTTCATATAGCGTTACATGCACTGAGAAGTTGCTAAGGTTTCATTTTTTTCTAGTCAAGATAGACAAACTGAATATGTAGCATAAGAGAGGGTCTATTCTGTGTCTCAAACTTCATGAAGCAATAGTGGAGAGCATTTATTCTACATATCTCACATTTTACATCTTATTAGTGAACATATAAACATTACTTTGATTTTCCTCTAATATCAAATACCACCATGCGCACCACAAATTGGCAAGGCAGAACATTTTTCTTTTTTTAATTGAATCGAAAAGGTTCTTAGAATACATACAATTTGTTAAATTAAAAGATACTATCACGAGATGAATTGCTTCTTTTCGTTACAAATAATGGATTCTATAATATTCTGTTTTATACATTGACTAGTCATGTTACTTTATGTGGCGAATGAGGAACCTAAAAGTGAAGTTCATGTCAAAAATAAAACAAATAAGACAATACATAATTATTGCAAGAGCTCATTTTATGATAAACTATATAATTGAAAAGGTATTAATTATAGGCATTTCCTATGAAGACAGTATATGAATGATTTGAGACAAAACAATAAATATTCCATTCTTTTTGTAGTTGAAATATCATTCCAAATGTTCAATAAATTTGGCTGAATCATTGGAATACTTGATATTATATTCTCTTTTGCACGACGTATTCCATTTGTCCTTAATTATGGGAGTGACAGTAATACGTTATGATAATTAGATTTGAATTTAGCATTGTTTAATGAATATTGATTCCCACATTCTAATGTTTGAGTCACTAACTTGTATATATTATGTCTCACTGCAATTTGTATTTAATATTATGTAAATAAACATGAACAAATATTGATTAGAAAAAAGAAGAAAAATCGCTCCCAAATATTTAGAAATCAAGATTAATAGTGTGCCGTGTGATACTCATCTCAATGATGAGACTCAACTTTTTACAATACTTGAGATTTTAGACACAATTGTGCCACAATATTCTTATAAAAATAAACATTAAAGCTTATCTGCCATAGTTTACAGGAGGGATTAGAGCGCCCTGCAAGGTCACTGGACAGGTGGTTATCTCATCAACTCAGCTCTCAGTTAACATAAGAAAAAGAGGATCATGGGGGACCAGTGGTCACCGATTAGGCATTGTTTGTTGTAAGAGGGCGCAAGAAGCTACAAGTAGTGCAGTGGGCCTTTAAAACTTCCGTAACTTTTTGGTTTCTTGCAATGTACTATTAATTTTGTTCGACTAAGTGAAAATGTTCAATATAGTATGTGAAAATTAGAAACGCATACAACACTCCTACATAATGCTACGTTTTTACGTATACAACCAGAAAGTCTATTTGTAGGGAATAGGAGAGGGCCTTCACTGTCATTAATTTTCGGATGACAAATGACCGTGAAATACGCCACCATTATTTTGCCAAAATATTGATTGATAAAACAGGTATAATGGTTTTATTCGCCTTCTCTGATTTTGGTGATGTATGGAAAGTAGAGTGCGGGTAATTTTGAATTATCACCGGAGAAAAGTTATCCAACTATGGGCCACTCCGATCAATTATGAGCAGATATTGGTCCCCTGGGATAAGTTATCGAGATCCATTCTAAACATTATTCCAAGGCTGGACCAAAAACCCGCGATTTTCAGATGTTGGTTTTCTTTGGAATGTATGAATCTGGATTAAGTAAAATGGAAAGGATCTGTCATGATGACTTAATCACGAGGAAAATTTGGAAGTCTACAAAGGAATTTTTCCTTCTGATCTAATAGTATATATATTTTTTCAAATGAATTTCCGTCTTGCTTTTGTCATTATAAAAGAAAAGGGGAAATAGGAGAAACTGTGAGAAGAAGAAGAAGAAGAAGAAGAAGGTTCGAAGAAGAAGAAGAATAGAAGAAGAAGAAGAAGAAGAAGGCGGAGAAGGAAAATAAGATGAAGAAGAAGAAGAAAGAGAAGAAAAAGAAGGAGAATAAGAATAGAAGAAGAATAGAAGAAGAAGCAGAAGAAGAAGGAGAAGAAGGAAAATAAGATGAAGAAGAAGAAAAAGAAAGAGAGGAAATAACAAAGAAGAAGCAGGAGAAGAAAAAGAAGAAGCAGGAGAAGAAAAAGAAGAAGAAGAAGAAGAAGAAGAAGAAGAAGAAGAAGAAGAAAAAGAAAAGAAGAAGAAGAAGAAGAAGAAGAAGAAGAAGTAGAAAAGGAAGAAGAAGAAGAAGTAGTAGAAGAAGAAGAAGTAGTAGAAGAAGAAGAAGAAGAAGAAGAAGAAGAAGAAGAAGAAGAAAAGGAAAAAGAAGAAGAAGAAGAAGAAAAGGAAAAAGAAGAAGAAGAAGAAGAAGAAGGGGAGGAGGAAAATGATGAAGTAGAAACAGGAGGAGAGGTAGATGATATTAAAAAGTGGAAAAAAGAAGAAGAAGAATTAAGAAGAAGAAGGAAGAGTAGAACTTTAGGAGTACTAACTTTCATCAGCCTCTGGTTTGATGCTCATCAATTTCAGGATGACTCACAATCATGACTCATATCACTTTTTTCAACCATTTAATTTTCATTTCCTTGGCAGAAATTATGATCGATATAATAATAATGTACCGATAAATGGAGGTATTTAAAATGATATTAGAGCCATTTGAGGATATTTTTTTGTTTCATTAATTCAACTATATAATAAGATAAGAAATTAAGAAAATTTGAACTGGATTAATGTGAAGAAATTAACGATTTTACTTAACGTTTCTGCTCCTACTGCTCGGTAGCATGAGACGTAAATGGTATTTCACGGTCATTTGTCAGTAGGAAGTAATTTAGCAAAATAAATTCCTGATACGCCTCTTCCTATAGAAAACAATAGTGACCATTAATTATGAGTTTTTAGTTTACCCCTGTAACCGAAAATGATGTGTTGGGAGTTATAAACAAATTGAAAAATACTTAATCTGTAGGTGTAGATAAAATATCAGTTGTTTTGTTTTGAAAGCATGTGCTACCGAGATATCACAGAGTATTGCTAACCTTAGTCTAACTTATTAGTGCAAATACTCACGAACAGAAACAAATACAAAATACAAAAAGACAAACATTGTTGTAAAAATACTTTGATGAATAATTTATGAAACTGTGTTCCAAATCTAGAGACCAAGGCCTATAAAACAAAAAACTTTAACACAAAATTAACCGAAACACTTTACTTTGTGTTTAAACATAAGCATTTTGTTCCTTTTTTCTCTCCAAATGTCTGTATACAATTAATATGAAGTCATGCAACTGAAGGAGTTGAGATTTAAACAATGTGTCAATCTTAACTCTTTAAGTTTCAAGATAAAATACTCTTGAATGTAATAAGACTTTGATAAATTTGACGTTAATTTATTTACGATGAAAAGAGAAACTGAAACGGGGCTATCGTAATGCGATTTCAAAGGTTTATTCGGTCACATGGCAATGAAACCCTTGATAACATTCAAGGGCTTTTCACCTATACCAGGTCTTAGACCTATGATGAACTTGTTGAATTTCCAAAAAACTCAGTTCTTTAAGTAATTCGAAATTGCACCTTTACATGACTTTTGTATAGTTGTCCTGTCTTCTTTAAACGGTTAAGGTTTATTGTTTTATCAACGCATGGGGTAATTGTATGCAGTATCATGAATATGCCACGTGGTTTTCAAAACCAAATTTGCCAAAGAACAACGTTGAACAATGTGCAAAACATCAAGAGACCGTCCTATTTCATTATTTTCATGATCGGTTTATGATGATATTTAGCTTTTAATCTTTCAAGTGAATTAATTAGAAAATAAATGTTAAATAAAGTATGAAAAATATGACCAAAAAGAAATGCAATCTATTCTAATGACGAACCAAGTATTGTTCAAGATCAATTATTAAGCATCTATTATATATTTATTTATTGTTACAGTTTTCTGCTCGTAAACTTCGAAAATGCAACTTTGAATGGATTCATATGAATTCCTAATGATGAAACCTGAAAGCACCTTCCCTACCCCCCCCCCCTTTCTCACTCTTTCTTTCTCTACCTCATCCTATTTTCCTCGCCATCTTTATTCTCTCCCCTCTCTCTCTCTCCCCTCCTTTTCAACCTCCCTTTCTTGTCCTTTATCTCCCTCTCTCTCTTTCTCACACTCTCTCTCAATCTATCCCTCCCTCTCTGTCCCCCTCCCATTCCTCCCTCTCACCCTCTTCCTCTCTCCCTTTCATTTCTCGCCATCCTTAATTTATTCTTTTTAATCTTTCTCTTTTTATCACCCTCTCTTTCTTTCTGTTTCTCCCCCTCTCTCTCTCTTTGTCTCTTCCCTCGGTCATCCTCCCTTCCATCCCGTCTCTCTCTCTCTCTCTTTCTCTCCCCCTCCCTCTCTCTCTCTCTTTCTCTCTCTCCCTCCCCCTCTCTCTCTCTCTCTTTCACTTCCCCTCTCCCTTATATCACTTTATATTACTATCGATTCGTCTGTCTATCTCTTCTATTACTACTCCCTTTTCCTTTTCCACCTTACCTCTATTGCTCTTGCTCTATATCTTCAACCCCATGATTTCTTCATCCTGCTTTCCTTATACTTAAACAAAAAAATGAATAGGATATTATTCGGAACACCCTTTCACAGGTTTCCTTTCTTGATTCGATATTTCGTATCAAAAGATTTTCTGTATATTATTAAAAAAACGCATGACCGTTTATTACTGTTATGTGGCCTTTAAATAAACACGTTCCAATGTGAACGTATTATTATCATCGTAGAATTTTACCTGGTGTATTTTATAAAATGGATGTTGTTTCTTTTTTCAATAAGGGTATGTTTATGGGAAAATAATGTCAAGCAAACCTCACACGATGGACGGAGCTGAGAATGCCAAGACCCCTGGTAAAAAAAAGGAAGTACTTTTTACAGCGGGTGACATGGAATAAACAATGTTAACCTATGCCTCACAACAGCATGTTAGATCTGAGAAAAAACACCGAAAAAGGTTCTGGCATTTTTGCCACCTTAAATGATAAACATCCAGTGGATCATAGATATAAACATAACTATTTATCACAAAATAAGCGACAGAACACAGATCTTGGACGAAACCGGACAAAATCTGTATCTGAATACGACACATATCTTTTTTAGGCTTCAGTCTAAAATTGGACTTCTGCGGTGACGTACCAATTAGATGAGTATTATCATTGCCAGTTTTATGAAATTTAGAATGTCATATATCATGCCGAATTCATCTAATTGATTGCCGAAATCATTTGATTTACTCGATTTCAGTTTGATTTAATCAAAGGGTCCGCCTCCTCCTCCTGCTCTTGAAGGGGATATAGATGTCGAAACGGATGATGGTGGGGATGCGATCCTTTGTCTGGGGATGCTTGGAGCTGGTCTTTAGGAGTGATGGGGGTGGACACGGGGATTTGCTGTCTTATTTATAGATAGGGGAAATACTCTTCGTTTCTAGGGGGACATTTGTGGCAGTGAAAAATGCGTTCTGCCATTTGGAGCATTATGAAGCCGCGTGTAACAGATCTCGCTTTGATCCAAATTTCAATTCCAGAAGGACAAATTAATGCCATTAAATCATGTCATAATCATTGATTTCAATGATCCTACGCGTTTTTTCTTCTTCCCAAAGAAATAGAACTGTGAAGTATCATGAATGTTTTCGAGTAGGCCACCTGTTATTCTTGTATGCCTCCAAATGAAATGGAATCACTTTTGTATATTTCTCCCTTTGTGTTTGTATGTTTGTGTGGGTGTGTTATGCCTTTTATTGGAGCTTTATTTTGTTCTTTAGAGCTATATATAATTCACTTTCTATTTTGTCTTGCTGACTTCTTTGACAGTTGACGTCCGCACTTACTTTTCCTCCTAACACGGTTTTCGTAATAATCACCATGATTATATCGGCACTGTTGATATGATTATCGCTATCATGACTATTAACATTATGAACATGATCTTCACCTTCTTACTCCTCCTCCAAACATGATTATCGTAATAATAATGATTAAAGTTTCTCAAATATCCGTCTTTGTGGTCTTTAATCGTTTAGCCCACATCCCATATCATCCTCTCTCTCATCCTCTCTCTCTCTCTCTCTCTCTCTCTCTCTCTCTCTCTCTCTCTCTCTCTCATGCACACTCTCTCCTCTCCTTTCCTCCCACTTCGTGCCTCTCCCGTTCTCTCTCTTTCGTATCTCTCTTTCTCTCTCTCTCTCTCTCTCTCTCTCTCTCTCTCTCTCTCTCTCTCTCCCTCTCTCTCTCTTTTCCTCTCACCCCCTCTCTCTCTATCTATATCTCTCATCACTATATATCTTCCTATCTCTATCTATCTATATATCTATCTATCTATCTATCTATCTATCCAATTATCTATCTAACTTTCTAGATATCCATGTACATTGTGTCTGTCTCTATCTTTTTGCTTCGTTTCCACCAATCATTTTCTAATTTACAAAGGAAGAGCAACATGAATAGAAACTCACAAATGATCGTGTTTAGACAATGAAGTTTTCGTCATAAATGTATACTGCATGATATATATTCAATTTCAACCATGACAATGGAATATGATTTGACAAAGTAAGAACATTCAAATGGCTGATATTCCAGATTCTATGTTTGAATGAAACAATTGTTTTGAAATGGGTTTCTTGCTTCTGTCTGAGATTGAACATAGAACCCAGCTTCAAGAGTTGACATTTCAGATGCATGTGTAATTTTTGTTTCATACATTTTCAATTAGTTGACTGCTCATCAAATTATATGGAACATAATTATGAATGGTAAAAGTTATCCGACATTTATTAAAATACCGCTGATACGAGACATCGTGGTATGACAGCCCTCGAGAACCAAAGCCCACGAGGCATACAACGTTGTTATCATGAACACACAGGAGGTTGCCATTAGGCCTCCGAGACCGACATGTCAGTATATCGGTCTAGTGAGCTACCGTTCTTTTGGGCCAACGGTCTCATCTGCTGTCAATTTCGTAAACCCTCATATAATTTAAGATAACTAGGAGAACGACATTGTCGGTCTTATGGGCTGTAACCATAGTAACCCTACCCACAATCGAAGAATTAACGCATCATCAGCGCCGGGGACTTCAGGATCACCACTTTCTTAGGTTTGAAAGGCTGTGTAAGAAGACATAAAGAACAGCTAGTCGTCTACATTCATTGGGATCAGATGATTTCAGATCATGATTTTGACTACGGAAGATAATGGGTCTATAAAAATCGAATGAGAAGTGTTTTAGAAATAGCTAACAACAGGGAATTGTATCCATGCCTCCCATTTTGTTTATAAAAGGCCTACGCTTAATCACACTCTTTGTTTTCCTCTCATCATAACACAATATTTGGTTTTATGATTGTTGCAGGAATAGGCATCCACAAGGCGGAAATATACAAAATGGAATATAAACTTAGTTATTTTTACAATCAGTCTATATTTACTTAAACTAATCATTGATTTCCTGTACATTAACAATACGCACTTGTGATAATTCATGATTTCATATTTTCATTTGGACCCTCTGGTTATCATCTGCTCTCTAACACTTAGTTATTATTATTCAATAAATTGAGTTTGTTTCAAATCCTCTTTTTATGGATTTTGAACGCCTTGCTGTAGGTAGGAACTATTAATACAAAGGTAAAAACATATTCTGCAGATAGGTAATTGTAAACAAAACACAAATTATATCTGTTTACAGTAGCCCTTCCTTGTTAATATGGATAATAGGATACTTTATTGAGATAATATTAGTCTCAATCTATTTCCGTTTCCGTTATGCTCCTCAACAGGGGTAACCAACGTATCCTGTCCCTACAAATACAGCAACGACTCTGCGATGGCATTTAGTCATTTCGTTGTATATTTGTTCTCCTTTTTTACAATCTTACAACTAAGCTACCTATAAGAATTTAGAGAGAGTGTTCAGAATACATTTCAGTCTTATGGTACACAACACTGGAAGAAGGAATGCTTAAAGTTGCATGTTCAGATGCAAATCCTTCTGTCATGTTTGTTGCTGCGCATAGTGCAGTTCGTTAAATGATAAGTCAGTTGCAAACGTTATTTTAAATACCCTCCAGCTTGGCAATTTTCTGCAACATGTAATAAGTTTTTATAGTATAAACATGTAGATATACACAGAGAGAAGAAATTACATGTAATGTCGGGAGAGTTCATGTATGTGGAGGATGGAAATGTAAGCGTTGCCGAATCGAAGAGGAAAAATTGGTCTGTGTTTTTTTTTTTAAATAGTTTATCCCCCCCCCTTCCCCCCTGGTTTCAAAAGAAGTACCAAATCCAAAAAATATGGTCCTCAATTAAACCATTTTGCATTCCAAATAGTATATACATGTAGATATACACAGAGAGAAGAAAGTACATGTAATGTCGGGAGAGTTCATGTATGTGGAGGATGGAAATGTAAGCGTTGCCGAATTGAAGAGGAAAAATTGGTCTGTTTTTGTTTTGTTTTAAATAGTTTATCCCCCCCCCCCTCCCCCCTGGTTTCAAAAGAAGTACCAAATCCAAAAAATATGGTCCTCAATTAAACCATTTTGCATTCCAAATTGTTTGACAATCATGAACATTGACATCATGAATAAATTGAATACTTGATTATATGAAATTATTAGTCATTTATATTCTACGAACAAATAAAATCATCTATACCTTTGGGGAAATTGATGAGGTAAAACCATGGATATCAAGTGATGATGATGATGATATTTCAAAAGACTCGGAGCAAGATGTAAAGATAACCATGTACGAAACAGAAATAGAAAATACATTGTATAGTACATACATGTATTATATATGTTGAGCAAGATATTTTATGAAAAGCTGAAATTATATAACGATCTCTACAGAACATACAATATCTACATTAAAGGACAAGCGAATAAGGTAAAACTAGAATTTAAAATGCTGATATTCATTCCAAATGTATAAAATACAATTATGATCATTTTTCATTGCTCTAACGAGCATGCCCTTTTGAATGCCACTGGGGTTAACAGTACGAGTGGTCAGGACACGAGAGTACATTGTGTTAAATAATCGAATCAGTGTCATAAATCAATTGATTCAAGGTTTTCCAACATTGATATTTATCAACCTTTTAAATCTGAGCTTACATTTGGCTG
Organism: Strongylocentrotus droebachiensis; assembly: GCA_035222895.1. Taxonomy (NCBI): domain Eukaryota; kingdom Metazoa; phylum Echinodermata; class Echinoidea; order Camarodonta; family Strongylocentrotidae; genus Strongylocentrotus; species Strongylocentrotus droebachiensis. The sequence continues at coordinate 939,157 of JAVYIG010000064.1, forward strand.
TAGCACTCAGTAAATGTATGTTTTAAAGTGACTCGGTAACATTGTTGAAGGTCGATGAAAAAAAAATTTTTTTTTTTTTTTTGTATGAAATGTTACTTATTACATTCCTTTTTCTGTATTAACCCTCTAACATGCTGAAATTCTGAAACAATTCTCAAACCACAAAGATGTTTTTAAGGTTTCTTTGAAGGCGTCACTGTGCAACACCTTCTAACAGTAAAATCTCCCAACCATTTTTGAATTTTCCCAACCGTTTTTCCATGAAAATGAGACAGGCTTTTAACAAATCTTTCAACAATTAAATGTCTTGCATGGTATAAAGAGCCAATTCATTGCTTCGTTATGATTTACATTCACCTAAAATGTAATTAAATTGCAATAATGTAGTTGGGAAAATTAAGGAATCGATTAGATCAGTTGTCCCTAATTTTTATCATTAATTATGGGTTGTTTTCACTCGAACGTTCAGATTATCTGTAACTGTATATCTAGCATTGAAGTCACTACCTTAGAACCATTTGCTCTAATCTTAACATTGTTACAAAGTCCCTTTAATGCTTTCTCTTTCTTTTGACAAATCTTCAAGACCTAATAACGTCTTCTAATTTCTAAATTACTCCGCATGATGAGCAATGAGAATGATTATGAATGATTAATGTTGAACGAAAATGAAATCATCTTGTATATCTTGTACTGAGTGAAGTACAACTAGAAATGTATTTCTTTTAACAAAACATTAAAGGTATTACAAAGTTTTGGTATGGGGTCATGAATTTGGTTCAAATGAACATATTGGAAGCGTATGCGTTCCTACAATATTCATTGATCGTTGTCGCGGTTGAAATCGAGTCTAAAGTTATGAAATTGTAAATAATAAACTTCTTATGTTGTATAGCTCCCTCTCAAGGTCAAGATATTAATTTAGCTATGAAACAATGTTTCTTGACTAAAATCGACTGATTAGCTATTCCCATTTGGAAATTATATATCACAACTACATATTCTGAGATTTTCATGGTCGCAGCTACCATTGTACGGCCATATGCGCTATTTGAAATTTATCAAAATTTACCGGGAGCACCGGTAAATTTTTATATTCAATTTTTCTCGAAAACAGAAGTGTTTTAGGGGCTAATTTTTGTAGTGCTTATAATACATCCACAGAGGCATCCACATTTATCAAAATTGTAAAGATTCACTATCCACCCAATTTTCAAAATTTCCCAAAACTTTGTATTACCTTTAACTTACTGTACTGGTCCTATACAGACCTTTTGTAGAGATTGGTATATTAATAAGGTAATTTATCAAATATCTTGTTTAAAATAGTAATATGTAATGATTATACTTTCGTACATGTTTGAATTTTCATTCTCTTTGGAGAGTTTTGAAATATTATTATTTGTTGAATGACTTGAAATCCATGGTATTAATTACCCCATCAGCTTCTTCAAAGGTTTATATAATTTGTTTGTAGAATATAAATGACTATAGTTTGATATAATATTCATAGTGTATTGCATTCGATATCAGGCGTAAATTGGCTAAGGTCTCTGGATGAAGGTGTAGATTGATTTCGCAGGGAAGGTTAATGCGAATTGGAAAGTGATACAACGACTTTCCGTACACAAATAACCATGAGAGGGTCTAAGACAAAAATCAAAACAAAAATCAATCATTTAATTTCTTGCTGTCATATTTCAAGACCAAAAATCTTATTTTCCGGTAATTATGAGTCTTGATGGACTCTTCGGGTGGAGTGAACTATGGATTTATAATTTACCATTGTTTGTTAACAATTGCATAATTAATCACTTCACAGGTTGAGTGCGGATGATCACGGCCTGTGATTGGTCGATTGACTGCTTTACATCTCGCTCAAGGTGTCTTTGTCGACTGACTACGAGGAGACTGACAGAGGGTTGGAGGAGATAGAGGTAGTAAATCCAGCCGACTCTGCCCGACCAGGAAGCCCATAAAATCCGGTCTAACGAGCCCACAAATCAATCGCTTAAATGAGCTCAATGTTTTTGAACTCACTATTCACCAAATATCAACCGGGTGAAGCGTGGTTTCCTAGTGGCTTCGATCCCGCGGCGAGCGTTGCCAGCAGAAACTGTAAGACGGGACCCGGAGACCCCGCCGTGGCGGCGGGTGCCTCCTCCGTGGGGTGGAGAGGGATGCACGCGGGTACCGCGGCTGGACATTACCCCTCTTTTGATTTCACGAACTCCAATTACTACACTTCTGTCGCTAATACCCCCTTCAGTACATCGTATGGGTACCAGGCTTGTGGTTTTGCCTCCACTTGCCCACAGGTCCAAGTCCAGAGTGGGGGCTATGCGGACCAGTATGCCACCTACCCGCATCATAATGGGTACACCACGCCCAATGTTACGGCTTACCCCACAACATGGAGTCCCTCCCAAAAAGACACTGGGTTTGTGAGTCCCGTGAGCGGGGCCTTTATCGGGCCTGGGCCGGACATCGCCCTTCAGAGCCATCACGAAGGAAAGACGCTCGATGGCCATCTCGATTCCAAAGGCGATGATGCTGACAGTGAACCGGTCTATAAAGGTCCCGTCTACAACTGGATGAAAATACCAGGTGAGAGAAAGAAGAAAAATAATCATTTGATATTATTTTCATAGTAGGCCCTAATTCGAAAATTGTTTTCGTCAAGCTTATTACAATTCTGAGAAAATTATCGTTATCAACTTACATCAAAATGACGGTATAGTTTGGTAACATACGCGTCAATTTTCTTTACTAGTTCATTTCAAATCTATACTTTGCTTAAATGTAAATGGCAATAGACAAAACATTGTGTACATTCAGTTGTATGTACTATCATAAAAAGGTAACACCGAGTGTAAGGTCTACCTAAAGCAGACATCACCTCAACTTAATATAAAACATAATAGTTAGATATTAACTAAATCCAATCACTTTATCTTCTTTGAATTGAATAAGTGTCATTACCAGCAAACCATTTATTTGTTACTCGAGAAGATGTAATCATGATAAATGTGCATGTAAATGCAATACATGTAACTGTTTTCATTTTCATCACAATTGTCACCACTCGTTTTATCATCATCATCCTCGTCGAAGTCGTCGTCATCACCACCATCATCACCATCGTCGTTGTCATTATTATCAATAGTTGCCCGTACAAGATAATGGCCCATTGACGTTATATAATATAACATGCATTTCCGGTTGATAATAAAAGCAAGTAAACCTATTAAATACAAATCACCAGCCAGTCATTAGGCACGCTAGCCATTTTACAGAGTTCCTATTATATCTTGATATTTAGTTGTGTACAATGAATTCACTTCTAAGCCATATATTCGAATTGGAAAACCAATTGTCAAACCATTGCCCAACTATTCCGAACTCTGTCTTGAAGAGTATTAATTGTCATCGTTATCGAGACAAAAAAAAATCATCATCATTTACCGTCTCTGAATGCATGTAAATAACATCTGTCACTGTGATCACGATGATATCACTTAAATGTAATTATGTTTAAAATTTTGATAGGCCTACGTGATACATGGAACAGAAACCTCGGTCATAATCGCTTGTCACCATAGTAACGTTTCATGAAAAAAGAGCGATGGAGAAATTAATTTACATGTCATATTATTATCATTGTCATCAGAAATGATATATCGGTACAAATATTATACAGCGCAGTACAGGATCGTTTTTACGGGGAGAGAAGTGAATAAGATAAAGATGATAATTGATAATGGTGTACTCTCTATATCCTACCGACGTGTGGCGGTCGGAAGTGTATGTTAACAATCGCTTCATTAATAATGTGTCCCCTCTGCACCGAAGGCTCATAGACTGCTCACTAGTAATGGATAAAGTCTTGTATCACTACAAGAGTACAAGTACATCAGGTGTAAATGTGGGGCATTACAAAAGTAACATCGGATAGGTAACAGATGGTTTGCATAGTATATAGGCAGGGTAAGGGTAGTGAGTTAAGGAAGTATCGGAAGCAGAAAAAGCCGTTTAGGAGGTTCGGTGTAAACAAAAAATGGCAGAGTGAAAAATGCCAGAGGTAAAAGTTGCAAGTAGTAGTAGAAGTAGAAGTAGTAGTAGCAGCATTAGTAGTAGTAGCAGAGGTAAACAAAAAATGTCAGAGGTAGAATGCCAGAGGTGAAAATGTCAGAGGCAAAAAATTGTCAGAGGTAAAAATGTCAGAGGTCCCTATGATATTCTTACGTCTGACATTTCTTACCTGGCATCGTTAGAAATAGTAGCATTATCAGTCAGTAGAAGTATATAGTAGTAGGATAAGTAGAAGTAGTAGTAGAAGCAGCAACAGCAGTACTGTTAGCCACAATAACAGTAGTAATAGTATAGTAGTAATAGAAGTAGTAGTAGTAGTAATAGTAGTAGTAGTAGTAGTAATAGTAGTAGTAGTAGTAGAATAGGTAGTAGTAGTAGTAGTACCGATAGCAGCAGCAGCAGTAGCAGTACTATTAGCAGTAGTTACAGTAGTATTACCTTTTAAATGTACTTGTTTTACCATTGAACGATCTCTCAAAACATTTGTTTGTGTGTTTGTTTGTTTATTTATTGAAATACGGTGATTAAAAAGTTCTGGATAATGTATATACAGGCATACAACTGAGTTGGGCGTTGTTATTAATCCGTCAACTCCGTCGGGCTACAGTATATTCAGCAAATCTCTTGATTAAACTTAAGAGATGAAACACTTGGTACGAAAAGAAGGACAAAATCGAACACTAGAAATCTTACATAACCACCTTTAGGTTATATCAACCTAAGTGGGAAATATTTTGTGTTAAAAAGTTATTGCTGGGCACACACACAAAAAAAACACTACTTACTAAAATTTGTGTTGTCTTCTAACGTATGATTTGGAAAAAATGTTATGAATGCAGGCTTTCATCCCAAAAAGTGGCCTTTAACCACAAACTAAGTTCAAAAGATCGGATTTCAAACATCTGGTGTAACAACACCATGTATGTTAAATCAGAACAGTTATTATACCCTTCATGGTATCATACCTCCTCATCTGATTATTTTACAACAAACAGCTGCTTGCAATTAATATTGTAGGAAAAGTATCAGCTGTGCCTGGTTTATGCAAAAATGATGGGGGAAATCAAAGTAAAGGTGCAACGATCACCATAATATCATAAGGAAAGGAAGGGAATTGTTAAAAAGTTCTGTCCAACAAAAGCAAATTTATTTTTGCGTTATACGATATCACTGGATATAATGATGACAAACTAAAAGAACGAGGTTCTTTTCTTTATTCTTTGTTGAAGGAGGAATTTGCTTGCAAATACTTGACTTTGAAGCATGGCAGTTATTTTCATTAGCCGAAATTTCATATTATTTTCACCCCCTCATTCATTGCACATGTTTGCTATATTACTGCCATTTTGCAAATTATCAATTGTTGTTAAGATTATCAGAGAAAGAAAAAATAATTTAAAATTTACTCCATGGTGAAGCCTAATGGAACATGGTGTTGCAATGCGCTCGTCGGACATATTATGAATGGGAAGTGGTTAGCCAGTTTCTATCTAATATCACTTCATGTCATTTCAGTCATTTTGTGAAATATCATAGGCACTTCAAACACCTTGGAATATTTATTTTGTTACTGAAAATGTTCTTTACTGCCTTTAAAGTATTTAGTTACATTTTTATTAGCATCCTCATTCACCAACGCATTGTCGGTGGTAACCAAATCTCTAATTGAATTCTGATCCCAATCTGACTCGAGCCATACTAAAGCGGTTCGTTACGTAACAACCAAGCCTGGATATCAATTTTGAATTAAGTAAAATTAATGATGATATGATGAAAGATTAAAGATAAAGTTGAGTTAATATACTAAAACATTGAGAGAAACTTTCTTGTAAGCATTTGGTTAATGTACTGTGTATTACATACAGTTTAATGTACAATTTATACCGTGAAGTTTGGAATATTCAAATCGATAAGACATTGAATCAACCTTGCTGAAATACGTGTTCACTACACGTAGAAATTATAAGCGGGACTGCGCTAATGTGTGAAATAAGATTTGGTCCAAACTTTTCAGCTTTATATCATCATACAATTTTGAATGTGAGGGCGTTTGAACATGACGATAAACAACCTTTTCAGAGGACAGTTCTTGTTGATATATTCTTCCAAAGTTATATTAAAAAAACAAAGTAGAAGGCTCACAAATTATCTTTAATCTTTATGAGAACACGATTTTCTCTTTAATACGACTCTACACTGGCCGCGTTGGATACCCTTGGTTGGGCTGGGCATGGACAATCGTCCTTAGCGGCAAGCTCATTCGACCGGTGTGTCTTTCGGTCCCACGGGAGTTGTCCGCTGTGTAAGGGATGCCGTATATGATTTCAAAATGTGCGATCAATGGTCGAGGAAACGGGGTGTAATGATAAGTATTACGTGCAGCATAGCACCCAGGATGGTAATATGATGTTATGATATCATGCTAGCAATTATTAAAGGAAAACAGAATGTATTTTGTTAAGGTGATGAGGAGAACATTAACTTCGTAAATTTCAAAGAGAGCAGGAACGAACAGAAGGCAGGAGCTGAGAGGAATAGATAGGTTTATAGGGTTATAAGACAGATAATGAGTGAAAGGTGGAGAAGGGGGCGGGTAGACAAACAGAAACAGATTGGTATATAATAGATGGGGGACGGAGATCGAAAAGGACGGAGCCAGGAAAGACAAGTACGAATTTGAAATAAAAAAATTGAACATAACGAGATCGGACAATGTTTCTTTGATTTCCAAGCAGGCATCGTACGTATTTCGCAACTTAGTCGAACAAAAAAAAACACCTTGAATTTATTTCAAATATAATTATTGATATTGTAAACATATCTTGCATATGACTAACACCGTACGGGTTTTTTCTTAAAGGGATCCGGTAACTTTGTCTCAGATTCTGAAACAAAATTCTGGATTTAGCTCATGATGCAATGATAATTATAAAACTTAAGGTCAGTCAGGAACCCCATGACTTTAACAAGCCGATCGCCTGTCTAATTATCAAGATATTTATGATTGGAATTACAAATGTTGAAAACCGTTCGCCTGACGGTTTTCATAACACTACAGTCTATTGGGGAAAACGAGTATGGTAACACCGGTCACTCAAAGATTTTTACTTTTTTGAGGCACTTCTTGATCATTTGAAGCGCAATTTTTTTAGGGCTTCAATATTACACCATATCACAGACACTGATAACACGTAGGACCGTGTATCTCAGATTTAACATTGTTAAACGATCCATTTGACATGAGGGCAATTATGAATCTGCGCAAGTTTATATGCTCATCTTTTTGCTAAGTTTCGCTCCATCACGATTATCTTTTATTGCAACTTAACCACCAAAATAAAAAATCCATTGGACATTTGCCCCATCATATATCAACATGTATTACCCTCAGGTTAAGCACATATTTTGAATCCTGTTTAAGGCCGAAAAATTGATTCTTCGTTTCTTGTCCCCCTGTCCCCCACCCATTTTCTTTATTAAGTGTTTGTTTGTATATTTGTTTCCTATAAGATGAAACGATGAGGAATATGATGAAATCCACTGTAGATATCATGCCAGTCACAAAAAATGTCTACTTGTAACGAGCGTCTGCAGCCCATGGATAAAATAATATTTCTTAATACTATAATAGAGAGAACAACAATTAATTCAAATTTCCTAGTCCATGTTTGTGTGTCTGAAAATTTCAAATAATTATCAAACATTTTTGGAACCATTCTAACTTTCTAAAACCATGACGAGTTATTTGTATATATTTTTATTTGGCCTCTATATGTGAGCATCTCTACTTTCACATGTTTCAAAGGGAGTCACACACAGGTGTCCCTTCTGTACTACATTACTCATTGACAGCATATTTCAAAAGAGGAGATTCTATTTATCTAGTTGACATGCTTTTCTTGCTTGTGTGCATGATGATGATCTGCAACTTTTCTCCTCGACGCGGCGGTTGCTGATCGGCTAATTGGCGGTTGTTCTCCCGGTCGGCCCTCCACCACCACATCGACGTGTCTCCGCCTCGATTGGTATGACTGAACATGACAAACATTGGGACAAGTTGAGAAGATACAGGGCTTATTTTGAGGGTGGAATGCAGCTTATGCAGTTCTCGCCTATTTCCCTTGTTGATTTTTGTGCAAGGTTTCATGTCCTTGACAAGTCAAGAAACAGGTTTTGCAGGGCAAATAGTTCCATCTCTGTTTAAAGGTACTATGTCCCACTTGCAGGCCCAACAAACGAAAAGGTTAAATTCCAACGGCATTTGAAAGACAATACTAATTTAAAAAAACTTCCCTCAAAACGAAAGGGCTTGAAAACGTCTTTTAATAGGAAAATAACGACCGTTAGCTATCGAATCGACTTTAGGGATCGCAGTCCGTTTATCAAATAAAATGATTTTCGGACTCTGTTACCAAATGGTCATACGTTGTGTGCTGCGCAAAGATTCAATTAGATTAATTTTGGCCATTACAAGAAGTGGGTTATTGATGTAGACAAATGCTCATGAACCCTTTTTAGCTCATTTTCTGGTTGTTATTACCAAAGAAAACAAGAAGTCAGTCAGTCACTCAATAGTGTCTGACAGTGAAGTCTAGAAAGTGAACGGGTTTTCTTGCATAATTTGAACATTAAAACACTGCTAACGTTTACATTTCACTCGCAGGGACTCTAACCATGTAACCTGGTGATCCACGATCCCATGACATAATCTAGACCACAACACCCCTACATGTATTAGCACCAGATGTTGATACTATTAAGTCAAGTGAATGATCCAAGAACAACAATAATGATAACTTACTACTAAACCCGTTGTCCAGTTTTTCTTCTTTTAGCGCATTAAGTTCATTCGGACTAATTATTCAAAAGAAAAACGGGTAGGTTTCTTTATTAAGTCTTTTTAAACACTTTGGTTATAAAGCGATGTTAAGGCATTCAATGCCTTGTTTCGTATATTGTCCATTCCAACGCGCTAGTATTCACTTTCAATTTTAATGCATGTAGTTCTCAAACTAATCGACATCTTGATATTCAAAACATATCAATATTTTGATTTAAAAACAATAATTTTATGCTTCTTGAAAAATAAAAAGTGTTAAAAGAGCATTGGTACTACGTTAACTTTACGAACAATAACAATTGCACGAAAGGAAATTGTCATTAAAAGGGGAAAATGTTACGTTAATTATGAAAATGGGGAGGGGAGGGGGAAATAGTATTCGTTTTTGTACAACAAGAAAATTTGAGTATAGGCCTTCATTTGGAAACTACATTATGTTGTCTCTTCACTCTCCCATCTAACACGTCAAATGAAATCACATTTAAAAAACTACAATGATTCAAAGCAAAGCAATTAACTACCTCAGAAATATGTTCTGTATATTTGCTCTAAAACCACGCAGAACCATGAATATTAAAGAGCTCAATTTGCATATTCAGTATACTTATAGTAGGTAAAGAAGTAGACTGTGCAGATTCAGGTACACGTACAATCCCGAGATCATTAGCTTCTGATAAATGGGTTGCAAGACAGTGATGGTGATGGAGTATCAATCCCAAAACAGTTTTAGCAATTGGCCTTGAATTAGATCAACAAATACATTTTTGATATAGTTTCCGTTGGCTTTTCGATTTCAAATACTGTTTTGTTTATAACTTTGTGAGGGGTGATTTGAGGTCAACTCAGCTCTTTGATAATAGCGGTGCTCAGTGCCATATCTTAAACAATGGCGTGCCTTTGGAAAATAACGAAATTACACAACGTTTCTATACCATTAAATAGTTCATATAATTTTGGATGAGATGATTCCTTTTTTAAATTAATCCTTTCTACACACTGTATTTGCAATAAGTGTAAGTACGAAAATTGATACAATGCCGAGATAATCTGGGAATACATTTAAATTTTAGGATGTTTTCACTGGACACCGACTTTTTTTTATATGAAAGTGCTCTCTTACATCAATAGCTCAAAGAATACCAAACGTATACAAGTCATTTGAGTATAAGAAGAAGACGGTCACTCTTGGATGTAAATACGCCTTTGCTAGATTGTCAGATACAAAAACAGTACAATGAAATGACTAGTTAAGCACACCTTACTGTACGGAATAAACGCTTAAAGTTGATAATTTACATCGTTTGTTGTCGATGGTGGAAAATGATTTTGGTTAACGATGTTCTATGACTGTCCTCTATAAGTGAAGAATTTAAGAGTTGCCATGAATTCTGGGATGAGTGATACAGCACAGTTATTAGTAGAATAATATAACTTTTTCTAAATAGATAAGAAAACTATTATTAAGTAATTAGTAGAGTAGAGTTTAATGTAAACGTCTTACGCAATTTTATATCCGTTTCTTCCCAGGTAAATGATTTATACTACGAAGATCTGGGGTATCATCTGATATGGCGTATAGTAAATTTAATATTCGATGGCACACTTTTTAATATCTCCCGTGTGTATTTGAATTGGCCATGTGTGTCTTTCTCATAATAGCGAGCTTCTTAATGAAGGCAGACTCAAATATAAACAAACCGAATTAGAAGGGGTTCAATGTGCTCAAAGGCAGTTAATCTATATTTATTTTGATACATGTATCATTATTATCTTAGTAACCAATTTCAGGTTGTCCTATGTAGTCAAACGTTATAAGAAAACGAAGATAAGATGTAGTGGTGTTCCCCAAGGATCATTATTAGGCCCAACTCTATTTTGTGTCTGTATATAAAATCAACTGCCATCAGTAACTGATTATTTCAATTTGTTGCTGTTTGCTGATGATTCCAACCTACCTCATACTTTTTTTAGCTGGCCAGTGCGAAATTAGTGTAAACAAAGTGAATAACAACATACAGGAAATACAAAAGTGGTACATTGCTTTAATATAAACTTAATTCAATGAAAATCAATTTCATGTTAATCAGTAGTAGGAGGGCGGAAATAGGTATAAATTTCATATTATTTCATATTTTAGTTGTATATTGTAAGATATTGTTAAATTTTCTTTTTTTTGTGAAGCACCATTTTTTTCTCCATTTTTTTCGTTTCCTGAACGTTGCTCGAACCAAAATACTATGTTTAGCTATAAAGGGTTTGGCTCGACTAACACAGGTGCTTGTACCTGGCCCTTTTTACCAACATAATTATATAGCAATGTATTTATTATGTATTACATGCCAACATATTGACTAAGACAAATAACAGTTAGGCCTACTCATATTTCGATATTGTATTTGTGGGTAATAGTGGGAAATTAATGAAGGATAGCGGCAAGAGCAGTGGTATGAACAATTGAAAAGGAGATAAGGAACGAAAAATGATTGGTAATAGAGAGAGATATAATGTCTTTTCATTTTCTCTCATTAAACATGCCTCGTAAAGGTATTTAAGACGTAGCAGTGATTTAATGTCATATAATAGTATATAGTACCGGGATCAGAACAGTCTATGAACAGTTTGACCAACTTGGTTTCAATTGGTCGCAACATAGCATATAAATATTATTCTGTTTCGTGGCTAATATATACTCTATCAAACACACACACAAAACAAGAGTTAAGTATTTAATCAAATGTTGGCGATATTATTTCTAACTGGATCATTACTTATCCAAATATAATTAGAGTCTTGAAAACGCCCAATATGTTTGTTGTTGGCTCATTAGGCAAACCAAGCAATATGAGTTTTTTGGACATTGAGGATAGTACAAATTATCTATTCACTTTACCATACGGTAGTGGTTTCGTAGCTGAAACAGTCGTAGAGCAGCAAACTTTCAACATTATGTACATGTATATATTTGACTTCCTTAATAAACGTTATTCTTATCATTTTAACGTTATCAAAGTATCGGCAATGAGGCCATGAGAACGTTCCTTCTTTCTCTCTTTATCATGTTCGATTCAAAGTTTTTGAAAGTCTCATTATTTGGCCCATACCAACAATATCTTTAAACAATTAAGGGTTTTGACTGTATATGAATTAGGTAGGTTAAAACTGGGAGAATTTATGTACAGGTCTGAAAAGGGACTATTACCAAACTCACTTCAAAACTGGTTTAGATGCAACAGTGATGTACATTGTTATAACACCCGAAACTCCAAGAATTTGCATAGCATGTATTACAGAACTGCTACTGGCCAAAGAAGTGTCAAAGTATCAGGGTTACGGTACCATATTGCTCCGATTGTCTCATTTTTGCTCGCGTGAACATTGCCAGCACAAACCACTGACCTCTACCTCCTGAACGGATCATCGCACATTCCCATTCACTATACGTTACGTACTAAAAGGCTGTATTGTCTGACCGTTCATGAATATTCATGTTTTGCTAAACTCGGCAAAATGTTTGCTTTTACTAAATGGAAAAATTACCTTCATTGCTACCGGGGCTAGACTCGATAAGCTTCGCTTTTTCTAGCCCCATCTACATTACTTACCTTTTTATGTTTTAATGTTGATGTTTGTTAACTGATGTAGATTGTCATTGTTCTTTTATGCTTATGTATCTGTTTTTCATTTGCTCTATGTGTCAAATGTGTACAATGTATTCTGTTACCTTGTATATTTTACTGGTTTTTAATGTGGAAAATAATGAAATGAAAAATGAAATGAAACCATCTTTAAGTTCAGATATAAATGATACGATACCAGTGTTGATACACAAGCATGCGCAGACGACAGTTGTCCTCGCTCTTGTCACTGTTCATCCCCTGACCTCTGACCTCGCGAGTGGACAACACAGTCAGGTTCAAAATCGGAGAAGGAGGATCGTGGAAAGCGGGTTTATGACTCGAATCGTCAACGGCCTAATTACTACATGTTTGAGAGATTGATGGGTATTACTTCCAAACGGAATTTATGACATTTTCCCGAATGTACAGGAACAGAATTTGACAGAAGATAATACTACTGGCTGAAGATCTTTCGAATTGGACAATGACAATACAAATGCACCATCTTCACCATATGCCTTGGTTTGATGTCCATTTAGAGGTCTCTCCGTATGTTTCCAATTTCTCAAGTAGCAATAGTGTTTTGCCTTGAATTTTGCAAGCTTCCGTAACTTTGTTTTAAAGGGCGGGTGACCACAATACTAGTTGTGAGCACGAGGAGGTAAAATAATGCAACGGTATTTGAACCCAAAGTTGGACATAGGAAGGATGGGTAGGAAACATTGGCAATAAACGAATGGAAAAACAACTGTATAATAGTGGCGTCTAAAAAGAGAATTTGCGTCGTTATCTACGCATGATGGAAGGGGGACATACTTTAACTCATGGCTCTCTATCCCTTACAAGCTTGGTCTTTTGTTGTTTCACTCAGATTGGGAGATGGGGGGGGGGGGGGTGGGGGGTGGGGTTCACAATATGTGTAGATAAAATCTTGAGAGATTTTTGTTTCTTCTATGAAACGAATAAACAAAATTCTCAATGTTTGAAGGCGTTCAGAGCCTCCTCAGAAGAAAGAAAAGCAGATATCCCAGCATGCCCAGCGTGTCTGCATTATTCAGATCCTGACTTCAAAGTAGCATTGTGTCTTGCGTGCATTAACCAAACTTCTCTTAACCTTATTATGAAGCAGGTTATTGAAAGTTTGAAGTTATTGAATGTTGAAGTCTTAAAAATAGCACCTTATGATATTTTCTATAATTGTTACTTCATATCTACCCTTGATGTAAATGAATTAATGTTTATTTCGTTATTTAATTGATTTCCAGTGACAAAAACACATGATCGCAGGGACTTATATAGAAAAAACACGAGATCAAATTGAACAGCCTCGTCCATCATTTACTGAAATGAGCTGATATTACACGGAAGTATTTCAAATGGGGATTGAAAGTGCGTTTGGGTCACTTTCTTGAAAGTCTTTGCGATCGTGTTAATGTCATTAATGACTAACAGAAAACCGTATGTTGTTAACAAAATACACACTGATACAGGGAACTGTAAGTGATATTGAAAGGAAAACCTTTTATGCCCTGAGAACACTGCCCCGATTTGTTTGGAAATGAGAATAATCTATTTTAATTTGTAGATGTATAGAAACCGTAATTTGACGTATTTAATCCCACTAATCACTGGACGTAAGCTAATTGTAAACATCACAAGATCATGCATGCGAACCTACGTTTATACAACGGCGGTGTAAACTAAAAAATATCTTAATTGAAAAAGGTACACGTTATGTGTAATGACACATACAGACTAAAATGATATCATCATATTTCCTGAACACTTCCGGTTCCGTTTCTTGTCACTGAAGAAGATTGGTTGAATTTCCCACGACCTTTCAGCCCCTATCATGGAAAAGCTTCGTTTCACGCAATATGGGCATGACGTGATTTTAAATAAAGACTATAATTAAGCAAACAAAAGAACAAACAACAACAACAACAACACATTAAAGTACTTTTGGAAAAAAATTATGTTCTTTCCATCTCTCTTCGTCTCACTTTCTTTCTGCCTGCCCCCTTCTCTCTCCCTCCCTCCTTGTCCCTCTACACCGCTCTTTCTTTGTCCATCTTCTGTCTACATGTATCCATCTATCGATATATATAAATATATATTTATATATTTATCTATCTTTTTATCGATTTATCTTTCTGTATGTATTTCTGTTTCTATTTCCCTCTTCTTCTCTTCTAGTATTTATTCCACTTCTTTATTATTATCTTTTTAAGCTATTGAATCAATTATTAATACCTATTTGTCTTGCCTAATCATCTCATTATAAGAGTACACGTACTTTTCTCAAAGATTCAACAGTGCATTTCCGTGATTAATTTTGTTTCTTTTTCATCCCACCCTCTCCCAAACTAAACACAAAATTCGCACTACAATGCATTTTTGGGGTATACTGCTTGCCCCTATCCCTGAAACTACTTCTTCACCAAAAAAAGGATATTAAAAAGCAGATAGAAAAAAAATAGCAATAACTATACAGTCAAACACCAAATCACACAAAACAAAACATATTAACTAAAAGAACATAAAATGTTGCAAAAAATATATAATTACCGTTCATATTCTGTCAGCCATGAAGATAATCATGTATCCTACTCAAGTGATTATGACTAAAAAAGGGAAGGGAAGGATTTGCGCAAGCATGCCAAGTAGGGTCGGTCGTCTGCGTATATGTCATCGTGTCTGGCTCAATCTATTTAAATCAAACTATTTTCAAGAATTTATATTTTATACATTTCTGTTTGATTTATTCTGTTTTCTTTCGTTCTTCCAGGTACCCACATCATCGGTACAGATCGCAAACGCGGTCGCCAGACCTACACCCGAGCTCAGACACTGGAGCTGGAGAAGGAGTTCCACTACAACCGCTACCTGACGCGTAAGCGACGCATCGAGATCGCCCAGGCCGTGTGCCTCTCCGAGAGACAGATCAAAATCTGGTTCCAGAATCGACGGATGAAGTGGAAGAAGGAACGAGTACGGGACGGTGCCGGCGACGAGGAGGACGACGATGCAAAGGAAGGCGAGGGCGATGACGCCAAAAGCTGCAGCATAAAAGAGGATGAGGACAATGAGGTGGACTCAGATAAGGACCAGGGAAGTCATTAACGTCATCGCCATCCTCATCGTCGTCGTCACCGTTAGTGCGATCTTTTTTCCTCATCATGAATACTTTCTTCACCATGTGTATCTTTCTTGTTTATGGGAATCATACTCACTTTCACCATCAGCGTCGATCTGCAACGATATTGCCCTTGAAAAGTAACTAAAAGATGTCTCTGAATCTGAAGGGAACGTCGGGTAATTCTTTTCATGTTATACGCTCTTTTCGTAATTTAGCATTATGATGTATTTATGATAATGAAATTAAATAATATTATTCAAGAAATGTTCTCATACCAGTAGCGATTTGGGATTTGACGTTATTTTACCAATTGCATAGGGGTTTTGTAATACTCTCTTTTGCTTACTAACTTACTATTCAAAGTAGTTTGCCTGTTATTTTGGAATGCATCCAAAGTAAATGTGCATTTGAGTTTCCAACGGCAGAAAATTATCAAGGAGAACAATAAAAAAGGAGGTCTTTCATGATATCACATTTAAAATGAAGGTGTATAACTTTCCACTGTTTTTCTCCAATATTTATAAATGCATTGTCTTTTTGCCAAGTACGAAGAAAAGACAAATGGAAAAAGAAGATGTTTTCATCTTTTTCTGTCCTTTTTTAATACGCTGCATTTTTAATACATTCTAAGATTTCCAATTCTAACCTCTTAACAACACGTTAGGTGTCACATTTCATTCTTGGTATTCATTTATACTTTTATCAATATTTGATCGTGTTAGTAGAGACAGGTATGGTGCATGTTTTCACTTTTAAATATATCTCTTTTTTTAGATAACTTATGCAGATTAAATCAATGAACATACCAGTATACATTCTTGTCCGCTATATGGCGAACACAATTTAATATCATGATTCACAAAAGAAATGTCTGTATTCCAAAATTTCCTTTTTTAAGAAAATCATGAAGTAGTCCAATTGAAATTGCAGATTCTGTAAATCTTCATCGAATATTACGCATATTTGAGTATTGTACCCAACATCCTCGAGTAATATATCATTAAACTGGTTTCGTTTCATATTTTATTTCTACGATAAGAATTTTAAAATGATTTGCATACAGGTCGACATTTTCCTAAGACAAAGCGGTGACTTATGCCTCTTTGAACTGTCAAATTAAGTTAGAAGAATATTGTACACAGTGATAAAAAAAGTATGAATTGTTCATTTATATATCTGAGAATGAAAAGGAAATATACCTCCAAAGTGCGACAATATCAGTGTATTGTTTTTTCAATACAGATCGATCAATCGATCTTATTTACTGGGTGTAAGCCACAAATATGTTTAAATAATTGAAATTTCTCACAGGAAGCATTACATTTATATAACGAAAACAATTATTGTCCTATGGCGAACTAATGAATATTAATGAGTCAGAATAAATCAGGAGGGCTTAGGTATTTGTTCTAGTTCATCGTGACTGTGCCATGGACCAGTGGTGGCCTGGTGGTAGAGTCGCTGCCCGCAAGCAGTAGATACAGGTTCAAGTCCCGCTGGTTCCAAGATTTTTTCTGACTTGTTTTTCAATACAGATCGATCAATCGATCTTATTTACTGGGTGTAAGCCACAAATATGTTCAATTAATATCAGTGTATATTATTCAAACAAGAAGAAGAAAAATTAATGTGTCAACTTTCAAATAAGAAAAAGAAGTTATTTCTCAACCATTAATAGCAGTACTCCAATAATTAGATGAGTGATATGGGTGCTCCATCATCTGTTCTGGCGATGCAGATAGGTTTGGGTTAGGGTTACAATTGGGTTTAAAGAAGGGTCGGGTTTAGGTGTTATGTTCAATTTCGAGATCAGTGAACATCTCATCTGTAAATAACATAACATGTCGTTCACCTAAAGATCTAGAACTGGTTACATCTTTTCAAAATGTTATTGTAAAACATTTAAAAGGGAAATTGTATTATACTCGTGTTGTAAATAAAGTACGGGATATGCGTTGTTTAAATCTGTTTCTTGGAAGGCACTGATTTCATTATAACATTTACTTGCGTCAGATTTTGAAGAAGGTTGAATAGATGAATAATCGAATTGGTTGGTTTTGTTAATTAATCATACACAACAAATATTAATTCATGTCTTCATCTTCTGCTTGGTTGTTAGATGATTAAGTATTCCCCCCATCAATATTCATTATTGATTTCATTCCATGCATAAATCATACATAAAAAACATCTAATACAATAACCAAGAAACAGTTCAAACATAAATGAAATAATTGCGTGTTGACATCAGCTAGAATGATGCTAATAAATAACTAAATAAACAATCCACCTTGACTATTATACACTAAGAACCAATCAGGAAAAAAAATTGAATGATATTTAATGTAATTATAGCACCCCACATATAAACAGAACAAACAACACACACACATAAACACAGAACAAACAAAAGGCAAACAAAACAAAAAGAAAGAGAGAGAGACAGAGAGAGAGAGAGAGAGAGAGAGAGAAGGAGAGAGAGAGAGAGAGAGGGGGTAGAAAGAGAGAGAGAGAGAGAGAGAGAGAGAGAGGGGGGGGGACAGAAAAGAAAACACAAATAGAAGAGGAGGGCAGCTTGTAGCGGCTGGGAAGAAAAGGTCAAGCAAGTATAAATCATAAAACTTGCCATCTAGTATCTAGTTTCCTTTAGTATTCGTAATGAATTGTCAATGTATTTCTTTCAGTAGCAATGTCTCTTTCCTCGTGTTTGCATTGAGGTAATTTCTCTCTTGTTTCTGGGGGGGGGGGGGAGGGGGGCGTGTCTTTTTCTCCCTACTAAGAAATAACATATATTTAATTACTAAGACAACATTATTAATTATTTGCCCTGATGACGTTGTTTAGTGAAGTTAAATTTGAACTTCCTTCCATCCAATCTCTTTAAGAATAATTGTAAGATGTAGCATAATTACCACAATGTTCACACAAACCCCCTTATCATATCTCATTCAAGAAATATGAGCTGCCATGTTCCATCTTTCTTCATCTAAATTACTGATCGATTGATAAATTGATTTTCTCATTAATCAATGAATGAATGGATTGATTTAATTGTTGGATTATTGATTGAAAGGTTGGTTGATTGATTGATTGATTGATTTATAAGTTCTTTATTGAATAAGTTTGAAGGATGATTGGCTGTCATGTAATGATGTTTTTGGTGATTTGTTTGGTTATTTGGTTAGTTAGTCACTTAGTTGGTTGTCTGGTTGGATAGTTTGGTGGGTTTGCTTCGGTGGATGGTTACTTGGTTAGATTGTTGGTCGGTAAGATGGTTGGTTAGATCGTTGTTGATTGGTTGGCTGATTGGTTGGTGGGTTGTTTTTGTTGTTGGTTGGTTAGTTACTTGGTTAGATTGCTTGATTTGTTGGTTACTTGGTTAGATGGCTGGTTGATCGGTTGGCTGTTTTGTTACTTGTTCGGTTTATTGGTTGGTCACCTGGTTAGATGGCTGATTCGCTGGTTAGTTGGTTGTTCCAGTGAATGTTTGGTTTGTTCGGTTGATTTGCTGCTTTGCTTGCATGCTTGATTAATATCTTAGTTAATTGTAAAATATTTTTTCCCTCATAGAACTTTAATTGGGTTTTCACACATCACACCCCTCCCTCAATATAAATTTTATCACTAGCAAAATCTGAAAAACAAATTTTGTTGTCGTTTTTGTTTTGTTTATAGGCATTGTAATTTACAAATATACCCTACCCCCGTAAATAATTCTGAATCCATCCCTGTCAAAACACATACGACTAGACTTTAACAAAAAAAGGATCCATTCACAATTGTTTAAATTTGAGAGTATTTTGCTTTATGAAATTTGAATATAAGTGTGTTTTATAAGTACAATAAACACATGTGTGCTTAAATTGTAAACAAGCCCTGACAAACATACATTGTCACCAAACCCATGGTATGGCTCCCGTGACATAGGGCTTTAGTAATTTATCGTACGATCATTTGATTGTACAAACATTGTAGTTTTCACTTGCAAAATATCAATCAATCATTGACTGCAGCCCCTGGACAACGCAGTGTGCCTTGTGGAAGGAAGAAAAAACTCCATCCTCCTAAATTAATAAATGAAAAGAAGAAAAGAGTAATAAAACCAACAAACAAACAAACAAACACACAAACGTACCCATTCGTGATCACAAAAAACATACAAATTCATGATCACAGCGCTTTATCGCGCCCTATTCTTCTTAATACCACTATTCCCCTTCTTCACCCCCCCCCCCGCCCCCTTCCATCCGCCTCGCACCAATATTTGCAATATTCGGTTTTGACTTCTACCGCAGACGCAAACCTGTAAATCAGTATACCGGTGATTAAACGAAGTCAATGGAGTGAAATGCTATAACTTTCAACACGATAATTACCATTTGAACTACATTATGCCACGCGATCTCCATATATACTTTTATTGAAGGGCAACTATACTTTTTTTTTCCTGCATGGCCGACCCGCTCAAGAGAGACATTTATATTCATAGATGCCTCGTGGAGAAACCATGAAATACGATTATTGCGAGAAAGAGTCATAAAGAAATCGTGAATGGTCATAACAATTTGCCGAGATAGGAAAACAGATAAATTACAATAAGCCATTATGTTGGGAGTTACAGACATCCCCGTTCATTTTTCACTTTCAAACCATCCTCAGTTGTTTCTATATTACCCGGCAAAGTAGACACTTGAATGTTGGAACCTTTACATCGTGTATTAAACAAAAAATTAAGGACAGTCCGATATTATCTTAGTCATGTTCACAACTTTGATATGCTAAGTAATCTCCACAGTTTTAAAATTTTTACCCTGTTTCCAAAATATCTTACCGTGTTTATTTTTATTGAAAACACGATTATTTGTTAGTTTGTTTGCTTGTTTTTTATCTTATTTATTAATTTGTAATATCTATTTTGTATTACAAAATAAGCTATATATTTGAAGACTATCGCTCTGGGTGGAGATATATATTCGCTGCCTTGAGGGCATATACACACAAGAGAAAACCAAAACATACAAAGAGACTAAAATCGAAACATAAACAGTCTTTGATAGTTACCTCGATCGTCTTTATAAAAATATAAGTTACACTCTATGTCAAATTCCTCCCTTTCACACGCTCCCTCTATATGACAATTGTACACTTTATATTTTATCAATATTCCAACAATTTCCGTCGACAATTACAAATGAAGAAGCTATTCTACGATTAATGTTTTAGTAAAGTTACACAACAACAACAAAACAAAGTTAAATCAAACAAAATTATGTTCACCCCAAACACATCTATTTTGATGGAAACAGATACAGTTTTGCTCGCTGTTACATGTTGCGTGTATTTTTATCATTGATACGTTAAATTTTGCGCAGCCCCACCCCCGAAAAAACAATAATGATAATAATGATAATAATAATAATAATAATAATAATAATAGGCCTAATAATATTAATGCAAGTTCACTTGGCGAGGTGGAGGGGAGGGGGTAAAGATATATAATAATCATTGTACGCGCTTTGTCTAATTTCGAGTGATATTTCAATCTCCAAAATAAAGCAAGAGTAGGCCTTTAACTTTTTTTAATATCATCTATCTTTGGTGAAATCAAATTGCTCCATGTTACTTTTGCTTATTATATTGTCGATAATGATTTCGCCTTAAAAATTAATAAAGAAACATAATCATGATGTAATTAATAAAAAGTTACGTAATTACATAGAAGTTTAGAGAAGAGAAAGCGAAGTGTAAACTGTTGAAGTATATAATTAAAGATCGGGAATGTAATTATTCAAACAGTACTTTTATTTCTGAATTCGTGCACCATCGAAAACTGAAATAGGCTAACATCAGTGACGACCTTACATGCACACAAGGGATACTTTTAGTTTGAACCCGATCCTACATTCACTCTCTCATTCTTGTTTTCAGCCTTCTCAAATTTCTTTTCTTGCCGCCAACCTTACCGCCATCAAACGAAGAAAATATCACGAAAGCGAGCCCGAAATTTTCGCGCTGATGTAGAATTTATGAGCCCGCTGAGGCCGCCCGTGCGCTGGCTAGTCACTCCAGCGGTGTCATCTCATCTCGCCGCCAGAGTTACGGGCAGACAGTGTGGTGAGAGATGGGGGTCAGGTGGCGAGGTCATACACATTTTTGCTCGCTCTCGATTGTTCTGAGAGTGAGACGGTGCTGAGTGCGATTATTTCATTCTCTGTTTTAATTTGATTTTTTCCCCTTTCTTCAGCGGTGTAAAAAGCTACTAGTTAGTGAACGTTATTAAAATGTGTCATACTCTTCCACATTTGAAATAACAGACGCGATATTAGTCGAAGATCATGAAAGAAATTCCTTTTTAAAGGTTATTTAAAAAAATAATATAGCCTATAATGTGTAGTGAGATTGAAGATGTAGGCACTTATTGTGATACAGATGACGGCGAGCCTGGCAAAATCGAGATATGATAAAAAATAAAATTAAAATATTTTTATGGGTAAAGGGAAGACCGTTCTCACCGAGGAAATGATTCTCATGTAAAAAAATTGTATTCTAAATGCCTTTGAAAATTCAATACTGATTAGAAATCGGGCATTATGTTTAAGCTGTCAACATTGTGTCCAAAGACTGCAATGATTTCTAACCTTCATCTTTTCTTTATTAAACCTTTAATCATCAATCACATATTATTCCCATGCATGATTATTTGCGGTAATGAACGGAATTGTGGAATTCATACTGCATTTAAAATGAAACAATACATTCATCGCAGAGTTACCAATGTAGATAAAATTTCATTGGTGTCATCAGTAGCATGACGAAGCAAATATTATTACTCCTCTATTGATTTAGAAAAATCAAAATAAGTCATTTTCACGTATTATATCAAAATTAAAGACGAAGCAAGCACATCAGTTATTATTTAATATTTTTCATGATAATATAATAATAAACTACATGACTGTCGTTATGGGGCTGTTCTGAACAGTAGGCCCTATATGATTTTATTTTACTTTGACCTTGTAAAATGCATATTCTGAATTCGATTACACATATGAATTGAATTGAATTGATAATGTTTTTATTGAGAATAAAAGAACAACAATGCATCGCGGCCTACAAGGCCGAATTGGGCAATGTTTTACAAATGTAAAATACAATATATAAAAACATTCATATTAAATGACATCAAATTAATGAACTGAACTTGAATGAGTAAATTTAAAAAAATAATATATAACCTTAAAATTCTTATTTCTTATTATTATTTGATCTCCCTAACTCACTGTTATATAAAAAGGAGATAAAGAAAAGTGAAGAAGAACATGATGGTAGTGTAGAGTAAAGAAAGCATATAAAAGAGGATGGTAAGGTTGAGAAGAGGATGAAGAGGGAGAAGAAGAGAAAAAGTAGAAGAGAAGGAGGATGAAGAAGAAGAAGAAGAAGAAGAAGAAGAAAAAGAAGATTCAAATGGATGATACATTTTCAGAAAAGATTGTCTATTTATTTTATCCGTTGGGCGAAAAGAATGGCATGATTTAAACTTAGGAAGAGATCGTTGCTAAAGAATCCAATGTTGCTAGAGTCTAGGGTAAACAACGCCATCTATCGACGACATTAGGTATAGCATACGGTACATGGAAAACAAAGATGTAGAGAGTGAAGGATAGACCGAAAGAGAGAGAGAGAGAGATAAAGAGAGACAGAGAGAGACAGAGAGAGAGAGAGAGAGAGAAAGAGAAAGAGAGAGAGGGTGGGATGATCAAGGGATCTAAATGTTTTTTTTTTTAATTCTCCCCCTTTTTTCATAAAATTATCGTAAACCTTTATACTACACACACACACACACACGCACACACACTCTCTCTCTCTCTCTTTTTCTCTCTCCCTCTCTCTCTCTCTCTCTATCTCTCTCTTTATCTCTCTCTCTCTCTTTCGGTCTATCCTTCACTCTCTACATCTTTGTTTTCCATGTACCGTATGCTCGTTTAGCCCCATTACCTTATTTGATTGAAGAACATACCATTGTTTTTTCAGCAGCTATAAGCAAAATTCGACGTTGCCAAAGTTATTTTCTCCAAACAAAATATTCAGAAGATATTGAATCCAAAGATAAATATCAACAGTAAACAGGCGGAATGCTTTCAATTGATTTTTATTTTAATAGTTTGTCTGTTTTTTTATTGATATTTTATAAATGTGAGCTACTGTTTCTTCAATTTTAATAATGAAATTGACATAATATGTTCAATCATCTTTTTTTTTTGTTAATTCGTATTATTCTGCTTTAATGGTGCAAATAACTTTACACTCTGCAACATTCTACACAACACGCTGTTGACTTTCACTATTCAACGCATTCCCCGTCGGATGATGGCGTACTTCTCACTTCAGTTGCAGTCGCCGTTCGTCTACTGCTGACTCGGCAACAAAATATTCCTGCAAATATCCAAGTTTACTTACTGTACAGTGTACATCAATTTTGTCTCAAATTAGTTAATATCTTCGTTAGATCCGAAGTCATTTTTCGTACAAATATTTCAATTTCACGCCATTGAAATACATTATCCAGCATCAACGAACCTTCAGTAACAATTACATACGTTATGCAAATGAAATGGTGTTTAAAATCAGACGTATCTGTTCGTTGTAATGTGTGGCTGTTATTCTCAAGAGTATAATCAGCCCCGTAGTAGATGGCGCCAAGTAGAATTCACGGAAGAGCGCCATCTCTCGGCATATGCGCTATAAGGTAGAGATGCTGACGAATTGTCGTTATCTTTGACCGGGATGTATAAATCATTTTCTCATTTCTTGAACAGAAGTTGCTGTTCTCACGCAAGCATATCCCACAGTTGTCCATTATAATTATTGCCTAATATAAATAGTTTATCAAAATTAAAAAATGTCATGATTTAACTGAAAAAAATACTATATATTAGTGCATCCACACAAAAACTTATTACTATTATCAATATAACTTGGATGCTGGTGTGAGGAAATAAGATTTTTAGGGAGGAAATTGGAAATTTATATTATCAATATAAAGAAAACAATTAGTGGATAGTGAGGCAATGACGTCACAGACTCATGACTGAATTGCCAATTTGTCTTGTGATTTTCAAAGTTGTTCATGTCATTACAAATTCATGATTTTCTTATTAGTTATACGAGTTTGCTCAAACTTTTTTTGATTGGTTTGAAAGTAATTTATTTATGAAATGGATTTGCCTTTTAATTTCAGTGGTGAATAAACTCCAACCCCATTTTTTTCGAGAAATCGACTCAAGACTCAAATACCCTATTGTTTATACATGAGAAATCATGTTTGGATAATGTAATACGTCATTGTGATGTTCGCACAATGCAATAGGTGACGCAAGAGGCGTTTGAAATTTCCTTCAGTTGATTTGTCGAAAGAAGTGGGCTTCGTAATAATAAATCACATCTCGCCTATCGTGACAATGGATTTGATCCAGTCTATGAAAAAAAAACTCATATTGGGAAGACAAAGTAAACATGATTGAACATGTCTTCCCAACCAGTTGCGACTTGCGGTGTCTCATAAACCAACCACATTCGACGACATAATCTTTAAAAAACCTGAAGTCAAAACCGAAACGTGAACTCTTTTTGATCTATGTTTACGTAGTCATAAATTGGGGAATTATTAATCAAATATCATGCAAGATTATGATGTACGTGTTATTCATCATATCACAAACCTGTACACAGTAAGAAACAAGTCAGTGAATTTTATAATGACAACAATCGACACATACGTGACCTTTCACCTTTGACCTTCGACCTTCATGATCGCGAGAGTTCAGCCATGTTACTGATTTATCATGCACCCTCTGCGAGCTAGAGGTGCTAGTTTATGTATACGAGTCTCGACATCGCTGAATATGACTTTGTCTTGCTGGAGTGTGTCACTATCACGATCACAGCATAATTGTAAATCATAATGAAATAAAATACATGGATATTTATGGTGTGTAGTGAATCGAAATCAATCACAATTATCTGCCCAAATCTTTTGTATCTCATTTGAAAAACATAGCATTACTGAAAATGTACATTTTATTTATAACATCTCCAGTGTAAGGTCAGAAGGTCGCTAACTTTGTGTTAACGTTTATAAGTTAACGCCCTTCTGGCTCCAAACAGATGAATGTAGAAGACAATGTATTTTGGTTTTGAGATATTCGTAGGGGCTAATGGGTAAGGGTTACATCAATCAATTTAAGGAACAAGCATCAACAGTTCAAGGGGCTGGAAGTTAATTCATATTGCATTTTAAGGGGCGTACATGTACCTTTTCTATTTTGCTTATAATTTGACCTACTGGGTAATTCATACACTTAGGAAAATCACACCACAATAACTCACATCTTATAAGTAGCCATTATGAAGAAATTATGAAGGAATTTAAAAAATGTACATTTATTGGTTTTCTTGGGAAGCAGGAGATCTATAAATTAATTTTGGAGTGTGAAAAACATTAAATCACACACACGCACACAAAAAAAAATCATTTCATTGTTAGCCTAAATTGCATTAATTAAGGTTAATTAAAACCAAAGGGACCATAAAATAACGAAATTATATCCATCCCCATGTGGGTCACTCTTGTATACGAATCTAGAAATACATGATATTGGGGACGTTTGTGCAACATAATGAAACGTAAACGGCTTTAATTAAACACTTTCAATAAAATGTGTTTCCGATCGAAATGACGTTTCTCTGGGTACAACAAAAAATGTCTCGCTTGAATTCCACCCAACTCATGCACTTCGCAATATGGCATGTTTTTAACCTCCCCTTACTCTCTCTCTCTCTCTTTCTCTCTCCTTGAATCATCTTTAGATGAAGATATGAGAGGAGTAATAGAGGGCGGGTACACTGAAAGGTTTTTATACCGAGATGTCGTCCCTGGGTCCACATCCTAGAGGACACAGGGGTACAATTATGCTCCGGCCCGCGGGGTGAGTGACCGATAAAATGGGCGGGCACGGTTCTTTAACTGTCATTGTTATAGCATGGTACCGCTTGTGATGTTTTATGAACGCTTTATACATCTCTGCTATGATAATCAGGCCGAAGAAACAGAGATATTTCAAACGGCTAATAGACCCCCGGCGCTGCCCTTGTTGCTGATAATTATGACATAAATTCAAATAGAGCGAGACCCATGACAAAAACCATGACAAAAATAGTTTTGCGGTAAATAGGTAATTTATTAAGTAAAGTAATGCACCTCCTATTATTACAATTCTGGTAAAAAGTCATGCTGGAATCGGCAGAGGCTAGTTAAATTGCCTTTCGAAAAGGATAAAAAATCGTCCATCATTTTATGCAACATTACAAAGTGTAGCAAGACTTAAAGATGAAGTTGAGTTCTGGTCATGCGATTGCATTGTGAAAGAAACGGTGTGGAATCGACCAGAAAGGGTTGATCATCTAGCATATAAGAATTTGTGTTGCAAGGTATTGCAAGGTTCTGGAATCATCAAAATGATAAGAAATTGGCCAAATCTTGGTAAAGTTACAAACACTGTACACAGAAAGATGTATATGGGACTACACGAACACGTGGCGTAAAAAACCTACCCCCCCCCCCCCGAGTTTTACGATGTACATGACATATTTAGAATATGAAGGTATTTGAAGAGCCATGCTTTTTCAGGGAACATGTCTTATCTGATGTTCTTCCACACTTGCATAATAAGAATGATAACGCTCACAAATTATTTTTCACCTCTTCCCAGAACTCAACCTTCTCTTTAAGCTAAATTAAATATTAGTATTTCTGCAATAATGACAACCCATTTTTAGACCGCATTCTATATTATTTCAAAATTCGTAATCGTTTTAGCTACTACAAGTTGTTTATTAATTTGACCATTTTGTATTACGCTTTTGCAAGAATCGTATTTCATGTTGCCAAACAGAACAACAGTTTTCGTCATCTTCCGCCACTCTCCGGCACATTTCGTTATTTCCGTCATGTCCATGTCTCTCTGGGTGCACCTTTCGTCACCCTTCGTGCACCTTTCGTCACCTTTCGTCACATTTCGTCACCTTTCGTCACGCCTTTTCATCCTTGGATACGTGTCGTTACATTTCGTAAGCTTTTCTCACCTTTTCGTCACCTTCCAACGCATTCACCACAGTCATGTATTCACATTCTTAATACTTCGTCACCCTTTCGTCACATTTCATAAAATCAATCTATACGTGGTATCAGAGAGTGAGAGGGGAAGATAAAGAGAGAAAGAGAAAGAAAGAGAGAGATAGAAAGAGAAAGGAGAGAAAAAGGGAGAAAGAGAGAGAGAGAGAAAGCGAGAGAAAGAGAGAGAGAGAAAGACATACATACATACAGATTTTGTCCGTACAGCCGATTGGGCAGAAGTTTTTAAATCGTTAGAAAGCCATCGGTTTCCTGATGATCCGACATTTTTCTGTGGCTTTATGTCGTCACAGATATAGGATTATTGAAAGCTTCACAGGTTAATCTTAGGGTTAAAGTTAAAATAAGGAATAGGATGGGATAGTGTGATATATTGACCGATTGAGCTACATGTATGTATTGCCCCCGGAAAATGTGACGTAGGACCTGCTGTTTATATCGAATGTTTCCAGCATGTCCAGCCTAGAGCATTGCCAATTCCGAAAGCTGTATTTAAGTCAAGTGGCCACTTTTCGCCCCCTTCATTTGCAGCTGTAGTCCTTTCACTTTTTTTTTTCCAGAAGGAAATAGATCTGAATATGAACTGAAATCAATCAGGGCTTATAACACGAAACAAAATCAACCTTGACCATTGCATACACTCTGTGGTTTCTGATTATTGGACGAACTCTTCATCGCTGTTTGACCCGAGATTAAAATATAGGCCGTTATAGTTTAAAAAGGGACTTGGTAACATTGTTCAGATGAGAGAACATTTTCTTAATACATAATTATAAATCCACGACAAAACATAATTTCCGTTTTACATTAGTATTTAACCGAACCATTAACAAATTATTATTAAAGGCTGAGTCCACTCCAAAAATAATTTGCTTCTAATAGATGCAGAAAACAAGAGAAACAGAGCAAAATTGAGTAAAATCGGATAACTAATAAGGAAATTATGAGGACGATGCCATTAAGGCCTACAGCAATTGTATATGTATGGCCAATCCTTGGAGAGAAATGATGGAAATGCCTATATTTTTTTGTTGGAGAATCGGCGGCTTAACCGATTGAGATAGAAAACTAGAAAACCATTCTGTTGGGTTGGCATTCTATCTCGTTCCATCTAGTTCTTCGGAAAAGCTTTTTTTTTTTAAAGCCGTAGGTCCTTTGCCACTTATTTCAAGCGCACATATCAAACAACCAAACTGGGAATCATTCAAACTATTCCAATTGATAACATGTATCATGATTCCCCTAGTAACATTACGAACATATTTATATTTAAAACATATTTTAGAGGGGGAGGGGGAGGGGGGGGGGGGGGGGGCTCGGCGACGAAACAAACGTGATCGCACAATGTCATATATGCAATATGGTAGATCAAGATAATGGTGTCAAAATGACCTTGACCCGGTGTCTATTGTCATAGAATCATTTTTGACCCAGAATCACCGTGCTTACCCACATAATTAAGCTTGTGACGTCACAACTGTAACGACTTCATCTCCCGGTTCTATATTGTTTCAGATCACCTTGTTTTCGTTTCTCTTTTTTTTTTCAAACAAAAAAAGTGAAGGAAGAATGAAGATAATAAATGACATGCCACTCTTGGCGAGGCTTTTACCGCTTCCGATATTGCCCGGAGATCCGTCAAAGACGATCAGGACTAGTCTCAACTCAGACTGAGGAAATTTTGGTTTTGATAATGGTTGAACCAAAGAAAATAATTAAAAATACGAGGTTACAATTTCATGAATCTTTATTTTACCCATTATTTTAAGGACCATGCATCAAGTATGGTACGAAGCGTGAGGGAAACGATTAGAAGAGGGAGAAAGATCTAGAAGATGAATACCATCATCAAGGGAGGGGTTATCATGGTGCATGAGATGGAGAGAAAAGAAAGTGGATTGAGTAGAAGAATATAATACAAAACAAAGTAGAATTTCAGCCAGAAATATAAAGTTTCGATGACAGTCTTTTTATTCTGTATAACGCTTTGCACATACGGAAACAAACCAAGGTTAGCGAGCCAGACAAGGGCATCATCTAACACGAGAAGCCTGTAGGAGTATCTTGGCTCGTCAGTGTAAATCCAATGATTTGATGGCAGTGATTATGGTTGTAATTATGGAAAAATGATGATTGTTAGAGCAATATGATGGTATGCACAGTTAATAATGATGACAGTTAATTGATTGGATATTTGTTTTACCTTCTTTAGGCTAATCTAACGCAAGCATTTCCTTGTTATTAGAGTCCAAGGGACCTACGGCTTCGTAAGGCCTGGGCAGTGTCCAAGATAGTGGTCCTATATAGGTGTAGTATTTTGGGGGAGGGGGTGGGACAGGGGTAGTTGTGATATATCATCAAATAATTATGACAAATAAACATAATATTTTGCATTTAATTTCTTTTACGTAATCATCTCAATACGAATACGTTTGTGTCACTTCAATCAACTGAGCAGCAGCATTCTGTGCCTCAACCTGTGACACAGACTATCCAGGATCTTCGACCAGGTCACGGGCTCATGCAAAGCTGCAGAATACTTTTCACCAAGTGACCCCAAACAGACCTGAAATGCCAGGTGAGACACGCCGCAGAAGACATCGCGGAGACTAAAGGTGTTCTTCCTGCTGTATTGGAAAGCAGGTCTGTGGCATCAAATGTCAGGAAAAAAATGTGTGGAAATATCCGAGGCTGAATGGACATAACGGAAGGTATGATGAGCAGATAATGGTTATTGATAAGATTCTCCACGTTTTAGCCCCTGTGAGCTGTCAACATGGTATTGTCAAAATGTCCTAAATTTTGATGAACTGTCATCGATCCACCCCCCTTTGTTTTCATTGTGTTACTTTCTTTCTATACCGAGTGTCTTCTCCTAAAGTAAACTGAGACAAACTATCGAGAAGGAATTATATATTTGTTGTAACTATTATTATTTCATTATATGATGTTACTTGTATTAAAGGTAAAACAAAGTTTTGGTATGGGGTCATGAATTTCATTCAAATGAACATATTGGAAGCATATGCGATCGTACAATATTCAGTGATCGCGGTTGAAATCGAGTCTAAAATAATGAATTTGTAAATAATAAACTCTTTATAATGTATAGCTCCCTCTCAAGGTCAAGGTATTAATTGAGCTATAAAACAATGTTTCGTGACTAAAATCGACCGATTAGCTATTACCGTTGGGAAATTATATATCTCAACTACATAATCTGAGATTTTCATGGCCGTACGCGATATTTGAATTTTTTGAAAATTTCCCGGGAGCACCGTTTAATTGTTATATTCAATTTTTCTCGAAAGCAGACGTGTTTTAGAGGCAAAATTTCGCAGTGCTTGTAATACACCCACAGGGGCATCCAAATATATCACAATTGTATAGAATCATTATCCACCCAATTTTAAAATTTTCCCAAAACTTTGTATTACCTTTAAACCCTGAACTGTCAACCCAGATTGACCAAAATTTGCCCCTTTAATTTGGTGACTTTTAGTTTCCTTGCACTGAGGTTCTTTTTTAAGAAGTTGCGTAATCAAAGCGTGGCCAATTTACTCAAGGACATTCTGGCAAACTGTCGAGGAAGATATGGCTTTATTGTTTAATGCTAAGATTCTCCACTTTGTAAACTTCGAAATGCCATCCCGAGATTGTCAAAAGTGAGCCTATTTTTTTAGTTTGGTGGACTCTTCTTCTTCTTCTTTTGCTTCTTCTTCTTCTTCTTCTTCTTTTTCTTCATCATCATCATCTTCTTCTTCTTCTTCTTTTTCTTCTTCTTCTTCTTCTTCTTCTTCTTCTTATCTACTTCTTCTCCTCCTTCTTCCTCTCTTCTTCTTCTTCTTCTTCTTCTTCTTCTGAGCATGAGTACGCTGGTTTCATTCCTTGATGGATGCACCGCAAAAAAGCGTGTGACCAGCGTCCTCAAGGAAACTCTGGCAAACTTTCATTGCTGTCGAGGAAGAGTTTGTTTTTCATTGTTTGATTAGTCTGAATTGCCGGATATCAGTGCCAATATAGATAATTTATCATTAAAAACAAATACACACGCTATACACCAACCTGACCTAAACCTAGAGTAGCCTCTGGAAAAAGCCAATGATGAAAAGGCGAGGAGTTTTAAACACATCGAATGAAACAAAGATTTTACCAAGGGGTGGACCAACTGATCCAGGGAAGTATGAAGGCGGGGCGAGCACCCATTACCCCCCATGCACCCTCATCCATCGTAACGCTACCACTGACCAGCTGAGTATGCAATACTGGGTCGCAAATAATCTTCTACTAATTGACGATTATAATAATGGTAGCCAAATTAATTTTGTGCACAAACCCATCACCACATGCACCAGAGGAAGTACATTCAAGCGCATTTAGAGTATTGCTATTATATATACATGTAATAATTATTTTTATTATTTTTTAATAGCCAATCTGCCCTAAAGCGTTAACATTATTTCCTATCATTTACCCACCTAATACAAACAGGTTAAGAGTTGCCATTGTTGACAAAAGTCACATAAGTTCCATGGCTGGGACTCGAACCGCAAACCATGTTATCCAAAGTCCGGTGACGTATTCAATATAGACTACGCCACCTCTTATTGATATGAGTAGCGAGAATAATTCATAACTGCTATTTTGTCTTGATTGATTGAACCACACTTGTCTACACAACAGGTCATTAATTAAAGGGTTGTGCATTACATTATATGAAAACGTGCATGACACTTGAACATTTATAAGAAAAAAAGTTTTAATATTTTTGTCAATAATGGCAATTTATTACCCGGCAGACAATTGATTTCAACATCCATGTTTAGCAAAGGACATTATTAGACACTTATTTCGAAACGCAGCATTTTCAGAGTCCGGTTTCTTATTAGATTTGTCCCCCTTTGTTTTAATACATGGATGTACTCCGATTGTCAGACTTGACTCGACACAATACCTACCATTTAACATATTTAATCGTTTTATTGGACCTACTTGAAGGAAAGGCATGAATGGTATCGATGGGGGGGGGGGGGGGGGGGTTGGTGGATGGGAAAAATGACTCCCAGACTGTGGATATTAACGACGTATGTTGTATGTAGTGAAAATAATTGTGTCCACTCAATAAATAAAGAAAATGAATGAATAGATCAAAATTTTAAAAAGAATGGAAATGACTAAAATTGTGTGATATTAATAACAGTAAAAAATAACACTAGTTGTAGTAATCCTTGTTAATATAATGAGAATAATATAATTATAGTCAATTATGTGTATCTAAGCGTTTTACATGTCATTATCATTACCCCGGTCATTGGATTCAATTGCAAATAGTGAACATGCTCCACTCCTTGGGGAGGATTCCGACCAGTCGCCATCAACAAGCTCATTAAGGCTTGCATGCTACTGCATGGGTACTATTTTTGTTACAATAGTTTTGCAAATATTATCGTTATTATTATTATTATTATTATTATTATTATTATTATAAATATTATTATTATTATTATTAATATAATAATTATAATGATAGTGACACCCAGAGGATGTATCAATGCTTAACAGGAGCGTTGTCATGGGAGGGGTGGGGATGATACCCTATTCATCTTTGTTTTACTTTGTTTTCACAAGCCTCCAGTAGGAAATATGAGGATCGTTCTTTTGATTTGTCGTAGAAAGGAAATACATATTATTTTATTTTCGCTTTGTTGGACCATGGACCTATTACGGATGGAAATTTATCGTTTTCTTAACGAATTCATTGTGATTGTCTCCGTCAATGTCATCTCAATAAAATTCCGTACATGTTTCGTCACTTTGATCTCATGATGGTCACCGCCAAAAAGCCGGGACAGGATCAAGATAATGATTTTACACATGTTAATCTACATGCGCAGAAGATAATAACTCGCCTAAACCATGGAAAAATCGATGTGCAGTTCTGACTTATAATCGGAAATTGTTGTTCCGTGTACTGTACATGTATTTTATTTTGAAAAACATGTTGATATTACCAGATAGAGGTTATTTTTGGATTTTGGGGTTGTGATTTAAAATCCCGTTTCCCCCTATTTCCTCATAATATTACAGAGTTACAAAGCACAGGGATTATAAAGATCATGGCCTTCTAACTGTTTTATAAGGTCATAGGTGTGTGCGAAAGTGTGCGAATCAGTTATAATACATTTCATACCACCAAAATCGTCTGCTTTTCAAATTTGCTGCTCCCCATTGGGGATGCTTTCATTTAAGACACACTCTTACAGAGCACACCATCCAAACAAAACCCAAGAGAGGGAAACTGCTCCTTTGTCAATGACCGAAAATGCTTACGCAGTCGTTATTGTTAAAACAGCTGAATGTTCTCATTAAGATGCACATAATCAGAAGGCGGCGACTATCATTGGATCAAAGAAAGAATCACGTTGAATGTCCATCCATAATAGGTCCATGGTTGGACCTATTGTTGAAGCTTTCGAAATCCAAAAATCATGTTCAAAAACTGTTGAAGGATCAAGGTTTATGTAAGATAGAAGAAAAAAAAACGGGGGGGGGGGGGGTGGTCACAATCTCTACAAAAAACTAACACAGGAAATAATGGATAATATTACTTTTTTTGCTCTAACTACATGTACATGCCTCCCCAAGGTTAAAAATGGAGGCACGGGCTGCACCTGCCCCTCCTATTGAATATATTCCAGTAAAATCCTTACAGCGCCATCATCTTCATACATATTACACGCTTACATGTATATTACAATTGATACTTCGGTGACTTTCAACCGGGTGGGAAATTCAATTTATGTCCTTTGTCTACTTTCATTCACTTCTTGTTTCGGAAGATGTGATGAAAACCAACGCGTTTGATACCAGTCCATGTGAAAGTCGAGGGTCGGGATTTCCCCCTCAAGCCTTTTCTCACTAAATTCAACTTTTGAGTAAAAGTCTGATAGTACCTGAAGTCATTTGAAACAAAGGAAAAAAATAAGGATTCAATCCAATGATAAGGGGAGCCTGCCATAATGTCAATGTTATAGGAAACTTTGCGGAAGTTAATTTAAATGTACAGTCCAGAAGTATTAGAAGTATAGTTTATACATGTATTTTTTACATTCAACTCCTGCATCTCCAGTAATCGAAGAAGCAAGGTGTCAATTTTTACTCTATACAAACATGAAATATATAGTTTGAAATGGAAAAGATAATTAGATTTTTATTTCAATATCCCATCATGCTTTCAACTGCACTCTAAAAAAGTAATTGAGGAGATTTCACCAAATATTGGGTAAACTTAAGGGAACATGCATATTTGCAAATACATAAAGCAAAATTGCGTAAATATTTGAGTACATTTCTGTTGATAATGTGTGAAATTTACCCCCCCCCAAAAAAAAAAAAAAAAAAAAATATATATATATATATATATATATAAACATGCATGTTCCCTTTTACCCAAGATTTAATAAAAATTTAAATGTTTTAAAATGTTAAAGATGATGGAAGTCCATTTATATGTATATATTGTTTCAGATTTAGTGAACGTTTGATATGCAATCTGCGGGTTTAAAGGTTTATTGTTTGTTTTTATAGTATGCAAAATACTAATAAGATCGAACACAAACCCGATGATGATGATTTCAGAGATAATAGCTACATTTAATTGCGCACATATTCATCCCAGCAGGGGAGGGAGCGTCCAAAGTACTTTTTACCATGTACATGACACAATGAGCGTCTCATCTGGGATTTGAATCACAAACCATTTAATCCAAAGTCCGGTAACCTTTCCTCCAGATTAAGACACCTCTACTATATCAAGTACAATATGTTTTATTATATACCGTGAATCTTTTTAAAATCAGCTCTTCGTGAATAATGTGTAAGTAACTTTATTAATACATGTAGATAACTACGTTTTTGCAAAGCATTGATTGTTTGAACGAAACTAAGGGAAAGAGTGAAGAAAAGAAAAGCAAAAACAAAGGAATGTAATGGAGAAAGAAAGAAATTCAGAGAGAAAGAAAGAAAGAAAGAGGAGGATGCAAAATGAAGAGAGAAACGATAATTATGACCCGTTCTCACAACCCCCCCCCCCCCTCGAACGTTATAATTTTATTTTCGTCAACCGTCTACAGGACCATTCCCCCTGCCCCTCCCCCTTGATAGCAGTGCCCCTCGCGCCCCCTCGCACCCCCTTACCCTATACGTGAATGAATTCCCACTACGCCACGGGGCAGGATAACCGTTAAATGCCTACAAACAAACACATTTTCGTTTGTGTATTGTTCAATGAATTTGACGTCATTTCATTCTTCAAAGTTTGCAGTTTGAGAGGAAATCCGTGGATGAACATGGGAACGGATCGCGGATAAGTAAAGTTCCCTCAACACTCGTGATACAATCTCCTAACGGTGGTCGCTTTTGTTTGGGGATTGTTCGGCAATATCTATTTCTATCAATTATAATTGAAAGGTCATTATATTAACGGGATAAAAGTTTAAAGTGAGCAGAATACGAAGTTCAGTGTTACAGCCACCCCATCAACGATAGCTTATGGAAATTAAAATTTATGAGGAGAAAAAATGAGAAAAAATCGTGCTTTCAGTGTATGTGAAATGGTGTAAAACTGAAGGCCTAAAAAAATGCGCTTCAAAGTGATCATGAAGTTCCTCAAAAAAGTTTTAAAAAAATCTTTGAGTGACCGGTTTTACCATACACGTTTTCCCCAGTAGACTGTAGTGTTAAAAAAAACGTTAGGAAAACGGTTTTAGAAATGTCGATTTCCAATCATAAATATCTTGATAATCAGACAGGCGATCGGATAGTAAATGTCATGGGGTCCCTGACTGACCTAAAGGTTTATAATTATCATTGTAACATGAGCTAAATTCAGGATTTTGTTTCAGAATCGGATACTCAATCCCTTTAATATATACATTGTATATTTTTATTTGTGTGTATGTATGTGTGTGCGTGTGAGTGCGTGCATGAATGTGTGTTTGTATTGTTAATTGAAGAAATGATTACTCAACTAAAGAAGAATCAGAAAATGTAAACGCTGATATTTTTGCGCGATTAATTTTTCTTGCTAAGCGAACCTAAAATATATTTGCTGGTTCTCAAATTCGCGTTGCACCAAATTCAGCCCGTTGAGAACACGCATAAGAAGTCAGTGATACATACAAAATGTTAACTGTAAGAGAGAAAGAGGGGAAGGGGAGATGTGACAGATGGACAGACTGTACCCACAGATAGTCAAGGGGAGGAGGGAAAGAGAAGGAGAGAGAAAGAGGGGCTAGGAAAAAGTAAAAGAGAAAGATAGGAAGCTAGAATAAGATATAAACGGTGAGAGAGAGAGAGAGAGAGAGAGAAGGGGGTAGGTGTCATTTTTATTTTATTTTATTTTATTTTATTTATTGGTTTATGTATCTTTTTTCTTTTTTTCATACATTTTCATGAACATAATATGGTTTGATACAATATGTTAAGTGTATATAATCTTTTACAGATATTCCCTACTAATTTTCATTTTACACACTTTTGTATTTATTAAGAGCACGAAATATCTACATCGTTCGTATTTTATCTTATAGTTTACGGCAAACTGCAAAACAGCAAACATAATAGCATCAGAGACAAATTCAAGGCTTCAATGATAACGTTGATGTTAATTAAGGAATGGTCAGCAAGTTAATTTCAATGCTTTATCATACCCAATTAAACAAACAAACAAACAAACAAACAAACAAACAAACAAGCACCGCCTGCATATTATCTCGTCCAGAGCGGGGCGGCGTCACATCCCAATTACAACCATTGTTGGAGTCGACTCGGTCTCAAGTAGGCTAGCCGGTACATGCATGGACTGATATTTGAGGGGGGTAACAATGACTTAATGGGGGTAAATGCCTTTCACTTTTGTCGTCTTTAACAAGATTTACCCGTCCAAATCGAGATGAAAGGAAAGATTTGGCGCACACACGCTACATCTCATTGCACATTCAAGTATTTGTGTTTAGTGTATGTAATAACAAACCAACCACTCTCTCTCACTTTTGTTCTTTAATATAGTAAGAGAGAGAAAGGGAGAGAGAGATAGAGTGCAATGATACAAGGTGGATTAAGGCGTGTCCTTTTTACAATTCTTTACTAAACATTCAATACAAAATTGTGTTTTTTTACTATAAGAGAGAACTGGCAAAGAATGTGGTTAACATAATCGGAGCAATATAAAAGGAGTAGACAGTTATTTGACTCTTCCATTCAACTTTGTTCTGAAACGACGGAACGTCTGTCGATGAAAGGATATATACATGTACAATTAAGAATAAAGATAATGTGACAAAAATCGCCAATATCCCCTACAATATTAAAAAGTAGGAAACGCTTAAAATTTTGCTTCCATAATGTGTATTGCATTTTAAATGAATTTTCAACGGTTTCTTTTTATTCGGGGGATACGGTTGGTCCTTAAATCTCACCTAGATCTATTTATATATCAAAATCTGCACACAAATTGTCAATAAAAGTACGATGTGTCGTCAGTACGAGACAATCATGATAGAAAAGCATATGAAATTTAAAACAAAAATAAACTAATGTCCTTGTCATTGATCTGGTGGCATAATATCCGATTGTAATCATGAATAGTTGGAAATGTTTATTGACTTTGCTAATTAGGTTATGACTGCAAAAGATACATTGTATAATGTGACGTTTCTATTCTAATTCAATCTGCAATTTCTAGGAAAATCAAAGCATAGTTGATAACTTCCGGGGGACGACACCATTTGTAAAAGATGAAAATCCCCTTTATATCTACAACTTTCAACCACAATCAAAAGAAACCATGCTTTCAAGAGTAATTTGATACGGAAGTAAATGAAGTTTGTTTATAGCACTAAGTTAATTTAATGGACAATGAATTGGCGTTGATTATATAGTGAATTATCAACAACAAAAAAGCAAAAAATGATTCCTCTATAAAATAATCGAATATACACATATCCATAGGTTGTTTCAATGATTGTATGTTTCATTTAAAATTCATATAATTTTCGTCTTTCGTTCTCATTTGGTCAGGTATATCTAGTTCCTATAGTCTCCTTCAGCAAATTTAATATATTGCATTATCTGAGGCTTAATGATTTCGTCAGTTGCTTCTCTCCTCCATTGGTTTGACATACTCCTAGCTCGCTGATACAATATGATTAAGCCTGTCAGACGTATGATTGATTAGAATGAAAAAGATAATAAAAATACAAAAAATGAAACTGTCTTTTCGATTTTGCGCAGTGACCTGATGACATCATCATGTTAACCTTGGTGGAAAGGCTCTCGTTCAATCTAACCAGTCGCTTAATGGCTTTAATTAGCGTGCGTGTGTGTGTGTGCTATAGCGAACTTACGCATTGCGAACAGTTCCCTGCATGTTTGAAGTGCCTGATTCCGATTGGTCAGTCGACGCAGCGAGTATCGACAAGGAAAAAAAGAACTGCATATCCGAGCCGCCGTTCGGATAAAATGGGAGACCTATTCTTAACGGAGGTCCAGAGTACATGCAGAAATCTCAAATATTAACCAGAGTCATGCAGCCTCAAATTCAAAGTTTATTTCCAGGCGACAATTTATAGCATCAATTTTGCAAATAGTAAACATCGTTAGCGGTGACAGAACGAGGAGGAAGAGTCGGGGCTGTTTAGAGGAGCCAGTGGTTTAGTTTCGTAAAGGGCTTCTGGCTTTTTTTTAATTTAATGAAGTGCTTTGATTATTTCTGGTCAGCATGAGTTCGAGTTCGTATTTCGTCAACCCGGCGTTTTTCCCGACCTATCCTCATGCGGGGGAACAGTTTTATGCAACCCCTTCCGGCAGTTACGAACTATCATCGTGTGCTTTTAGCAAGAACCCGAAGACCTCCTCCTATTCATCAAGCTCCTCGCCGAGCCTAGTGGCGACGTCCAAGCCACCATGCACCCAGCAGCTCGGCGCCGCCACTTTTTACGGCGGAGGGACGTTATCGAACTTTTCAACGGCGGCAGGGTACGGCGACCACTCGACGACGTCGGCAGGTTACGGGTCCATGTCGCAGCCGATATCGCCAACGAGTGCGTGGGATTCGCGGATGGCTGCCACGTATAATTCAGCGTCGTGGGGCAGCACGGCGGCGGAGTTAGGGGACGGGAGCTACCGTGGTAGAGTGAGCGCACTGACCGCTGGTACGGGGTGTTTGGTATCAGCAGCAGCTGAACCTAACAACAATCATTGCTCTCAAGTGATGTCCCCCTGTAAATCTACCTCAGGTTATCCATGGATGCCCGTTTCAGGTGAGAACAATTATAATTTACCTAAAGATCATTTTTTTAATGTATAAATCATAATATTGTACCATATTTGCGTCACGATCATGTTTATTGATAGTATTATTTGATTTATTGAGAAGTAAAGTTTAAGCAAAATTTGTGGACGTAGAACAAAAAATACTCGTACACATGTACTGTATGTCCAGAGGTTGTATATTAACGGTTGGAAAATGACTTGACTTGCCATTGATCTCTAACTTCTTAGAAAGAACTAGCTATGTCCACATTTTAGAAAAAATAATTTTATCATCTATATAGGGCCTACTTGAGAGAAAAAAGCATATGTTTTTAAAAAAATCAACTTTTCTCTCTTGATCATTTAACCGATTGAATATATAATCTATCAGTCATTACTCTTACCAGTATATTGCTTTGAAACCTCTGCATATCCCCCAAACTGAGCGAAATGTCACTTAACATTGAAATTGATTTTGCGATTGATTTGGTATTATTAGGAGTACACGATTAATTAAACTTGATTTATTGTGGTTCCTTTTCGTCTTTCAGTCAAATAGTACTCAAACATCATTCATGTCTTTTGTGTCTTGCACACTGACTGTTTCCGAGTCGTAAATGCCTCGTACATGATCATTCATTATACAAATTAGGGGCATGTATTTTGTTTGGCATCAACACTTTTTAGTGGTTTTACACGATAGGAAACAAAACTCGGGAATAGTTTCGAAGTCACGCAAGCGTTGATTTCCTGTAAACTAAAAATGAAAGTACCACGATGATGAGATTGATTGGTCTGGAGTAATTGTCTTTCTAAAAAAAGGTGAAGAATGCAAAGTGCTCTCTTTGAGGCTAGAAAGTAAAATATTTACGTTAATTTCTGCATCACAATACTCTCTTGCGAGGTATACGCGTAGAATGCATTATTATTTACCGTTCTAAATGACTCTTGAAGTTATGCAGTGTATAATTGTGTGTGTTATTTGAATAATGACTAAAAAAAGTTAATATATCTCGCACGCTCAAGTAATAGATGATGAATGCAGCATAAAACTGTACGGGTATAAGTCATTAATAAATATTCTACAATGTTTTGTATGGTTAAAAATAGCCGTGTGCTGTCGTCGTCCCCCCCCCCCCCCCCATCCACCTATTTTGTCTTGAAAATGATATTTAATTACCACAGCTAATTGAGGAAGAGTCCAGACAGTGGAGTAGTTATATTTGCGTTAAGTATTAAGGTTGTAGCATTTC
Source organism: Strongylocentrotus droebachiensis (assembly GCA_035222895.1). Taxonomy (NCBI): domain Eukaryota; kingdom Metazoa; phylum Echinodermata; class Echinoidea; order Camarodonta; family Strongylocentrotidae; genus Strongylocentrotus; species Strongylocentrotus droebachiensis. The sequence goes on from JAVYIG010000064.1 coordinate 980,600, forward strand.
CGAATCAAGGTAACCAACATACCCTGTAATTGGGCACAGACGATAAGACAAGGTTGTAAGTGACACCATACTATATACTACTCGTCATTGAGAGACACATTAACACCGTGACGCTAACGGTTTATGGCATCGTAAGCCTAACAGTTAGAGTTATGTCAATCCGTCTGCCACGCGCGTGAATAAATTTTAAACGAAAATCTAGTTTATTTAAGGTCTTAGATATTAAAACTCATCGAAATCGAAATTAAAATATTAAGTGATATCCTTACAAATATTTGTTTGAACTAGTTGTTGTTATGGTTTTACAGTTCAGTATGTAGAAACATACTATATTCAGTGTTAATGCTAATGACGATAATGAAAAGTAGAATAACAACACGAACACAAATTATATAAATGTGCTAGAATGTGTTAGTAGTATTGTAGTATAGTAGTGGTAGTAGTAGGAGTAGTAGTAGTAGTAGTAGTAGTAGAAGTAGTGGTAGTATAGTAGGAGTAGTAGTAGTAGTAGTAGTAGTAGTTGTAGTAATGGTAATGGTGGTGGTAGTAGTAGTAGTAGTGGTGGTGGTGGTGGAGGTGGTGGTGGTGGTTGTAGTGGTACAAGTAATAGTAGTAGTAGTAGTAGTATAGTTTGATTACATCTTCACAATTGTTTTATTAAATCTAATTCAATTTTTACTTTACCTCTTTAAGTACTTTTTCTGGATAAAATGTAATAGGCTATATAATAATAATAATAGTTCAGTTCTTGTATAGCGCATATTACGTTATGAAATAACATCTCTATGCGCTTCCAAAGAGCTTTGGACTTTATTACCCTGGCTTTAGCTCCGGCAGCCTTATCAGCGCACAGTGCATTTCAAGGAATAATCCTACCAGGATATGTGCATCAAGGTATCCTTGTGGAGTATTATATGATGAATGAACTGTTTGATATTGCTTACTCTAATTTGCTACCTGTTTAGCGATATGGAGAACAGCTGAACACGTTTATTTATTCATTTATTTCTTAAATTTTCAGCAGATTTATTTTATAAACGTTGAGCCTTAATTGTCTCCACCTGCCCACATGAATCATGATACCTTTGCATTTTAGATTCCAATCACTGGCAGTATACAGAAGGATTCGGGTTTAGATTTATATATTTGTTTAAATCTTTGTATATTCTAAGAAGGAAACCAGACTGGCAGACAACCCCTGGCAGTCCTTTATCTATTGGTATCGATCTACTCTAAATTTCCGGATTTCACTTTCCCGCTGCAACAACTGACAGAAGGAGCGAAGAAGTTGGCCGAATTAACCCACATTTATTACTCACTTTACTTACAACTTGCAAGTAGGACCTGCATGTTTATTATGAATAAAGCCAAATCTACAATTATTTAAAGCAATATTTGCAATATGAACAGGGCCAACTAGCATTACCGGGTCTGTAAATCCAATGGTTGTGCTACCTGCATGTATGGATAACACTTAACGATACCGAAAATATTATCAATATTACGTCGGTAATAAGAGGAAATAGAAGCGAATTTAGATACAGGCAAATCAGATTCTGCGAATGACTTGAATAGCGACTTTCAGTTAGATACATGTAGAAATCTTGATTTGTATATACCCCGTCATTACATATAACCTGTCTCGTATTTCTTAGTTTAAATATCTAAGATTACCTGTCATTCGATTGAGCAAAAATAATGAATTTAACAAGTAGACAATTCATCATATTATATTCATTATTACCCGCTCTAAATTTCCTCCCATCGTGATGTGTAAAATACATCTGTTTGCCTTTTAGATCCTCATCCATTTTAGATTAATAGACATGCTGTTATTTATGTGTTTATTGAATAGAAAAATCACCACATGTTGATGCAATATCAGGTTTTGCCTATCCTGCATATAATTAAAGCAAAATTTAATTATGGTCCCCAAAATGTGAGAAATGAACAAGCCGTTCACAAACAAAATAATGGACCCACGTGGCTCGGTTTGGTATACTAATCGAAAGTGGCCCCTAATTGGAATATTGGTAATTCGGTTTGAGGGCGTTGGGTTATGCCCTTGATTCAACACGTTTTGTTATTTTTCCTTCAATTCGATGCAATTGACAGTTTACACGTGATCTTTGTTTAATATTTGTAATGCCATAATAAGTACAATATTTATCTAATTTATGTTTTTCTTATCTGAAGCTAAATATTTTCCTTCTTTTTACCAAATATATCATAATAGTCTCGCTCTCTCTCTCTCTCTGTCTCTCTCGCTCTCTCTCTCTTTCTCTCTATGTGCATTTACTCTCCTTTCAATGCCTTTGTTTGACTTGTCTCACTCCTCAGTTCTATTTTTCTCAATATCCTGTAGGTTTCATAATTATTTATTATTATCAATATCGGAATTAGTGCAACTAATATGAAATTATTGTCCTTTCTTATCATATCGTCAGATAACTACATTTTCTAATGTCTTAAATTTTCGTTTATTTCTTAGAACGAGGAATTTAGTAGATTATCAGCATCAATTTTGTATCCCCTCCGTAGAACTGCGCAGCTGCTTCGCCGAGTCTTTACCCTTCCACTCTGCCTGCTCCAGCCGACGACTGTCCAGCGGTTAACCGTTGACTCTCCTTTCAAAGCGTGAGATCATCGTGTCTGTTCCATGAACTATACAACTATCCCTGACACAAACCACAATTCATTCACAAAAACAGTTCACTCTACGCAGGGACTAGAGATAAAATGTCAAAACGGTGATATAATCATTTGATTTGGTTGCTTAGTTTCTCTGCTAAACAAGTTGTGTAGTTTTTATAGTTTTCCGAATCGGATATTCAGCCCATTGCCACCACACGTTTCCCTTAGTGGAAATATAGAGAGAAAAAAAGAAAACATGAATACATAGGCCTAATAAGCATGATTGGGATTTTTTTCGCTTGAGCGAAAATTCGACAACTTCCGTTATTCAATGTAATTATTTCAACACCTGTAGTTAGACAAATATCATGAAACAGTGTGATCCGTTGAAAAAAATAAGACTGGCTTTCAAAAGAAGTCCGAGGAATCCTGCATGAAAAAGGTTTATTGTTGTTTCTTTGTTTCTACTCGTCACCCTTTCCTTCCTCGCACTCTTCCCCGCCCTCCTGTCCCCCATCCCAACCCCTCTTTCTTTCTCTTTATATCTCTCCCTTTCTCTCACTCACCTCTCTCTTCCCCTTCTCTCTCTCTCTCTCTCCTACCCTCCATCTCTCTTTCTTGCTGTCGTTCTCACTCCATTCCCCCTTCCCCCTCCTTCTCTTGTCACTTTCTTTCTTTGTTTCTCATTCAGTGAAGCCTGTTTTAGCGACCACCTGTATAGCAAGACCACCTGTTTATCATTATAATGACCTACTTTTTCAAAAGTATTTCTCATTGAACATGTGCCAACTGTACAGAACGATCAACTGTCTGTAAAGATCTTACCTCACTTGACATGGCTTATAAACAACCCTTACAATATGTACAGGTTTCACTAAGTTATTTCTCTTCCTTTCTCCTCGTTTGCGTGTGTCCTCCCTCTCCTTCTCTAGTAATGCTTGTAATTTCACATTTTAAAAGTAAATTAAGAGATTAATACTAGACTGAATGGTTCAATCAACAGATAATCCGAGTTCAACGAGATATTTTTTTTGTATGATTCATTTCTTGAAAAAGGATCAAACTTGTAAATAAATTACGCAGGTAGTTTAACTTCATGGTTTCTGTTTGATGGTGATGTCTTTACCTGACTGCTAAGAAAGCATGTAATATTATGCTTGCAAGTAAACAATCAATGTCATTTAAATTGCTTCCAAAATACATCTTCGCTGCCTGTTGAGCGTTTATTATGACAATGTAGGCCTAGAATTTTAACCATTCCATTCATTTTCCGCAAAGCTGAGAACGTGTAATTATCAGTAGTATATTAAATTCTGTTGAATATTAATGTTAGTTTGTTTAGTAGTATTCGAGTAAAAAAAAACATATAGTTTCACATGGACAAAAGCGTTTCCTCTAGTTCGTCCATAACTTTAAAAAGCTCAATTGAAGAGAAGCCCAGACTGTATTCCCTGTATTCCTCCTGGAAGAATAATAATTAATTATTTTTAAAATCCACATGACCAGACTCAAGCAACACAAATTGAGATACTCCTGGTATAATTACCCAAAAATGAGCTTTATTTCTTGACAATCTTGTTTCCAAATTATCAGCATTAACAGCCTTTAATATCATCGTTCAAGTGACCATTATGTAAAATCGGAAGGAAATCGAGCGCTGAAACTGCCATTTTCGTTGAATGTTCATTATACAAAAAACGAAATCAGAGAAGTTATTGCAAATAGGCGATTTTCCGCAGCGAATCAAGCACGATTTGAATTTTCTTGGTATGTTTGCTGCTCTTATGTGTACCGTTAGCTCGAGACGAACAGGAGTGAGAAATGAAAATGCAAGATAGACGTACATAATGTTGTATATGTCATATGAGCAATTTTGGCCGGTATACTAGCAGTGTCGATACATCTGCAGCGGTGCGGTGACAAATTACACCGGGGTCGGGTGGGGGCGCGTGGAGGCCACCAGACCCATTAGTGCGGCGGAGAAGGCCGCGGCCAGTCTCCGTTGCTGTAGCTTTCGGGACGTGATGAAATATTGAATGGGATTTTCTTTGTGACCTGAAGAAACTTTGGGGCGCGAAGGTTTCACAATCATCCCATATATCATGCCGATATGAGGAAGAGACGGGTCATATGACCAACAAAGGAAGAAGGAAAGAATATTTTCTTGTCAGATGGAGAAAAGGGAGAAGTGGAAAAATGAACTTGTACACAGAGGAGGATGATGGTGCTGCTGATGATGATGATGGTGTCGGGGTGGCGATGGTGGTGATAACGGCGACGATTACGATGATGGTGATTACAGTATAAAAAGGCACCAAACATTGAATTATAATTGTTATTAAGACGAAAAAAAGGGGGAAGAAAATATGAGAGGAAATTAGTTCCCCGTCTCTGGTCTCAGACATTTGACATTCTCTAAACTTAATACTCATTCTCGACCCGATTCCAGCCCCCCTCCCCTTCCCTTCCCCGAATCCTGACGCATCGCTTGATGCCACTCTCGTAATATATTACTTCCGATTCTTGCTTTGATTGCTCGATAAATCTGCTTTCCATATTTATTTATATTTAGCATCATGGCATAATTTGTTTTCATAATAGCAACTGCTAGAGTTATAATTTAAGAAAGCTTAATCCCATCCCCGTTCATTTTTGTTTCAATATGACCCAAATGTATACAAAACCAACTCAGAATCAATCTTTAGCTTTTATTCTTTGACATAACCTTGATGCATGGTCGAAACAAAAGAGTTTTTGTGATGAAAGGATATGTATAGCTTACAAGTTGTTTCAAAAGGAGTGGGGAATATTTGAAGTGGTGTTTTCCTCCAGTGCTTTGTCTAGCCTCAATATCTAGCCTCAGAAAATAACAATATTGTCATAAAAGCATACGAATTCAAAGATGGTTTTGTTTATTTGTTTTTTTAATCTGAGAAAAAGCTTCACACTTTGTTTTTATCAAAATCAATGACAGTACTATACTAAACGATCTCACAATAAACAAATATAATTTTGTGTTTCTTATATGAAGAAGGGTAATATTTTGCTCGGTAGTTTTGATATTCACACATTGCGTTCAAGATTACAATTTTGAGATGCATTTAAAGAGAACTTTCATTCTGCCAAGAGACTTTGTCTGATGTGATGGAACTTAAGTAATTCAATAATTAATATATCATATTTTAATGCCACCAATAACAGGATTATTAATAAATTGTTGAAATAAAGATAAAATCCCTCTTGTTCATATGGACAGTGTAACTTTATGCGACGCTTTTTTGTTTGTTCTCCAAGTTTAAGATTTAAGATTTAATCTATAAGACAATATATTCTTATAATCTTTAAAATAATCGGTTAATTTGTTTATAAATTTGCTGGAAATAAGTAAAAATCAAGTGTAAATTCCCATGTAGAGGAAGAAAGCAATTTTAGTCTCAGACATTCTGTATAATCAAGACAGTATAGGTCCGTAAAATGGCTTAATATATCTTTTGTAAGTGAAATATTACTTATTTCTTATTATCTACTATTACCTAGGGCCTATTACGTTTTGATCTATATGATTTTATCCAAGGACATCATAAATCATTTTATACAACTAACACAAACATCAACACTGCAGAAAGTGCATATATTCATGCTCCCCTCCTAACTGACCCTATCTAGCTTGTAAACCTAATACTGCTTAAAAGAGAAGGACGAGTTCTAATGAAAGGGTGAAACTAATTTGTGAGCGTTCTCGGGTTGTTTTCATGCTCATGTGGTAAAAGCTCAGAGGAGCAATGAAAAAGGATTATTCTTGATATTTTCTCATATTTCAAATAGGTTTAAAATAGCTTACAACTCTGGTCCAATTTCTAAAGATACATCTGTTTCGTCAAGGATAGCAATAATAAGATTAGGTTTAGAATTAGAAACAGTGTTCGGTCCATGGTTGACGTTAGCAGTCCGATTTATAGCGCATAATGTTAACCGTGGAGCAATTGTCAATCAAGGATGTGTCGAACTCGAAGAACTTCTGGCATTTGCGTGTGCGTAGTCCCATACCAATGTTAGTGTGCAGTGCATGCTTACATCCTGCATTTGAAACAAATCAAAATGACAGACTATATCAGATTAACATTTGTTAGTGTTTTTTTAAATTTCCCGTTTCCAAAGAAAATTATGACATAATTACATGTATGTTATTGCCCCTGCATGTGAATAGAATCAATCGTCTAGTTTACAAGGTATTTTTTTATAAAGCAATTCATTTGTGGTGACCATAGCATATACCAACTTGTCATTTGATTTTAAAAAGTAAACTGTTTTACAAAAAACAGAATAACTTTCTTAATCAATTTCATGTACAAAACAAAGTAAATATTTTGAGAGGCAAATTGAGATAAAATTAAACAAAATAAAGACGCGTGCAATATATTTGTATCTCAATTTCTTCTTGATATATTATTTACCCTATACCTTTTGTTAAATTTAGTCAATACTGTTCATGTACACCTGGTGTAATTTCATTGGTCAAAATAGAATTAAACTTTTTGTTTTTGATGTGCGCTTCTCATGAAGTTCCATTTCGAAGTAAAGTTCTGTGTATATCCTCAAATGTATTTTGTTTGAGGAAGAAATATAATTCTAAAGAAAGAGTTGCGATGTTTTTTGGTACAATTATTTCAGATTAAAATGAAAGGCTGGAAAATGAGTTAGTACTACCCAAACTCGGCTGAGGATGTTTGATTCCCTGTTTTAAGATATTTCGGTCTGTATCCCTCACTTTGCCTCAGACTCTGATGTGCGATCGTCTACAATGGCGGGACATCACAGACGAGAGCAGGAACTCTGTTTGTGTTTGAAGACAAATCGTGCGTGGATAGTAATTATTTATTCTTACACGTTGAGGCAATCTTTCTTATCCCGAATTGACATGGGAAAAGAATGCTGCTACGTTTCCCTCCATCGTCTTCATAACAAGTGCGAGACTAGTACTTTACTGTGGCAGATGAACAAAAGTTATCAAATAAAGTGGTACATGTATACTGCTACTACTACTACCACTACTTCTAATAATAAAAATACTTTTACTACTACTACTACTATATTACTATTACCACTACTACTACTACTACTACTACTACTACTACTACTACTACTACTACTAATACTACTAATACTACTACTACTTCTACTACCACTACTACTAATAAGGATGATACTACTAATAATACTATTATTACCACTACTACTACCACTTCTTCTGAAAAAGAGTACCACTGAATCTGTATCGGTCTCTGACTCCACGCTCATGCCGAGATCATTGAACCAATTTGCCAATGTTATCTTAATACTGAAAAAGTAATTCATTCCTGACTTATTGATGACGACACAAAGAAAACTCTTGGATTGGCATGATAAAGCTTACATAAGCCTATAATGTATTAATAGTAGTCATTTCAGCTTTAAAACATGGAAGAAAGTGATGATAGAAATGTTGATTATCTTGATATACGTTAACGTGATGGTGATAATGGTGATGGTGATGATGATGATGATGATGATGATGATTGTGATTGTGTTGATGATAGTAAAAAGGTCTTCTTTTTCAAAGTTAGATATGTGAAAGTACTGTAATTCTGAATAATGATCCCAATATCTTCCACACTATCTTCGTAGCCAAATATTACTCTTACTTAATTCACCTGGAACGAATGTTAGTATTTATCCCGCTAAATCCCTTTTAGAGCCCTTTTCACACCCCTTTAGCGTTAACTTTATCCCCGACTTTATCGGTTTATCCACATACATGTACCACTGTCTCTCTACCATTCTGCCTAATGCTTGCATGAGCGACTTGTATCAAAGTACCTAAATATCTGGAAAAAGTTTTAATCTTAAATAGAAAAGACCAACTCAGAAGGAATTGGTTTATAGGATTATACGCTACACAACCACTTCATAAAATAGCTCAGCAGGATTTTGTGATTTATCTTTGTCTAGAATATATTAACAAGACACTACGCTTCTTTTAACAAAATGAATCAGTTAATAGGTTCCACAAAATGTGCTTTAAAAAAATTTACCTTGGCATCCCAATTTTCTACATTCTCCATTCCACATGTTACGCTTAAATATAACTCTTCATAAAAAAATAACATAGTATAAATGGGTGATACATGTATGTCCTTGCCTTGAGAGGAAGATCCAACGTTCCTTTTTCGAAATCAATCAGCAAATATTATAGGCAACACAAATGCGTGCTGTAATTTTTTTTTTATTTTTTGTTAAAGCTGACAAACCGTAAGTTCACATTCTTGTATTTTCCGGCAACACAGATATTTTCGGATGTTGACCGAAGTTCAATGAAATGTTACCAACAATGACGTGTTATTTATTGCTGGTGGAACAATGGTGGAAAAGGCTCTGTTATGATATATTGGGGGCTGATACATGTTAATTTCAATAGTTATCCTAATGCGTGCTGAAATGTAAACCAATACTCGTGTAAATATATTGACTAATTAGCCATGCACTGTTGATAATAAAAACATGAGCTTTTTCTCTTTTGTACTTTTATATACTTTTTGTTATAGTATCTGTACAATGATATTTTATATACTGTCACTCCCATTGATGATAATCAGGATTGTTAATGCAGTGATATTGAAACATAAAATTATCGTAATTATAATGGTGATGATGATGGTCATAATAGTACAAACTAATAATGATGATAAGATTGATAATAATAAGATTGATAATTATGATAAATAACTACACCATCAACAACAACAACAACAAACCAGAAAGATCGTTGCTAAAGAAGTTCATAATGGCAATGCTTGTTTATTGACAAAACACAACAGTCAAAATGAAACAAGGAAATATAATGATACATATCAAAAGAATGTAAAATATGTATGAATAATAAATACATTAATTCAGAAATAGCATCGCAAGTGACAAGATTAATTATTTTACAAGATATATGAGCAAATGATAGATGTAGACATTGCGTGATGGAATTTAACTTTATATATGTAGATACAGTTTGGCTTGCCATAATCATCCTAGTCTGAGCAAATTGCGCGTGTTTGTATGGCGGCTACCCGACTTGCTCCGGGTAATATTTCGTCAGCAGATAGCGGTTTCAAATCGGGTTCAGGTTAGGTTTAGGACCTGGGTTTGGGGTGTTTGTTCTAGTTATGATGTTACGGAATCAGTTAGTACAGAAAATTGAGCGCGGAGGAACTCTCATGTTTCGTAGGACCAAAATGACTATCAAACATCGAATTATGACTATTTTCTCAATTTAAGGTTTGGGATTTTAATAATCACATTGACACGATCATCGACCTGAATCTTGATTTTCAGCTAATTTATTTATCATGGGATCAATATATCAACTGCAAACGCTATATGCCTGCTGACTCAATAAACGTAATGGGGTTGTTAATAAATGTAGTTTGGGAGATTTTGGTAAAGAAAACAATATGAAAAGAATGTAATACAACACCAATCGGTCCACGATTACAATTATGAAGTAAATCTTTTCCATATCAGTGATGTTCATTTGATTGCAAAATGTTTTCATAATGTATAATATTATGATTATACTAATTAATTTTTGAACAGAATAAACAGATTGATTTTAGACTTTAAAACTCTTTTGAATATAAGTTTGATCACCAGACCTTTACCTCACCTATAGGGAAAGACTGTAGTTTCTTCAGTCTTTTTCTATGAGCAACCAATGTATATTATTGTACAAGATTACATTATTCCATATTTGCTCGTTATCTTTATTCCATTTATCAGTGGCCGGTGATAAGGCATGGCCTTGTCTGTATCTATATCTACATAATATATATATAGGCCTATATGGAAAAGTAAACACACGAGATGATTTGTCGGGACCATGAACAAACATCTTGATTTCGCATAATTCCATTATTAAGATTAACATTTTTTATGAAATGAATATAAACAAAGCAAAGTCAGTACGAATTTACAGTATATAATATGTGAATATGTCGTAGGCAAAAACTTGCCAATCACTGCTTAAAATATTTCTTTTAAAAATATTAGGTCAAATATTAATACAAATTGTTTATCCCATTTAACACCCTTTTTCAGTTTCTCTATTTTTTGATAATTTGAATACTCTGACTGCCAAAATCACAAAATCACACTTTCTCTCAACATGTCGTAAAATAGTGAATTTTTAATTATAAATTCATATATATGAATAATCTAATGTAATTTATTGATAACAGACTTCGTAATGTTTCTCTTTTATATTCTTTTGTTTCATTCTCTTCAGGTCCGAATGTTGGTCTTGAAGTCGGCAGGAAAAGGTGTCGGCAGACCTACACCCGCTACCAGACACTCGAACTTGAGAAAGAGTTTCACTTCAACCGCTATCTGACACGAAGAAGACGAATCGAACTCAGTCATCTCCTCGGATTGACAGAACGACAGATCAAGATCTGGTTCCAGAACAGACGGATGAAATACAAGAAAGAGAGCAAGAACAAGGAGGAAGGAGGATCGGGGGAAGGGGAAGGAGAAAACGAGAGCGAATCGACGGGTACGGAGAGCGCTCAGCCTCAGAGCGCCGTACACGGGGTGACGATACTGGAAAAACCGTCGTCGTTAGTACTACACGTAGATGATACCGTGGGAATAAACGCTGTACGGCATTCATGAAAAGGTTGATTAGTTGAAGAGAAAGGACTGTATTTAAACAAAACATATTTGTTCCTTGACATCAGTTGATAATTTATAAAAACAAATAGTCAGGGGATTGATTGAAGAGTTTATGTGGAACCCTAGGGTATTATATCATATTGTGACGTTATTGTGTGTGTGTTTGTCACCTGGTTGTAAATAGTATTAAAAACAAACTGGATGTGTAAATTATGTATATAATCTCTGGACTTCATGTGTATAGAGATAGGAACAGTCTTGGAATGTTGACATAGTTCAAAGGTATGCTGAAGCACAGTGGTGTCATCACACATCACGCGGGCGCCGGACAGCCAATGGGAACGGCCCGATTTACTCACTCTATTCGCTGGTCTCCTTCAGTCACGTGACGTACTCACCTCAGATATTTACACGCATGCCATTTTAGTTGTTGATTTTGTTGTTGTTTTATTACCATGTCCCACTATTTTTCACAGTACTACGTAATATAATGTGCTGCACTTGATCCACCGATGTATATATATATAATTACACGGAAGAATAATTTTCATGGGTATTTTTTGTCGAGAATGATTTTGAAAATGTTGAAGAACGACCTGAAACGCTTTACTCAGGTGGCAACATGTGAATAGTCACATTCATGTCAACAGTAAAGACTTATTATAAGTGCAAGAACCAACAAAGCAACGAAATGCTTCAGGAATATCTGTGTTTGGGACAAAGGTTATTCGAAGTGATGATATTCATCATGTTCATGTTTAATTAAAAGCTTAACTGCGTATAATTTTGTAAGAAAGTACTAACAACAAAGAGGGGAAAAACGTAATTAGGGTCAGGAACTCGCAGCAAAACCACTTTCATATCTTTATTGCTAGATTTCCCACTTTCAATTGGAAAAAAAACTTTTAAACAGTCATGATATTTGAACAGTGGGGTAATTTCACAAATGCAATTAAATCCTTGTTCCTTAAAGGAACTAAAGGGCTTTAATTAGTAAATCTGGAAATATTATATGGAAATCCTGCTGTTTAAGGTAAATTATAATGTTATTGAAGATGTACGTAGAATCTCCCTATAACTTAATCGTACTTTGTATGAATGTCGCTCAATAAGAAAAATATAAACATTCCATAATGTTACCACTTACCAACATATGGTCACAACATTGAAAAGGTTTATTGCAAACAAAGTTGTAATATTTTTTGTCGGATTTCTTTATTTATAAATATTTGTATACAGACATATAATATTAATTATCCATTATGTTTTTTTTTAAATAATTTAGATGAGTTTTAATTCTTGGAACTCTATCTGACCTTACGACAAAATAAATTTGATGTTTAAGATTTCCGTTTATCAAAACAAAGTTTTACACAAATTATTGTGATTATCAGCAATTTGTAGACCCTAAAAAGAGCTCTATTACGTGTGTATTGGTAGATTTTGATTCATGATATTCCCCATCATAATTTCATCTCCAAATCAAACTAATTATTGTTCTATTACTATTGACTTATACCTCACTACCAAATTATTTTCATTACTATGACCTTATTTCCAGAAGTATCTATTATTTTGTTTTAAAGTGTTATACTTTGATACCCTTAATGTCCTTTCCAATATCATTCATTCTCTTCCATATTTGAATGCACCCTTTCCACCTTCTTTTTTCTTATTCAGTGCAGAGGAAAGAAAAATAATTGTACCTACCTGTCAATATCTTTACTTTTTACATGATTTTTAGCCCCGAAATAAGGCAGTTTAATGTTTCCTGTGATTTTTACTAAATGACTTGTTAGGAGCATTAGATAGCAATTTTGAAGATGTACTTGCTGATTAGGATTCTAATAACCCAGGTGTACTCTATTGTTTCAGGAAATTCCGACGATGATAGTTTGCTTGAAGGAAACTGTGGTAACTCCAGTAGTGCACTCTGTATATTGTTCAGAATGCGAACACCAAACGTTGCTTGTGTACATAACAACCCAGATACCCATAAAACTATTAGATCAGAGAAAGACAAAAAGTAATTACATATCTGTTTGTATTTGGCTATTGTTAGTACAAGCATGCAGCAGCGATGGCAAATATTCAGCCAATTTGACAAATTATGCCTTGTTTAACTTAACTTGAACTCGAGCTTGTAAAGAAAAAATATGATGGGTTGTGTTCCAAAGGGAACAAGATGTTTCAACAGATGTGCAAAATGGCCATCCTCCAGGGATGATTTCAAATCGAACATTGCTAAAAATGCAAATGACGAACCGTGCATTTCATTTCATTCGAGATTTTAGAGGGTTTTTTCCGAAACGATGCAATTTGAGGTTGATATTGTTTGTTCGCAGACGATGTCCCCGCTATTTAGCGCGCGCTAAACGGTTTCGCGCCATTGCGCATATGATTAACGGTTACAATGTAGCGATATATGTTTCTTATTATGGATTCATGCCCGCCGTCTGGCATACGTAAAGTCAACCATGGCGGAGTATGGAAGAGGGTAGGGCCCTTAAATGAAACTTGATTGATGATGTCGATTTCTGAAGAATAGATCACGGTAATTGACCGAGAAAAAGGAGGGCGAGCATGCAGAAAAGCCCCATATCTCACGCCTCAATGCGTGATAAATCTCCGCCTGAATCAGTGCCGGGGTACCGCGACGGAGACGAGGCGGGTTGATTGGATATATTATTGGGATGCGCTCGATTTGTTTCTGTTAACCACGTATGTGTATTCAATGCTCTCTAACCCCTCCCCTAATCTCCCCAGGCCCCCTCTAATATATATATACATCTATGCCTTAATTACTTAACAACATATATCTTAATGACGAAGGTCCATGTTGGTATGTTTACAGAGCATCGCTGGTCGGTGAACATCTGAACGAGAAATTATTAATTGCTGTAGCTGATGTCATTTTTCAAAGGTAGAAATTATAAATGATGAAATTAACTAGGACGAAAGTCAAAGCAAGCTGGCCGGGCTGAAACAAATCCTCAGGGTGTTTAAACAGTCCTATCATACTGGACTAAAGGGGACAATAGAAATGAAACAATAGTAATGAAAACGAATTGAAGACCACTTAAGGAGGCACGTTTAATTGTAACGCTCTAGGCCTACCGCTCACAATGACATCATCATCTGGTGTTTATGATTTATTTATCGTTCTTCTCCATTAAACAACATATTTAGGACTTCTTGATGTGCAAACAAGAAAAGTTTAAAAATGCACTCTCCGATCTAACATTATTTTAGGTATAGACATCTGTTCAATGAACATGCACACAAATCAAAAAGAAACTTGAGACAGTAGCTATACGGTAGAAATACCCGGGACTTTATACATAGACGTATGTTCGTGAAATTAAGTTTTTTATAATTGATATTTTACAGAATTATGTTCATTTGAACAAAACAAAACCACCCAAATGTCATTTTTTGTTATTGTAGAGTAACGAGTTTCTGAAAAACATCCATAACGAGTTTGTGTCAACCTCAAACGATTGGCATTTTACATTGTTTGTGCTTTTGTTGAATTTTTGATAATTATATTATTCAATTGCCGTGATTTCACCCGAATAATATCATCAAAAATATTTGTCTGTCATTTTTTTCTGGCCTAAATATTCTGATTTTCAAAAACAAAGATGATTTATGTTAAGCGTTTCTCCAATTATGTTACCCATTTACTCAAAACTAAAATATCGGGAGGTAAAGTTATTGATATACACTGAGACTTAAAAAGTGAAATTATTATACTGCATGTGACTCCATTGTGATGGTTTTCACTGAGCTATAAAGGTGCAAATATTTGTGAAATTTTTATTATGAATGTCTATGTGTGATATGTGGATATATTGCTTTAAGAACAATAAAAAGGAAAACAAAAACAATATTTTGAATTAACCATTCCATTTGTATATTTTCTCTAGTCTACCGTTTGCAATGCCATGGATGAGGAGGGTTTGTGATTATGGAGATATTATACTAGCAGGTCATTATATTAAAACTTTATAGGTATCATTGACAATTCAAAAGCCTTATATTAACATATAAACACTAAATTTGTGATATTTGGTTTGGTTTGATTTATTTTCTTCTACATCCCATATAAGTATAAACAATTTTTGGTAACATAACACTATACAAAGTATTACGATGATGATAATAATGATGATTGTATGAAATATATAGTTAGAGGGATGAAAGACTATTATGACAAAGACTGAAAAGTTGACACCGAAATTTGATGAGAGATGAGAGAGGGAGGGAGAGGAAGACAGGCACAGAGAGAGGGAGGGAGAGAGAAAGAGAGAGAGAGAGAGAGACTAAAAATAAAAGATAACGTTTTTATGAATATCAGTGAAGCTCAAAATATAATGTGGATGGAATAATGATAGATAAAGGTGGAAAATGATGTCAACAATTAATACACTTTTCAATTTACTTTTGTAGCTTTTTGATTCCTAACTCACAGTTAAAGTAAAATGGTAAACATCTGTACACAATCTAGTAAAAATAAACTGTGTCAATAGAGTCTGGGAGAGTGGGGACAAACCCCATTTAGTCTAGATTATCCGGGATTGGATTAAACAGTTTTCTAATGTGGGCGAGATGGGATGAGGGGGAGGGGGCTCCACAAAGCCTACCCTATAGGAGCCAGACTAGGCTGATATCAATCACTGCCCCTGCCCTTGTCCCCTCCAACCCCGCCCATTGTTTAAAAAGAATAAAGCCGACTTTTGGAGAGGATCAGTAGCCGAATACCCATTAACGGATTAAAGCTGACAAAAGATGAGTAGCTGGTCGGTTCTTGTTTTCTTCCATTCCTATTGAATTAATCCTCGTCTTCTTGTCGACATGAAATTAGCTGACAGGATTTTATCTACATAACAGTCTCTCCTATCAAAAGCAGAGACGATATCTAGAGTTCCTAGAAAGAAAGAAAAAAGAAAAAAAAGAACGCGAATTGAATTGTTTCATATTATGGTACATAATACGGTAACGTTAACCGTTATATCTTGTTTGTAAGTTGATGTAAACAAACTTTGCGTGGTGCATTGCCATTTTCGTTTAAATTAATTAAAAACAAGCCTCTCACCACCCCACCCCCACCCCCCGAAGAAGAAAAAAATGCGCTTAACAATATTTGTATATGAAAAAAGAAAAGAATAAAAATCGTATTTAGTTTTTTTTCTTCTTCAATAATATTGATTTCGATCATTTTCGTTATAAGTGATAAAACGTTGGTTACTGAAAGAAAAAAAGATATATGTTTACCATGGATGGGAAGTATTATTGGCTTAATTGCCTCACAAAATTGTATAATTTCCGTGATCATGGTACTTAGACTTTCCAAATATAATCAGTCAATATGACGTGACAACGAGTAGAAACTTTGAATAATGGACATTGCACTTGATGGAGGGGAGGTTCATTTTGAATTGAAGCGGGAGAGAAACTTCCGACTCCACCGTGGACCCTACATCATTTCCTTTTCCTGTTTATATTTTTTCCCCTTTCGGGATGCACACGTATCTCTATTTCTCACGCATGGGAGCTTCTTTCTCTTTATATAGAAACAGTGTGATAAATGAGCCGCAATCAATTATGAACGTCTAACTATAGAATCAGGATTTTTTTCTTCTTTTCATTTTGGGGGTCATGTGACACTGAACTGAATTTGATCTGCTAACCTTGTATATTGGAGAGGAACCGAGAAAAGTAGAGAGAGGGGACAGGTGAACTTTATAGAATATATACCTGTATGGAGATTAGAAATATAGAGACATGATAGACAGAATGAACAAGGTAATGCGTGAAGGGAAGGAGGAGGAGGAGGAGAGGGAGGAGGAGGAGGCGGAGGAGGAGGAGGAGGAGAAGGAGGAGGAGGAGGAGGAGGAGGAGGGGGAGGAGGAGGAGGAGGAGGATAAGAAGAAGGTTGGCGGAATAAATGAGATGAGCAGCATACAGTGAGGTGGTGGTGTGATGATAATGATGAGGAGGATCGAAGAAGAGAAGGAGAATGACAATGATCATGATGACAACGATGACGACTGTCACAATGAAGTTTTTGACGTGAAGAGAATTGAGAAGACGTTACTTATTACAATTAAATGTAGAAAGAACTATGATTGTGGTTGTCATTACGATTTTTATGATCATGATTATAGAAAGTGATTGATTATGATCATTATCAGAGAAAGAGAATGGTGATCATGGTCATGCCGAATAATAGAAACGGTTCCATCGGCAAGATTATGATTGGTGGTCACTTTATTTATCCCAAAAATGTCCGCATATAATAGTTTAAAAAAACACACATTCCCTGCGTAGAAGTCACAACAGATACTAATTCTTTTTACTGAACATGCCGACATTATCATGTTGACAGCGACAAGCCTAATTAATAAAAAACAATGTATTTCACGATGTCCATGAGTCATTATTCCGGAATAGCATTGTTTTGCTCTGGCACTGAATACAAAAGGTAACCGTGACCCTTATTTCAACACATACATCCACTACCTGTACGGGTTTATACGAGCCAGGGTCGGAGCGCACTGGCGAACGATGAGGGGGTCAACCCCGACCCTCCCCATCTTTGAAAAAATCTAGCATACATTAAGTAAAAGCAAACATGGTCCCTTTATTTTGTTCCCCAGTTCAAATAATTCGTCCTTGTTTTCACGAAGTGACGGTAGTGATGAAAATCGTCACGCAAAGTGAATGCAATTTTTTTTCACTACCGTCACTTCGTGAAAACAGCGACGAATTGTGCTCCCCCTGTTTTTAGAGACATTTCGAAATTGATGACCCACCCCCTCCCCCTCCCCCCCCCCCCCCTCTCCATCTTTTACAAAACCCTGGATATGCCTCTGTTGGAATATTCCTCTCTCAGTTTGTAGTTGTTTCGTTTAATATAACTGCACTTCATCTATTACGTTTTATTCTATCATATTTCGAAAAAGGTCCAGTTTAATTTGTGCTCATTTTTAAAAGTTCGCGTACACACATATGCATGGTCACATCTAATGTATCGCACTTAAATAATACAAGAGGGTTCTTTTTATTTTGGGCATACCGGTATGCTCTTTTGTAGAACTGAAATATCAAATGTTCAATCTAATTCAATCGAATTCTTTATTTTCCAATTGATTTTGTTCTTAATGCATGTGTATTTTCTTTCAAACTAGTCTACTAAAATAAGTAAAATATGACTGTATAGAATATCTGTAATTAAGACACACTAAAGCACCTCTTATGAGAGTTTTTATTCCAGATTTATTTTCGTTTCCAGAATGATGCCCTTTATATTCTTTAAACTAAATTTATAACGTCATACCTTTTTTCCCCCGTATTTTTATATTTAAGAGGTCAAGCAAACAATCGTTTTTAATTAACTTTCAGATATGCTATGAAGCTTTAAAGGAATTTTTAAATTCTCTTTCAGTATCTATTCGAAAATGTAAGTTGATATTACAAAGGCACTTTCATTTTAGACACGTTTTGGGGAACTTTGACATAGTGCCTTATCATGAAATCAATATCATTCACAGAATCTTGTGACCGACATCTTCCGCAAATGCTCTTTGTTAGTATAGCTTTTACATTTTGTTCATTTTAATATGATATTGTTTGTTGCGTTTACCATCACTAGCAACAACAACAAACAAAACAAAATGCATGCATTATGATGCATGTACAAAATAATATCTAAAAGAAATTACACAGAAAAAAAAAGACGGCATAGGACAAAATGATATTATCAAATCGAAACGGGAAATAGCCAGAGCCAGGCCCTAGATTATTGTTGTGGTATGAATATTGATATTGATGAAAACACGAAATATCCTAAACGATTAATGATAATGTGCCTTAATTGGCTATCATACGAATCATCTAGTGGAGTTAACTTCATATAACAATACAGTAATACACTGGATCATAGTTAGATTAATGATTTTGGCAATCAGTTCATCCCTGCATTAATACATGTGTACGTGTCTAAAATAAAGCTTCGTATCGTATTAAAAGTGTGAATTAATGAACGAGGAAAAAAAATAGTTTCAAATATGTAATGATGTGACTTACAATGTGACATTGTGCAAGTTAATGTAAAATATGATTTTGAAATTACTTAAAATAAGGACCTTTCTAAAATCATTATGTATATCCAATTTTAGTACTTCGTTCTCATCATTATTTCAATTACATGTATGTATACCATGCGAAAACTCCACACCAGTTTAATGTTGAATCACAGGAGAAATAAAATGGTAAAATGAACAAGAAAAAGAAACAAGACGCGAATACTACCATCCAAAATATTTTCCCTTTCTTACTGTAATAATCATGACTGCTCTCAACCATTATCCATTTTGATTCAGTAGTATAATCATCACAATTATAGGCCTATATCAAACTGAATTCAATTCATGTTTGGATTTATTCCGTATAAATGGATTGCGCAGCTGAATAGTTAATCTCACATTTTGCAGTCGGTACCGCATAATCATGATTTGAATGTGCTGGTGCTTATCATGATAGCCCTAAACATTTGCCAGTAAAATATATTTAATGGTCATCAGATAATTGATAGTTTTCTGCAGTATTCACCAATAACTCCTGCTTGAATAGGTGACACGCCGGCTAAGGAGAATAATCTTTAGACCGTCATTGGGCAAATGTATATTTAAATCGTGTAAAACTTGGGGTAAATCGTGTTTTATAGGGATGTGAAACATCAAGCGATTAGTACCAAGCTTCAGGGAATTCCAACCAAAAACAAATAGAAAAAGCCTCCAAAAAAGGGGTATCATTGGCAAACAGAAACCAAGCCCTTTTCAGCTCAGATTTGATAGCCTTTTCAAGTAGCCGTTTGAAGGGGAAAGCTGAATAGAGCGAAGGAGAATAGAGCGGGCTCAGATTATAGGATTTGCTTTCAAACTTGAATAATTTTTGCTTGGGCGCGATTACGCCAGGCGGCCGGCGGCGCTGCATGGGTGGCGAACACAATGGCGGGCTCTCCAGAGAGAGGGGTTGCCATTTTGCCTTTCATCGGGCTTGCTCCGAGAGAAAGGATGCGGAGTTTGGAACATTTACAGATGAGACACTTAGGAGCCCCCGCTTGGATTGATACTTAAATAAGCGGCACTAATCCATGATGACTTAATCAAAGATACTACAATGAAACCGAACAGTGCTTGACGAAGGGCAAAATATGCCAAAAGAATTTATTTATAGTGGGCTACGATGTACCCCTGTCCCCCGCCCGCAAATACATTGATATATCTCCATGCACCAGTTCCTCTCTCTATTTATTACAACTTCTTCTATTCCCCAGCCCTCCCCAAAATTCCTAAATTGTCTAAGAAATATCAAGCGTCTGTTCAGAGCAATAAAGACTTTAACTCTTTGTGAAAGTATATGACTTAAGACACCTCTGGCTCTAAACAGACGGAACGATAACTGAAATTTGACTGCAAAAGGAAAAATACCAATGGCAATAAATGAAGACCTTAATATGATTGCACATTACAAGTCGATTTAATTGGAAAAAAGATTATTTGTTAATCGAGAAAATGATCATGCATTATAAGGTACTAGTGATTTTAGTCTTGATTTTCTTATTAATAAGCGATCCTTGGCGAGGAAATAATAATAGAAATAAAAATCTAAAAAATTCGCCGAGCATTTTGTTCTTGAATTTCTTCTAACGTTAAATTTGGATTTTAAAATATTCGTAACTCCCGCTCAGGTATGCTGTAACGGAATGACCAAACTGTAAATTGTGGGAGAGACGAAAGAACAAACTGTCGCCTTTTGTAATTTCAACTTAAGAGTATACATTCCACCTACATGTACATTGACAGTACAATTAGGGAAATCATTCCAGCGCATCCGAGCCCCGCCGCTCAGTCGCTGCCGAGACGCAAGGCGCAAGGGAAAGACGAACGGTCGCTTGCTCTGTAAAGTATCGAGACATAAATTATAGAGACGTCTTACAGGCATTAGCAGATAAAAGATGCCCCGAACAATTATCTCTGTAATACAACACGGCTGTTTGCTAAACAAGTTTGCATAACACCAATTACCGTCTTTGTGGCATTGTCATCTTTGCGATGGCCGCGACTCCTTAAGGACCCATATTGGTCTGGAGTTGTAGTGGTCAGATTTCTGCTCTTGTTCTTGTTGATGTTTTTTGTTGGTCATCTTCAGGGATCACTTACTAGAGTCCTATTTATCATCGAAGTTGGTGGACGAAATTATGTTTCGATGGTACTAGTGTCATTTAAAGAATTTAGAATGTATTGAAATTTCATGACAGGCCGGCTCAATAAATAGAAAATAGATAAAATTCCGACGCACTATCTGCCTTGGTTTCTTTTTCTTCATCAGTTTACATTACTTCGAATAATCTTTCCCAATGTATGACCTGCAGAATTGAAAAATTAATGTAAAAAATATGTCAAAGGTAAGAGCAGTCCAGGCTGAAACGATAAAAAAGAGACATAAAATACATTAGTTCATATACGGTATGTACATAATGTCTTTATGACGACTACTTTTACACAGTCATGATGAAATCAATTATTTTACAAAACTTTAAGCAGTTCCTATTTTAAAGATGACATTTGTTGTACAATTATATTATTGTATTGTGTACCAAATACGATTTACAAAAAAATAAACATTAAACACGCCAGGTATTTGAATACGAACCTTATAGCCTTATCTGGGGCTAGATTTTTAGCTAATTACTGTGCCTTCTATCTTTAAACAATACTTGCATGAGCTATAGAGAGGGCGAAAGATGAGAATGTGTGGCGAAGAGTAAAAAGAAGAAGTAGAAATAGAAGAAGAAAAAGAAGAAGAAGAAGGAGAGGCAGAAGGAGAAGAAGAAGAAAAAGAAGAAGAAGAAGTAGAAGGAGAAGAAGACAAAGAAAAAGAGCAAAGATAGAAAAAGAAGAGGAAAAGCAATTTGTGAGTGGCAAAACTAATGTAACAAACAATTGTCATTTGTTATAATACTGTCTCTGTATAACTGACGTAAATAAAACTTCAACGCCTTGTGGACTTGTGCCTCGTGTGGACAATGGATAACCAAGTTATCAAACAAGTTATAATATGAATTATAAAAGAAAAAATATTTCCTGAAGAAAGAAAAAGAAAGTTCATTGTACTGGTCACTCTGCTAGAAGAAGTACGTGAACATATGTGTCATCAAGCATCTCTGATGAGCAATCATTAGAGAAAAAATATAAAAAAATAAGAGCAGTTCTCAAATAAACAAGGGTACGAAAGACTCAAGATCTTTGTCTTTGTATAACTTCTCTGAAACGTGTGTATAAGGATATACTTTGAGAGAGGGCAATCTTGAAATGACAACACAGCACGATTAAGAGCCTTCTAAAATGCATCCAAAGATATAAAAACATTTGGTAATTGGCAATTCAACTTCAACTAAACGATCTAAAGGGAACATTTAAGACATGAAATGTCTTAGTTTGTTTCTTACACAGAATGGCTTATTAAGCCGCTTTATGAGACCGTGTTGGGGTCTTTTCAAATGAATTTATGGGGTCGTGAAATTATGACATGAATTAGTATTCCACCAAGCATGGAGTATACCGAATGGTAAATGGTCGTTAGCGTTGTTTGAGATTATAATGGGCATAACTGTATCTACTCTACGCACCGTTTGCCACGGAAATCAAGAGAAACAAAAGGAGAGAGAGAGAGAAAAAAAGGAGAGAGAGAGAGAGAGAGAGAGAGAGAGAGAGTGAGAGAGAGAATAAAATAAGAGAAAGAGTTTGGTCTCGATGCTGTTATGTTGGATAAAACTTGGATCAATTATTGTATTAAAAGTACATATTTTTCAGGTAAAATATTGTGATTGGACGGAAATTCAAATTCATTTCCATCTCCCTAGTAAATTTCAAGAGTCGAATAGAAAACTGTCTGATAGTAATAACTGTAAGGTATAGTCATTATTGTAAGGCTTAAACTTGTCATTGCTGACGCATTTTGCCCGAATATCAGCTTTCCAAATTCCAAATGTTTCGAGAAAGCAAAGCGATCGATCAAGCAAATGTTGAATTTTTGATATTCTCAATGTAATTTTATCATCAATATAATACTGCATACCATATGAGAATTCAAATAGACTACCTATTCGTTGCATAAATATGAGGCGGTGGTTGCCAGATTATTCATAATTCGAGATTGGATTGGTAAGTAAATCTTAATTTCTTCAAAAACACAATTGTTCATACTTTCAGCGATCACGTACAACAAAGGCAACTGTGAGGACACGCGTATGCTAGCTTTAAGGGAAAGGAACGGCAGAGAAAAAGCTAACAATGATTGCATTTTCATGAATGAAAAAAAAAAGATCATCAAAATAAAATGAAAGGTATCTAATGGTGGTTAAAATAGATCGACAATTTTGACCCAATCGGTTATTTGATTATTTTGTTCGTACATTAAGAGGAAGAGGGAACAGATATTCATTTTTGTTAAAGACAGTCGATTTTTTATTCTATTTGAATACTCTACTGTGTTGAAATATTAGCTGCTCCAACATAAAACAAATTATATCCCACTCAGTAATCATTGTAAAACACTGATATCGCACCCAATTTAATCAATCCAAAAGCGATAACAAGAAATTGAAACATCGCCCTTGACTTGAAAAGAATCGGGTTGACGTCCTTCTCCTGAAAACGACCCACACTAGGTATACACGTTTTGTCAATGAAATTAATTAAAATTGATTGAAACAAAAGCGTGGGTTACATTTCATTTCTCCCTTGATTGAAACTAACAACACGAGTATAATCCACACCGATCAAGAAATAACAATAATAGTAGGATTATAGACCACGTTCGAATCTTTCGATTGAAGTACTGTGCAAACTTCCTTTTCTCGACTCAACCTGCAACGGAGACGAAGATACTTCAGATTTTGTTGCGGGTTTAATTGAAAAATTAACATTCTTGCATTTATTTGTTAATCTATCATTTTAACCCTTCATTCTGTGTGATTTGCAAGAAATTCCACCATGTCTTTTACTTCCTCTACATAAATATTTTATTTCCACTGACTTACTTTGTGTATAGCCTTTATATGTATGTGTTTGGTTATTATCAGAAGCAACATAAATTATGTTGAAAATAATATGACGTTGATTAGTCAACGTGCGTGGTGTAAATTTTATGTAAAACTTTTTCAGATCTGCTACATGAAGATCATATTGACAGAGGTATAATAGTGGTTTAATGGACATTTCAGTAAGCTTTAGACAGACTGAATCGAGTTCGAATCCCAATCGCTGCACTATGTAGCACCCCTTAGTATTAAGTCATCGATATACATTTTGCCACTCTTTACCCAGGCATGCTAAAGTAGGAGAAATTAATTGCAATAACCCAGCGCCATCAGGGTATTAAAGGACGTTACAGTGTACATGTAGGTGCCCTGAACATCCATTATTATATGTTGACATTAAAAGGACCCCCCCCCCATGAATAAGTGTAGATATGGTGAGAGATGAATTCTATTTCTGCCTATTGATTTACAATATGTCTACCGAATAAGAGATAAATGAATGAAGATATTCTTGACATGAAGTAAATTTAGCATGACAGGGGCGCAGCCATGTTCTTGATTGTGTGTGACGCATGGGGCAAACTTGAATGTTTCATGCACCGAGCTTTAGATGTAGCGAATATCAGATCAATTACAAAAACTATGCTTTTTAATGAGGAGAAAATAAAAGCTGAGAAGTTGAAAATAATATTTGGTGAAAAACACATTACAGCGGAACAATTAAAACTAAAATATTTATTCAAAAACGCTAACAAAACAAAGTTGAGTAATGTATTTAATCAATGCGACAGAAAACTTTACACCAGCAGAGCAAAAATTATTTTATGCAATTTGTTTTCCGACAATTACAGTACAACATTTAAAAGCAGGTGAATTAAATATTTCTTCACCACACACACACACACATTTGAAGGAAGAATCCATACATTTCAATACGTTTACTTGATAACCGCTTAGTGCGTCAGGTTAAGGAGAATAGGGAGATGCCGATATTTTGCTGAGAAACTTTACATTACCATGATTACGCTAAGAATATCACGCTTTTACCTCTCTTATACAGTTTAGTGAGGTATCTTATAGATTGACAAACATACAATTCATAATAATAATAATAATATTTAATTTGTATATAGCGCTTATTACAAATGTCTCTAAGCGCTTTAAAAATATAATAAAGTTATTTCTTGGGGTGAGGTTTCCTTTAAAGATGTCTAAATTGCATAGGCCGAATATTGTGATCACTGTTTGAACAAATGCCACGGACTACCACCGTGGACAACTACCTCTAAATTAACATTTACAAGATAAGATGAGAGTGTTTTCGTAAGGCCTCGTTTACATAGGCTGCGATTTTAAGGAAGTCTGTTGTCCTATTTATAGTTTTTCCAATAGGTAGCTGTCCGAGAGGCTTTGGCCGAGCAGTATACTCATATTTTGTCGTGAATAATTGATTGATTGATTTAATTAATTTATCTCCATAGAAAACACTGAACATGCAGACCAAGGGGCTGAAACTGTTCAATTTTACAAGCAAAACATTCAGAATACATACAAATCAAGATACAAATCAAGAAGTAATAATTATCAATCATTACGTCGAAATCAAAAGTACGACTTGTCACTTAAATCATTAAACTTACATAGTATATCAATCATACATAATAAAGCTGATTGTAATTCTCGAATATTACATTTTTCTTTTTAATTCTAAGTAATTTTAAGTTACCAGACATTAAAGGAAAAGGAGAATGGGACGTAGAAGAGAGAGAAATATAACAAGAAAAGGATAAAAGCTATATATTTAGGGATCAGTGGTTCTCAAGAAGTTTGAATTAAATTTTACCCACGTCCTGATTATGTATTGCAGGTATTGCCTCATTCGTGAATGTTTATATTATAATACAGTCATAATTCATGTATGCATACACATCGAGTAGGCCTTGTCATGGTTATTAGCTTCGCAATCCAATTTCAATGGTCACTATTACACCATTATCCATTCATCAGATAATCCATTTGAATACATGAAAGTTTCCATCCGAGTTTAGAGCCGGGTTTTGATTTGCCATCAATTTATAACCCCATTGACTTGCTATTACTTTAAAGAAGTTGACATTGTATACAATATAGTTGTATAGGCCAGAAACCCACACTTTCACGTGTTCCCAGCTCTATTGACGTTATGAATAAATGAGCAGATTAATGGGAAATCGAAAACGATTCCGTAATCAAACAGAAAATTAATACAAATTCACATTACATACACGAGGCTTGTAAATCACCTCCTTGGACAAGCTAATGTGAGAATGGGGTTTCGATGAAATGAAAAGAGTGAATGGGTAGAAACGCTAATAAAGGTAAGTACCAGGCGAGTATTTCTATTCTCGACCTTACCAAAAGCCCTTATGAGCTATTATTGCATGTATGTATTTGCCTTTGCTTTCAGTCAAGTGCCTTCAATGACTATGCACGCGAACAGAACTTGTCCAAAATTATATTAATAAGTTGTTGGACGAAAATGATTTGAAAAGCTTTTGTTTAATAATGAAAGTAATCAAATTTAATTAATTATAGTTAGTTCATAGCGATATTCGCGTTTATGTCCTCATCAGCTCCAGATTGAAATGCTGGACCGAAGCTCGAGATAGTACTGTCTTGTATGCTTGGCGCATGCGCACTTCAGCCGGATTGAGCGCGTGGTTTTAATCGTTACGTTTCCCGTGCTTCAGCCCCGCAGGTAAGACCGAATGCCCCACCCACGTAAGTACACGCGAATACCTGCACGCTGCTAAACGAAAACGTAAACAAACAACAGGAAATGGCTGGTCATCATGGTCGTCGTGCATGCCGGGATTGAGATTGCATCTCGGGCTGATGAAAACGGGACGTAAAATTGCGGCTATTTCTAAATTAGCTGGCTATTTTGCGAACTAGCCAAAGATTTTGGGGGGCAATCAGCTCATGAGCTAGAACTCGGGCTAATTGAGTTTTTATCTACAAACTAGTTCGAGATTTCAATCTAGTTTTCTAGCTCGAGCTAATGAGGACGGAATTTTTCACAGGTAATTTTTTTTTTAAACACGGCGGCTAGTTTTGCGGGGGTTGACCGCGTCATATCAGAACGAACCGTTTAAGGAAGTTGGCATTGTATAGATGCTACGCAAACAAACGCAAACTATGCTTGTGCTCCTGGGTGGAGAGAAACAATGTCGATCAAATGCGTTGCGTATTAGTATAGTGGTTTACCTATTAGACCTATTATTGTCGGAGATCAAATCAACGGCCTTTGCATTTCCAGCCATGTGTTTTACACCACTCGACTACTTAATCTCTTATCGACATTTATGTAAAATGAGATTGGTTTGATATAAACTTCTCAGCATTATTTTGAAGAAATATAACTTTATCGTACGCATGGTGCTTGTAGCGAGATGACATGAAAATGTGGGTGAATCTTGCTGAGCATTATTTTGAAGGAATCTAAATTTATTGTTCACATGGTGCTTGTAGCGAGATGACATGAAAATGTGGGTGAATCTTGCTGGGTGAATGTGAAGAAAGGGCGAGGCGAAGCTGAATCACTCTCTTGGGCAAAGTAGTGCCGCTAAATATGAACGTCAAAAGAAAGATGGCGAAAAAGAAGGTAGACTGAGAGAGAGAGAGGGCGGGAAGGGGGGTTATAAGAGTTGACATTTAATGTTACATTTTAGCCGAATACATCACGACACCCCGGGGCAAAATGTAAGCATCAATTACTGAAAGAGATGTTGCAGTTGTAAGAAAAACACGGAGAATTATTGTGTCAATTTGTTATGACTCAATTCAACTGAGCCTTGAAGTTATTACAGTTCTATGAACAGCGATGAATCTAAGTGTGGAATGTCATTCGTCATTTATTCGTTCACTGTTTCCCTCATTTCCATCACAACGAACCTTTTGAAACCTATTTTTGCTGTTGATATTTCATCACTTATTAACCAGTATATAGACTTTTCCTTCAATCTCTTTTATCACACTGTTCATTTGAAAAAAAATCCGACATTCAAATTCGTACAGAAAAAAGTGCCATTCCAATACGCAGTGCAAATCCTAAAATAAATACCATGAATGTATTTTGTTCTGTATAAGTATAAGTGGAAGTAATGATAATAATAGTAGTAGTAGTAGTAGTAGTAGTTGTAGTAGTAGTAGTAGTAGTAGTAGAAGTAGAAGTAGTAGTAGTAGTAGTAGTAGTAGTAGTAGTAGTAAAAGTAGTGGTGGTGGTGATGGTTTATGGTAGTAAATGTAGCGCATAGTTTGGAGGTAGAAATATACGTAGTAGCAAACGCAGTGCTCTTGATAGTGGTGATAATGATGGTGGTGGTGGTGGTGATGGTGGTACTGGTGGTAGTGAAGGTAGTGGTGGTAATGGTATAGTAGTGGCGGTGGTGGTGATTGTGATGGTGTTAGTGGCGGTAATGGCTATTTGTCCACTTGTGGAATTAGGGAAGATGCTGCTCCTGTAGCTGTTGGTTATGGTGGTGATGTTTGTGTAGGGTGGTGACGATCGGGTGATGGTACTGGTGGAGTAATGGTTCTGGTGCTGGTGGCGTGGGAGCTGGTGCTGGTATTGGTGGTGGTGGTGGTTGTTGTGATGGGGTGGTGGTGGTGTCGGTGATGGCACATCAGTTTGCAGTACAAAAGGGGTTCACATCTTTGTTTTGTGACCATTGTATTGAAATTAACTTACTGCTGATTGGTGAATAATGCGATTTACATCTATACTAAAAAAAACTCAAACCAATGATTGGTCAAAGTCAAATAAACTGGCAAGAACCTACTGTAGATGAATTGCATTTAATTCTCAATCACTCACCCCCCCCCCCCCCCGCCGTGTCTGGGATTGGTTCTGAGGAGCTGATATATCAATCACTAGGTTGAACAACTACCGGTCTGAGCCCATCCAGAGATCCGGCCGACCCTTAGCACAGACTGGGCCCAAGGTTCCGGTGGAGTGGGGCTCCTGACTTCCGAAGAACTTCCACGGGATAAAGGAATAAACATCCTCCCGGTAGGCTCGGAGCCAAAGTGTTTACGTCCACCTTATTTTCTGGTTGCTGTTTTTTTGTGCGATTGGTGATCTGACAGACTTTGATTCTGTAATCGATCCGTACGTTTTCTACATTATATTCCAAGAGGTTATCAAACATGTATCACATGGGCTACGGTATTGTAGGACACGATTCATCGTCCTGCGACGATCGCTCTGCAGTCAAATTCTAACAATAATCCAATCTGATTCCTAACTTTAACCCTTGGCCACCACTTATCTCCAAACTCAATGCAACGGAAGTTTAACCCTTTATATTAAAAAAATATAGCCTAGAGCTAAATATCGGAGTACCATTCGAATATTGAATATCATGAGTTCCTCCACCCCAGCCTCTCCCGAATACCCATCCCCACTCCCCCTTCAACTTCGTAGTAGGTCCATGCTTCAACTCACGAACGTAAGTCTGTCCACCACCCCACCCCCCCCCCCCCCCCCTAGCTAAGGTCCAGGTACTCCACTCCCAATCCTCCAGCTGCTCATCAGAAACACCATTTCATCTTCTACCTATCAGGCTTCTCGGCATTTCATGATAGATCATAACACTTGGTGAGCATACTTCCAGAAAGAGCATCGCATGCCAAGGGTAGATCATCAGACATGGGTAATGGAAAGTCAATTTATAATCATCAAGCTGTAGATAGACGCAATTTTTTACCTCACCCCCAATGACACTCAAGTTGCCGACAGGTATAGGGAAATATTAAAAGTTCTAGCGTAACTGCCTGAACATAATGTAAGAAAACAGTAACTATATATGGTAATAAACGGGTAGTGTTGATAATGTTTGTGGTGATAATGGTGGTGATGATGATGATGATGGTGGTGATGATGATGGTGGTGGTGATGATGGTGATATTGGTGGTAGTGATGATGATGGTGGTGATGGTGATGATGATGTTGGTGGTAATGATGATGATGGTAGTGATGATGATGGTGGTGACGATGGTGATGATTGTGGTGATGATGTTGGTTGTGGTGAGGATGATGTTGGTGAAGATGGTGGTGATGATGGAAGAGAACTTAAGAAAAACACAATTATTGGTGTGTACTGCAAGGTTTTGGAGTCATCAAATAATAAGAAATTTGGCCCAGTCTTGCTAAGGTAACAAGCACTGTATACAGAAAGATGTATATGGGACTACACAAACATGTGGCAAAAAACAGGCCTCATTTTTAAACTGCTACTTGTCATATTAAGAATAATTATGAAGGCATTTGAAGTGCAGTGCTTCTAAGGGGACATGTTTTCTCTGATGTCCTTCCACATTTGCATAATAAAAATGATGATAACGCTCACAAATTATTGTTCACCTCTCCCCAGAACTCAACCTTCTCTTTAATGTGGGTCTTTATGGAGAATGATATAGACCCAACTAGCTCTACATTTATACACATTCCTTACTGCTTCCCTTAAAATCATTTCACTTCCTTCATTTATTCGCACGATTCTGCTCTCTTATTACACGATAGCAACTACTTTCGAAAAATCAATCTACAGTAAGTCTATTTCGATATCCTTGAGCGTCACCTACTATAGGGTTAGTGTGCGAACGCGACAATGACGTATTACGTAATACGAACATGATTTCTATAGAGTGGTGAAGTGTGACGTCATCAAAAAATCTACTTTTAGAATTTCTCAATTATTTCTTCATTTTCCAAAAGAGCATTAAAAATAATGTCCGAATGCTCTGGTTCATAACATTAGGAACCAGAGCACTATAACACTGGTAGGACATATATTTATTCAGATGATCATAGACAATTCTAGACAATTACTTAACATATTCAATTGGTTTTCGACATTCGGACATTATTTTTGATGCTTTTTTGGAAAATGAAGAACAAATTGAGAAATTCTAAGAAATGATTTGTATGATGTCACAGCTTCGGTACTCTATATGACCTACAATAGGGTATGGAAATTGCCCATGAGTTGATTTTTCGAGTTTTCTTGTTTATATTTACTCGATGTAATACTACAAAAATCATGTTTCCAATACCTTACCACTATTACAACAAATTATATTATGCACTTCACTTTTAGACGAATTTTTAATAATTTCCTCACAAATTGGAATGTCTTTTTTTTTCCCGATAAATTCCACACACTATTCTAAATGTGATTGTATTTCCAAGCTATACACTTCGTAATGAAATTAAATATGCCTTCAGCTTATATATATTTCTTAGCTTTTCGACAAGACTGTTATTCGATTAAAAGTCATGAACTGACACTGAGAACACGAAGATGAAAATCAATTAAAGGAAGCGATATTGTCTGTTTTGGCAACATCGTTGATGTTTGGCGGTATGGCGAGGCGTTTGAGACAGGTCCCTATCATAACAGGTTGTCTGCAAAGCTCGGGATTTATACCAAAAACTTCCTGCCACTTACCGCCAGAAGAAACAAAATTATGAGAGAGAGTAAGAGAGAGAGTGTGTGTGTGTATATACATGTAGGTAGAAAAGAGAGAGAGAGAGAGAGAGAGAGAGAGAAAGAGAGAGAGAGAAAACAAAAAGAGAAAGAGAGAGATTTTGACACGCGGAAGGAACTAAAGCCCAAAATAACTTGTTCTGTATCCTTTCAAAAGGAAGGCACCTTTATACATATAAAAAGAAATAGCATGACTACAGCACGTAGTACCAATGCAAGATGTCGGTCGATTCAAATCCACAATTAAATTTTACCTTTTCATGATATTATTTCATAATAGATATACACGGTTTAAAATGAATATCATTTCACTTTGTACTGTCCCAACAAATACGTACAATGATTCATATGCTTAAATTTTGCATAGGTCGGTAATTTGTATCGAATTGAAAATATCTTTCGTAAAACAAAATACCACTCTACACCCTAAATTACATCACAAAGTCGGATATGTGGAAATTATACAATCGTAACATTATTTTTAACAAAAGCATAAAATAACGAATGTAAATCATGCGAAACGATCGTAAAATCAAAACTACCCACTGAACAAAATGTCCATACCATCTTCCGTCCGTTAAATAATCTTTAAAAAAACGAATTCCCTTTTCTTCCTCTATCGTTATGCGTTAACGTTTCTTTGAACACGCCAAGTCTCTTGAAATAACATAATCCTTGCAAATTATGAATCAAACTAGAATTAATGTTTACAAACGACTTTTCAAGCCCTTGTCGTTATCATGCAAATTGAGAAAACGATTGGCTTGAGATAGATCTACATTTCAGCTTTTCGACTGCTTGCTTTTTACGATTCATGCAGATTGCTGCAATTAAACATTGTTAAAAGCTTTAAAGGCCATTTGGTAACTTCTTCATCTCGGCATAAAAACATCTTGAAGCATCTTGTTACGGTGATACAAAAGTTAAAGAAGTAGGAGGATCGTCGCTATCCAAAGATGCCTTAATCACCCCAGTTCTTGCCCGGGTAGCTCCGGGCTACCTCAACTGGGTAATTATATCGACGAAGATCGCAAGAGTTGTACGCCAAAGTGGTCGCAGCTCTGCGCGAGATTTCCATTTCGATCTTGGATAGAAGGGCCCCCAGGCTTATCGGCATGATATCATGGTTATTACCATCCCAAAGCTGACATTTGGATGCATAATATCGGTGAACGAGGAGAAAAACGAGCAGGAAAATGTGGATTTGATACCAGACACATAAACCTTTTACATCGTTTTTATATGGCTGTTTAACGTAAAGAAGAGCTGAAAGACCATTTAACATTAGGCAACGAGCATGAAGGTCGATGGGTCGTGAATGAATGATTAAACCAATTTCTGCCTCAAAATCCCCTTTTCCCCATTTTTCACGATTACTTCTTCTATAAGATTGAATGGTTTCAGATTGTAAAAAGAAGAAAAGGATTTAGTGGTTATTAACCGTTTGATATTAATAAGTAATCAGGCTTTCGGTGATTTATAACATTTTGAGGCAGGTTTGTAACTTAATTGATGTGTAATGCTATACGTTTCTCAGTCTAGCTCACACTGGTGATTGTTCTGCAATCTGCGAAAAGCAAAATACGAAGAAGTCGATAAAGATAAAAGTGAAAAAAAGGAGCAAAGAGTAAAAGAAAGAAATATAGAACGAATAAAAAGTTATAATAGAGACTATTTGAAGGAGGTGAAATGAGGAAGGGGAAATATGGGGGAGGAGGGAAAGGGGGACATTCAGATGGCAGCCATTGTCATGCTCAAGAAAACGTTTTGTCACCTAATTTATATTGTGATTGTAACATGCAGAAGAGTCATCAACTTAACATCATTTTGAAAGCGTATATTTACCAGCAAACGCTATCTGTACATATTACATACTGCCCTATATCTTGTCTATTCAGTGTGTAAAATCAGTTTTCTTTTTTTCCCCGACTATATAAATTAGCATTCAAATTGAACACCGACACCACCCTATCGAGATATCGACATGCTTTTATTTTTGTCGTGTATTTTCTTCTCTTTTCTTTTTTTACGGAATTCATAAAAAAAGGAAAACTAATTTGTTTTTTTAGAAGTCTGAAGCTAGTTATCGCGCTACTGCCTAAAGTGATCGATTGCGCGTTTTTTCGCTAGATCTCGGGGGACACGAAAAAGTGCATCTACGCATTCCCGCCCTTTTTGATCCGAACGAGATTTGTTCGCTTACAAACAGAAATTAAGCCGAACGAGAGGAGGGGATTGGAAGGGTCGGCAAAAGAGATTCAATTCATTTTCCATATCCCTTGGCCAATGTTTAATTCAAAATCGTCCTTTTTGTTAAGTTTCCTTGAGTTGGTTGTCCGCGGAAGAGAAGAGATAAGTCACCTCCACGGGCAAAAAACCGGGGATACTAACCTTTTCAAGGCGCATCTTGAAATTGCTCGAGAACAAAAATTCAACAAGCTGAGGAAACATGGAAGATTGGGGTTGATTCGGGGGGAAATAACTTGAGGTCAGAAATAAAAGATATTTGGGGGCGTCAAAGAAAAAAATGCATGGCTTCTTGCGTACTTGATAACCAATTGTTATTATATTATATACACTTTTTTTTTTTTTTTTTTTTTTTTTTGGGGGGGGGGGGGGTGGGGGGTTGTGTGCTACCGGCTGAATCCACGGGCAACGAAAAAGTAAACAATCAGCCCCCCCCCCCCTCAATCTCTATCTTTCTCTCTTTCTCTTTCATATTACCCTCTTTGCACTTTTGTATCTCCCATCTTTTTGTATTGTTTTGTATTTTGTTTGATTTTCTTTCTTTCTCAGTTTCTCCACCCCCCCCCCCTGTCTCTCTTTATCTATCTCTCCCTCGTCTGTTTAACTGGTTTTATTCAGTTTCTCTCACATGCTACATCTGTCTCCCTGTTTCTATGTCTGTCTGTTTGTCTCTCTCTCTCCCACAATCTCTCTCTCTCTCTCTCTCTCTCTCTCTTGTCTCTCAGTATGATTTTTTTTCTTTTGATTTTAATCATTCCCCTCTTCCCCCCTTCTTTCTCTTTATCTACTTATATATTTATCTCCCATTCCCGATTTTGTTTTCCCTTTCTTTTTATGCCTCCTTTCTTTTCCATAATCTCTCTTTTTCCCCATCATTCATTTTTTTCACAATTTATTTCTGTTCCAGTCACATTTTATCTCTTTTAATAAATCCTCTCTTCGCCGAAGACAAGACCTTTGCTTTCGCTACCAAATAGATGTATACGCGTGACTCTTATTATCTATTGGTCATTAAAAGTGATAAATTGTGACTTTCTTAACCAATCGATCTTAGCTCTCAACAAGTCTGTAATCTTTCCAATCGATACAGCCCTTACTTTTAAAAGCCTAGCTAAAGATTGCATGTCAAGTATCATTCAGATTCGAGGTCTGTTTTGAAAGTTTTTCCTGTCACGATACGTTGATTAATTATTATACTCCGTTGTGATTTTCATTGGAAGTTATTACTTTTTTACAAATCATTTATTGTTGTAGCTAGCTGGAAAGAGGCGTGATAGGTTAAAAATGCAAATATTTTCGATACATCTGAATATTTCCAAACGCGAGAAAAGTGTTTCTCGCACAAAAAGGGATTACATACACAACAAGTATTTTCAAATTGGTGTTTGTGTTTTTTTTTCTTCATAAAAGATAAAGAATGCGGGAAAAACATACCACAACGAGTAATAATGACATGATGGATCGACATCAGCTCGCTTTACTAAAAAAGAGTAACACACGTATATATTTATCAGTATAGCTGAACTAATTCGATCTTCAGCTTGGAATAAATCATATCAAACATATCTCATTTTGTTCTAAATGTATTAAAAGACACATGTGTGAGATATTTCAAGGCACATCAAATTATTTTAAATTATTTTATATTAGAAAATGAAGAAGGATTAATCTAAATATAGTGTGCATACATTTACAATTATATACTACCTGTTAATTTGCAGAAGCAACGACATTCATCATATTCATTCCTCTTTTTCTCTCATTTCCAACAATTTCCGATCATAATTACATATTTAAAAAGTGCAAGTTGCATTTCACGACATATTGCTCACTGAGAGTGAGAGAATAATACAACTACTGCCCTCTGCGATGGATTACATGTTACTCGCATAATGTGCTGTGAAATAAGCAAGTTAAATGCTTGCATGGTTCAAGGCAAGCCTATTACTATTAAATACGAGTCTGAAATGAAATAGATTTTGAATTCGTTGTCTAGCCTCAATTAAAAAAAAATCTATATATTTATATGTACTGCTAAACGGTCGTTAACCTTAAACGTTTGCGGCCATGATTATCATCGCTAAAGAGGAACCGTATTTCCTTGTCTTCTCTCGAATTTACCAACAAACTTCCTACGAGAGCATACCTGCCATTCCAATGCCATCACAATAATTACGTAAGGATGATAACATCTTGGTTTTTGTTTACTTTGTAAGATTTAATGACAAATGAGTATCCGCTCCAAGTCGGATTGCCAGACATGACACAGAATTTGAGACAAGGAACATGGCGGGGTTGGGATAAGAATTACATGAAGTCATTCACCGATGTATCGCGCCAAGCCTTGAGAATGCGACTTCCATCCTGGAGTGGAAACTAGGTTGCTATCAACCTCCGGACCAGGAGATGATAGTAAGATAAACACGTAGATCATTTTCAAAGCGTGAATTGAAAGAGAGAAAGATCGAATGGTGTAAAACGATTTGACATATTATTGTCTTATTATTTACATTTCTTAGTAAAAAGGTCACATTTTTATTTGCTTAGTCTTTAGATCTAGGTTCAATGTAATACTTTGGGGACGTGAAAATCTATCAAAATAGTATGACAGGGAATGATGTTGTTATGAATATGCAAATACAGTGTACACAGAATATTTTCATGTTGGTTTTTGAGATTAAAGAGGTCGCCATGAAGCGAATAATATTCTTTGATTTGAGGTCATTGATAGCATTTGTTTGTAATAAGATTGATTAATTTCTGATTATACAGTATATTGTTATCGCACAAAAAGGAACTGATGTGATTCCCATAATAAAATATATCCAGCATAACTCTACTCCCCACTTGTAAAACATATTAATATTACGCACTTTGCACGAGGAATAGGGACGTATTCAGGTAATATTGCTGTTAATTTTCAAATTTCAGCGTAGAAGTATTAAAAGTAGACTTTTTTTAAATCCTTATTTTCTTACATTTATATATATATATATATATGTATTGTAAATATTACACACATATCATTACAGAGGATGAAAAATAGAAAGTAGAATTAGAAAAATAAAATAAAGTGATTGAAGAAGATACATTGAAACTAAGATAGTGGTATCGCAGACAGAAAAAATGAGTATACTCTTAGCGACATAACAAAATAAGGATCGATAACACTGCATTGATAGCTAAGTAGATGCAACATGATACGTATGCACTAATTCAGTTACATCCGAGTTTAAGAAATTAGCCAAAAGCATGATATCGAATTCAGTTTCATTATCACGGCTTCACACACATTAAGCATGAACTGATTTATAATGCAGTATTTACAACGCAATCATTATGTCGCAAAATACTACAGCCCCTTCTTAGCCATAATTTAAAAATATGATATGATAAAGGTCCGGTGGCGTATCCAAGCGGACGCCCCTATAAGAACGCCTAGCACAGAATTATTCAAGTCAACTTTTAGCAAGTTCAGTGAATCCACGTTACGCCGGAATGCATGCCTAAAGATACTTCACCCTAATAATGTTTATCGATTTCGGGATATGCCTATGTTGTCTATTGTCTGTCCCTATATTCTTCATAATTTGTATTTACAACAAAAGTTAGAGAATATACATGTGCATACTTAGTAAAGCTTATCGCCTATAATTTTCTGTAAAAGCAGCCTCTTTTAAGAACAATTTGGGGAAATACATTATATTATGCGCGAACTGCCTCAGCTCAAGACATTAATTTTGTATGTATTTATATTTTATGAAGTTAAATTTGTGATTTTAACATAATAATCATAATCATATAGCAACGCGAAGCTAATGCCAAATGGGAAATAAACATCAAATACGTTTTGGAGTTTTCATTTGATAAATTCTGTTAAAATATTCGATAGCAGTGAATGGATTGTTCTCAATTAAGCTAGGACAAGCAGATACAAGATTGAAACTCCTACTCAATAATCTCATTGAGGATATGAACGTTTAATTTAGATCCTTTTTGGTTATTCCATATTGAAGTCCAATATCCTCTCTTTCCTTATTGAATACAATCATGGAACATATCAAATGTTTTAAAAAAAAACTATCATTGGTATGAAAGTATTTGTTTAGTGATGAAGTATATGACAGATGATCAATTTAATGCAGCAGAGTATAATACACGGCATCGGAACGCGACTTAACGAAGCCGCCGTGGGCTTCAGCGGAAGGGTCATTTATTTTCCCGTACGACACCCGGATACTTTCAAAGCGGCAAGTCTAAATGAAGACAGCGTGAAAAGTGTCATTACGGCTACTCATCCAATTCATACATGTCAATTCGGATACAAATTGAGATTCTTCCCTATGCACCGTTAAACAATTTAATCAAATCGTTTCTGGTTGTGTTAACTCGATGCTTCAAGGGCATCTACAGATAGTTTAGAGCTCCTGAAATTGTTTTTTTAAGATGGAGATCGAATTTGTACTGCTTATTACTAAAGGATTGAACCCTATAGTGTATATTTCACAAAATAAATGTTTGCCTTGCAACTATTCAAATTTCACACCATTGTCACAGAAAATGAACTCTTAAAAAAAAAAATCAACAAGTGTTATTTTTTTTAACGAACTCTGCCTCGTGTAAAATACTGAGGATATAGAAGAAAAAAAACATGCATTCAAAAAATATGTGACGGTTTTTTAAAAGTGACACCCGAAGAGATCGTTTAAATTGCAATGTTCGTTTATATTTTTAAAGATATGTATTTAAAGGTATATTTGTAAGTATAACCTGAATATTGATGAACGGTATTACCTCTCGTTGAAATGCCATATAGCTTAAAGTGAAATGTAATAATATATTTAGTTCATATCAAATGCGTCTTTCAAAACTTCTAAGTGACACAATGTGATATCTTAACTAATTTCATTTTTCTAGCAATTTCCCTGATTATCTTTAAGATAGGCTTTGGATTATAACAAGAATTTCTTGTTTTAATTCAGTGCCACATAATAATGAGCGTCATTTTTTGACAAATTTGTCAATTTCATACCCCGCCAGTTTTTAAATCTGGCAACCTTTCTTTTTTCTTGTGGTATTGTTTGACAAATTGCTTTTGAAGAAAAAATGTCTGAATAATGGAAATATTAACTTCCGACACTTCCAATTAAATACGTACGTCCCTGGTAATACATTTCCAAGGACTGATCCATTTAAATATTTGTATTAATAAAGCGATGCTACGATGTACTATTTCGTCACTTTTCATAAACCCATTTGACAAAGCGAAGTGAAGAGAGACCAATCATTCAAAACATGATTATTTCAGTCGTATAGTGGAACATTCACCCACGCGAATGTTCCGCAGTGCGGTTATAAATGTTCAGTCGTAATTATTCAGACCATGGTAATGTGCATGCTGCAGTTGGGTTACAAGAAGTATCTTACCTCATTGCTCTTACCAAAAAGCTGCCGTGGTGCATTTAAGGGCTGTATAATTCCGTTATTCACTCCCTATCTCGCTAAAGTACACAATTCCTTCACTAAATCGAGAAAACGAACAAAAAACATTCTGAAGCACTAATAAAAGCAATGTTTTAGAGGTTCCCCCTGTATAAATAAGAAAGAACATGAAGAAAAAGCTACAACCAAAGTGAAATGTGAATGTATCATGTCCGTCGACATATTATAAAGCAGCCGGGCTGCATGAAAACAGACCGGCTAGCAGGGGACACAATTTATCTTCAATTTAGGGGCAATTATCCGTCGCATTAATAAGTTTTTATCTGCCTAATTTATCCGGTTTGTTACCGGCCGTAGTAATAACTGTGTGTCTTATGGTGCTAGAAATGGCTTTTATGACACAAAGCACGTGTTAAATAGCACATGTCGGTAATTTTGAGTTGCGTTCTATGCTAATAAGTCATTTTATGAGGTGATTGTAGCTTTATAATCTTGACAATCGAGAGGACAAACTTTGGATTATGATCTTGAAAGGGTCATTTCAAAAGCTATTAATACAAGAATGATAATATCATAATGCAATACATCACTTTTGCCCTCATAAGCGAGTTATCACTAAATCTGTAAGTATGTCATTTGATCCCTTTTCATAATCAATATGTTCATATTGTTATGTGAAATAATGAAATACAAATCAAAAGTTCCTAATTGAATGTTATTTTAATTTTGGCTGGCGATATGATACTAAATCTAATAATACATAATCGGTTATTGCTGTCTTGATTTTAAAGTGCTTGTTTGTCTCAATTGTTTTGAACTGTACTGTAAATCAGCAGCGTGCAAATAAATGTGGAGATGTAAATTAACACTTTGAAAATTGGTTTGGGAAGAAATTGCCCAAAACAAAGGGACTTATGTGTCCGACTAACTTTGGGGCACTTGTATCTTGTTTACATCCTACACATTAACGTATTAATATCATTTACAGTAATAAGATTAATGTAACAATATAATAAAACGAAATATATTAAGTCATAATATGAAAAAGAGAGAATACATATAATTGTGACATGATGTGTGTACATTCGTTAGTTAATACAATGAGATCATTTTGATCTCTGTATGTGGAGGGCGTTATTCTCCAACATCGGTGGACTATAACTTAACCCATTTAGCTGGTTTTAAACCTAGATTAAATTTACATTTCTACGTTGATTACCGTCCAAAAGTTTGTGAGCTTGAAAAACTTTTAAAATGCTTCTATGCTATCTATAGCTTCGCAATATTCATGTCAGCAAAAAGTTTTTTTTCAAGCATTTTCTTTCTTATTTTTCCTTTTCTTCGCAACAGTCCCTTTCTAGCAATACGATACGTATATCTTGGTGCTCTTTTAACACGTATTTTGATCATGATATACGCCAACGAAAATCCATGTGTTTCTTTGAAATAGTCATCTCTCCGTCGAAGTAATATATATTCATTGGTTTAGCAAACACAAGAAAACGTTTCAAGTTCCACTTTCCTCTCTCCTTATAAATCACGCAACGCAAGACTGGTATGCAAATACGTAGACTGGCCGGCTTTGAGTAGAATTTGAGATCCGTGTCATTATTAATTTATAATACCCCGAAGCATGAAGGGGAATGAATAATTAAAGCTAGTATCTCTTGCATTGCAATTTCTTTAGAGAAAGTAAAAGATGGCCAGGAATTCATAATCTTCTCTGTTCCATATTTCAAAAAGATTCAATTTTGGGGAGATGGTGCACAGTGTGCCGACGCAGAAAGACACCTGACACATTTGTTTTGTTCAATTAATCGTCTAATGCTTTAATATCTATAGTGGCATTAATGCACTCTTCATTTTTAGAGGCTCGCTGTCAAACTTCTTTGACTCTAAAGACAAAATAGTTTGTTTGTTTGTTTCTCTTGTCTTGTTTTGTTAGCTGAGAAAAATGGGGTGTGTGAAATACGACGTTTAGGATGCAGAAGAACAGAGCCACGGAATACAGAGCTAATACAACAAAAATGAAATGATGATTGCGAGCTGTTAATCCACTTTTACATGCTCATTAAATGATTAAGGGGGTCACCGGTCTTACTCAAGTGATGAAATACAAGTCATAAAGGCCATTGATTAGGGCGCGGTGTGGGTGGAGTCGTATACCGTCTTTTGTTCACGTTACCCATTACCTCTCTCTCTCTCTCTCCTTTTTTTTTTGGGGGGGGGGGGCGTGCCCACGTAGCTACGCCGCCATAGACGACTGATGTTTTGAAAGAATGACCTTACGGGACTGCGCTTTATCAATGGTTTGTCAATACCCAGTTCGGAAGTGGCGGAAAACCATTAGATCATGTAGATGAAGACAGATCTGTTATCGGGCAAAACGAATTAAAGGGAAATCCAAACTAATCTAATAGTAATAGAAAACAGAAAAATCAGAGCAGCACACTGGTGTAAGTTGGAATTAATTCGGACATAAAATAAGGAAGTTATGATTTGTTTTAATCAACTGTAATCGCTATAGGTATGGTATTTTAAATTGGCTAAATCGGTAATGTCACTGTTACGCAGTGGCGGACAATTTTAACATTGGTTCCAATACACAAAATGACTATGACAAATCACAAAATAACAAGTGTATCTCAGAAAGGAATTTTCTTTTTAGAGGACCTGTAATGATATGCTATCCATGATATATGTTGAGTAGTGCCCGAAGGGAGAAACCACATTAGAGAAAAACATAAATTAAATATATTTTTTTACGCGACAAACGGGAGAGTAGTCGGTGCATATACGTCACAATCCACTGACCAAATTGCCAATAGGCGATTTGCATCGATATAGTGATCTCATATTTCAATATCTTACCCATTTCTCATTATCAGTCGGACTTATATCACTTTTCACTATTCCAGTTCTCTTTTTTCTGCTTTCATACAAATGAACCTTTTCAAAGGGTTTGATTGCCTTTAAGCTTTAAGAAGAGTTAGGAAGTACTAATCGGGCAATAAATATTACATTGTGAAAGAAATTGTCTAGGAGTATCTATTAATTATCGTCTTCATACAGTTAAATCTATGTATTATGCGGTTCGGAAATAACCAAACTTCTATTGGTCTTATTAGAAATCAAAATCAATGAAAACACTGAGCACAGATCTCGGTATATGGGACCACAAAAACATAATTATGACAACACGATTTGATCCCAAATTTTAACTCATTTCTCATCATAGGCCTGTATTGGAGCATTTCAAGAATATTTTTTTTCAGATGTGATTGCTACTGTGTCACATTGTTCGACAGAGGTATGACGAGAATTGGAAAGCTGAACATTTAGTTTAAACCTTTTGCCAGGCATCTCTTTAAAATACTAATGATGTTGACCGTCCAAGCGACGTGTTGTCCCGGACATCTATTGGCCCAGTGATTGCCCAGCAATCGTCGAGTATAATGACAATAATTTGTTGCTGATTGTTTAGTTGTGACTTTTGACAAACCAATGGAATTATCAAACCTTAAGCATGCTGCTAAGGGCTGTTTTGACGTGTACCCCAAATCAGAATATAGGGTAAAGATGATGTATTAGTTGTGTTAGGGGTTGTCCTGCGGTGAACTTCGTGGTGAGGCGTTGTGATGTATTACGCCTATAGTACTGGAAGTAATGACTTCTTTCAACGATGTTTTGATTCAAACAAAACGTCTTTTCTTCTTGGGGGTTCGATATATATTTTTTGTATTGTCATTGCTTTGTTTTTATTTGTTTTGTATTTTGTTAATTGGAGACGAATCTATGGCAAAGAAATGATGGAATCCCAATTCCAATCTCTTTCTCTCTTTCTCTCCCTTTTTCTTCATACTGTTTTTTTTTACCTTAACTTTACTGCCTCGCTATTTCTTCTATCTCATATTCCCTCAATTTTCTTGGCTTTTAACGAATAGTATCTAGAAACTCCACACAAATCAATTCTAATCATTTTCACCACAATCTTTTGATATTTTCATAATAATCTATAAATTGAAACAAGCCACTTTTTCACTAAAATGCAGTAGAAATTGATTAATTTCAATGATTCTGTTCATCAATAGAGACATAAAATGTGCTTCATAATTAATGCTTGAGGGTCTCCCTGCACATTATGCAAAATAATAAAATACTCAGTGTCCCATCACTTTATGCAAATTGTGATTGCGAGAGCGTCATCCCCCAAACTCGACAAACAAGTTGTTGAAAAAAATAGATCATATAACACTTCACTGCTATATAATTATTATTCACATTTGGTTTGTTTGTTTGTTTTGTATTAAATGATTGCTTTCTGTAAAGTAAACCGTGTGAAAATCGTCAAGTTTATGATTAAAAGATATATGGAGACACAAACCAGGAGCCAGAAGGGAAGTAAGAATACCATCTTATATTCATGATTGTCAAATTGTGATGCTGTGTAAATGATTTCTCCTCTGAGATGGGTGCAGAGGGGGAGAGAGAGAGCGATGGGGGTCATGAAATTGATTTCAATTTTTGGAAGGATTATTATTCCGTCTTCATCC
This sequence comes from Strongylocentrotus droebachiensis, assembly GCA_035222895.1. Classification (NCBI taxonomy): domain Eukaryota; kingdom Metazoa; phylum Echinodermata; class Echinoidea; order Camarodonta; family Strongylocentrotidae; genus Strongylocentrotus; species Strongylocentrotus droebachiensis. The sequence goes on from JAVYIG010000064.1 coordinate 1,024,813, forward strand.
GCCTGGTCGTCTGTCCGGCTGGTGTCGTCTCTTCGGCAATCACGGAGTCGACTTCTCTCTCGAATCCCGATGCTTCCGGATCTGATTACAGTCCCCTGACACCTCTCGCCTCGGGGCCCCGCTCCGACGGAGTTGGGCTACGTCCGACCGTTCCGACTCACTGGTCTAAACGTGAGGCCGTCTCAAGCAGCATCATCGAGCAATCCGTCATCGCGGAGCTCTTATGATAAATATCGACATAATCCACGGGTGTCGTACCGAGATCACAGTATTAAACGGTGGCTTTGTGGCTAAATCACCCGCAGGCCTGCATCCAACGCGGGAAAGGAAAGAGTTTTTAAAAAAAGTGAGTGATATAACGATCGTCAGCATGAGCGTGTATTACGCGGACTACCACCACCACCAAACAGCGGGGATGAGCGGCCGAGCGCCCGGCGAGAGCTGGATCGCCAACGCCGCGGCGAGTCGGGCTCCCGTTGATGCCTCGCCCATCCTCACCCCGCTCAACGAGCTCACACCATCATCAGCACACCACCAAAATTCACAACACTTTTCCCAAAGCAACCTCGACAGTACTTTCCCATTTTTCATGCCTCACCAGTTTTACCCTCACCACACGTCCGACTCGTACCCCGCCCAATCGGGGAAGTCGTTTAGCTCCTGCAGTCTCGGATCGTCAACCGCGTCATCTGCCGCTCAACACGCCGCCGTCGTCACCCCGTACTCCTCGACGCTTTTCGACCCGTGCAAACCAAACGATCTCAGTTCCACATACCTCACCTTCAAGGCAACAGACTATCACAAACAGGACCTTGATGCGTCGGCCGCAGACAGGGAGATTCGAGACCTTTCAGCAGTAAGATGTAATAAGGAGCAAGATGGAGAAAAGATGGCATTCTACCCCTGGATGAAAAGCATCAGTCCTACATCTGGTGAGGACAATTTCTTACCATTCTTTTTCATTTTAACAAAGAGCATTTCCATGGTAACGGATAATAATACACACACATATTTTCCTCACTCTTAAATAGGGTTATATATAATTAAGATAAGATCACTGAACCAAAGTTTTGATTATGATTGTAAAGTCACTACCTGACCTAATCTCTCCGTCAAGAAAAATTAATCTCCAAAGCTGGCACATTTTACATGTTGTGAAACATTTGTTAAGATACAAATCATTCCATAACCACTGGACACTGCATATAAAAGTCATCGCATGAAGCTTGAAAATGATGTGGCATCTATGAAATTATAAACCAATGGCTTATATAATTTTCTGAAAGCAAAATCAAATGCTGAGAAAAGGTATTATTATGTATTTCCGTTACCTTAAAATTGCCCTAAAACAAAGGAGTTTGAAAATGCTCCACGGTGAAATCAAACATAGAGCTTTGGATACACCAATCTGCAATATTTCCCAACATATTATAAGCTTTTTACAAAATGTCTAACCCAACATGATATAACACCATTTCATAAACATATTTTGTCTCCCAACTAGTGCTTTATTAATATTTTCCCTCCTGATAAAACATGCATTTATCGTTAATAAGCTTACAACACATTGTACCATAATTTCACTGATGTCATTACCAGTCGTAACACACAAACAAAATATAATTTCTTTATCCTATTTCATTGTTGTTGCTTTTGATTTTATTCATGTCATTGGAATTAATGTTAAATTTTAAAGAAAACGAATGTATTTGACAGTTCTTTGTGAAATGTTCAAAGGGATAACACATTTCCGTAATTCATTGGGCCTGCGTTAACTTTATACATGGTTATGTCAATTATATATAAATAGTTGACAAAAAAAATGCATTTTACCTAAAAATGTATTCCAATCACATCCCGTATGACTTTCTTGTAGTTTTGTTATTGACTTCAGAGTCTAAGCTTTGTTAGTTTTTCATGCTTGACTTTTGAATTATCTTTCCCATTTATGCAACATAATAAACAAAAACAATCACGGTTCTCTTATCTTTTAATTCAATTACAACTAAAAATTATACTTTAATAATGAAAAAGTGTGCTAAGGAGTAATCAAGTTTTGAAATTCCTTTGAACTGAATTCAACGATATTATGTATTTCATTTGAAACAATGGATGATATAACATATAGAATTATACCTATATTTATTTCTTCAATCGAACCAGTAAAATTATTTGCCCTCGATTTTCCTTGGGTCTTTTCTTCTTCAATGCCGTGAAGAAGAGAATAACCAAGAACGGGTTGAAAGGTAATGATGAGACAGAGAAGAGTTGCAACAACAAAAAAAGACATTAGAGTAACAATATAAAGATTTGGAAGAATGAAGAGAAAGGAGGTATGCAGAGAATATTAACAAATAAGGGTAGAAGAAGCAGAAGAAGAAGAAGACGAAATAATAAAAAGAAATAAGAAGAAGGAAAAATGAGAAAAGAAAAAGATGACGATCAAGAAGATGAAGATAATGATGATTATGATAATGACTATGATAATAATGATGATAATGATGAAGAGAAAAAGAAGAAACAAAAGATAAGAAGAAGAAGAAACAAAAGATAAGAAGAAGAAGAAAAGGAAAGACAAGGGGGAGGAAGGATAAATTAAAAATAATGCAAAAATCACGAATTGTTACCGAGGAAAGAAATTTAGCAAGTTCTTGTAACTTTAGTTATTCAATATACTATACATTCGCAATATAAAGTGTATACACAAAGAGAAGAAATTCATTGTTCATCAAGCACAATCGCGCCTAGCCGGAGACACCATATAATTAGTCGTATTTAATGTATATTTTCTAAAATTGACATCACCTATTGAATATTCTGACGTTGAATTAGGATGTGGTAAGGTGTCACTTTAAGAGTATGACCACATAATAAATCATCAATTCATTCATTATCTGGCAAAATATCAATACCAGCGTGCAATAATACTTCTCCCAGCAACCATAATATTGTGTTTGGTCGGATAAACTGTAGTCAAATTAGGATTTTTCAATGTGCATCTTTTCGACATGCATTTTGCTTCATATATTTGCTTTCTCATATATTTGCTTTCTCATATTTTTTGTTTGAACTGTTGCGTTTCTTTATAGCGATGTAGGAATAAGGATATTATTTTCTTTTAATATTTTCATGAACAGACTTAATCATCTGAAGCTTTGTCTCATTAAAAACAATCAAGCATTTCCTCGTTTAAAATAAAAGCATCATTTACAACATCTACTTTAAGTTTATTGTAGGAAAGCAACTACAGCGATGTGATTTTTTTTTTTAATCTGACACCTTTAAAGCGCATCGAATTTCCTATCTTGTTTTGTTATGCACTATAAAAAGTGCTTTAAGTTTATTCTAGAAAAGTAACTACAGCGATTTGAAATTAAAAAAAAATTAAATCTGAAATCTTTGAAGCGCATCAAATATTCTTAGTGTTAATATGCATATTACAAATTACTTTATTATGATTATTATTATCATTATCGTTAAAGCATTATATATGATTAGTCTATTTAACAAAGGAGTATTTATACGGGAGCATTTTCTTTAAACAGCGAGTTAGAAGATTCGCACGGAAATGACTGGAGATTAATTCCATTGAATTCATGTCACAACAATCCAGGATTATTCCTGAATCGAGGAAATGTGTTATTAATGCCCCAAATTAGCAGATCAAGAATCACTATTATTTTACACCATAAAAAGGAAGTGTTGAGTACTTGATAAGATACAAATAATAAACTATCTTTTAAAAAATTCCCATGAGAAAGACCAGCATTGACAAAGTAATATGAGAGGAATTACTTAAGTTTGTAAAGTTCATCTCATTCAAATGTAAGTTAACAATTGATTACTTGGGCCAATACGCATTCATCAATTCCCATATGCTTATATTGGTGTACAGTCTGTGCATAGTGCATTGAAGTTTTAATGATATTTTTTGTCTTTGCTATTAAGATCTCTTTAGAGATCTTTGAGGTTAAGATCGTGTAATTCTTTTATACGATGGTTTCGAACTCTCATAATTATATTCTCATACTCAATAATGATAATTCCTTTCCGATCTTTCTTTTGATTTTTGTTTTGTTTCAAAACGAAATTGCAATCCTGTAATATCATTTTTACCTTTCATCAATTCAATCCGTTCCCTATACAGCGTAACCAGAAATTAAAAAGAGGTGGAAGGGGGGGGGGGGGGTTAATTTTGAAAGTAACCTGGTGGGACTTTGGGAACCCCCTCCCCATATGGAACATACCATATTGTACTATTGTACTGCAAGAAGTAATTATCTTTGCTTCCTCGATATTTTATTATTTACCCCCCCCCCCCCTCCGATTCGGTTGGGCTTTGGATTCGGGGGGGGGGGGGGTATGCTCAAAGCTGGAAACGGCATCGCCATTAATCCCTTCAATGTGACCTTCCGTTTTAACAATATTTTGTTTACCCATCATTTTTTACTCACTCAAATACATGAAATTAATTATCACAAGTAACATTAATTTTTAAAAAAAATCGTCATTGACAGTTTTCAGAAAATTTCAAATTCTATCGACAGCGAGGTATTCTCTAAAAAAATGAAATGTATCTATAACAATTCTGTCAATTGTTCTTTATAGATTCCATTCTACAAAAACAATGTATTTGAAGTAGCAGCATTGCCAAACTAAGCTCATGCACTGCTAATACAAATAACAAGACCTTTTTTTTTTACAGTGTTAGATTTTACATAAACATATTTTTGTGTTTATAGAACTTGTGCTTTTGAATACAGAACAAAAGAACAATCTACATTGTTTATGAATTACAATTAATCTATAACGAGCTTAGAATGTAGCAATCTAGAGTGATCATTTGTTTTCTTCAAACTATTGTCAGTAGATTTGAAAAAGCATGAGCCAAGGCTACAATGTTGGTTGTTATGTATTTATTGTATATAATTTGTATTTTTCTTGTTGAAGACGGAAATACAAATTTGAGCTTTGAACTATCTTAAATCTTCTTTGATTCATCGATTAAAAGTCATTGTGATATATGAATTGATATTACAGAAGTTTTAATGAGTATGATTGCTATATTTCGAATTGTAGCAATGATTATTCATCAATATTCCATTTTAAAAACATTGTTGGTCAAAGATCACCACTAAATAGTAATCGTTGCCAATTAAAAGGCACACTAATCGCAAAAGAATCCTCTTTTTCTGCCTTCTTGTCATGTTTCTAAAATGGTGATTACAAAGGATTCATATTTGATTTCATTATGAAACGTGTTAACGAAATAATTTTTGACTTTTGAAGTAACATCTGTTATGATAACAGCAACTCTCGTAAAGTTTCTTAAACTGAGCCACTGACAGATGAGAAAATCCCTAAAGATCGTTACTTTCGGATCAATCTCCTAACAATGACACCAATCAAGGCATCATAAAAAAAAAGGTTCTGTGTAGTCTGTCCGTTGAATGTTTAAACGTCCGTCTTTAAATTCCGAGTTGGGTTACGAGAATCGTTAATTCTATCGTAAATGTCATTTTTGTTCGATTGTTAATTCAGAGAAGTTGCAAAGACCACTTGCAGAGAAAGTGGTTGAAATTGGACAGCTTTCTACGACGAATGCAATCCTTTACCTCTACTTCTTGTGTCAAGGCAAGCTCATAGTCTACTCGTACTCGTAATTAATTGGACATAAAAATATGCTTTCTTTTCAAAAAGAGAAATATAACTAGATATCAATAGAATATACAGGAGGGTGATAGAAATTAATAATGAGCACGCATTTGAGGATTAAATTAGATGGATATGTGCGGGTTTGTTTTCTTTGGGGTGGGTTGTTTTGTTTCTCTTCTTTTGTTTATTTTCTTTTTTCTTTTCTTTTCATTTCTTTTCTTTTCTTTTCTTTTCTTTTCTTTTCTTTTCTTTTCTTTTCTTTTCTTTTCTTTTCTTTTCTTTTCTTTTCTTTTCTTTTCTTTTCTTTTCTTTTCTTTTCTTTTCTTTTCTTTTCTTTTCTTTTCTTTCTTTCTCTCATCTTTTCTTTTAATTTGTTTTCCTTTCTTTTCCTTTATTCCACTTTCCCTTCTTTCAACGTTTATTCTAGTGATATTATCATCGCTTGTGTTGATGGCTCTATAGTGTAAATCTGTGGCACCGTAACACACTGGGAGATCTCGGGTCCGAAATCAAGAAATGTCGCTAGTGCTGTGTGTATGTTAATCCTGTATGTTAATCCTCAATATCAAGTCCCTTGGATGGGACTTCCGCAATTCCTCCTGGTTACTTACATTTTTATTTTCTGAGTAGGAAGGTCAAATAAATTTTCGATCAATCAATCAATCAAAGGAAAGCCGCGTACAATGCAAATTAATAATTTCTAAATCCACGCAACATTTCTGGTCAAATCTGAACCCTACTGTTACCAGAAGACCAGTGTAACATAAACGTTATACATGGCACGTATTCCTATATACAGTAATCAAAAGGGTTAATGCTTGGTTTCGTCATTTATGACAGGATTTTTAGGGCTAATGGCACCTGTTTCTAGTTGATCTCTATCTCTGGACTATAGCTGAACGTTTTCCTTACAATGAACGACTGTGACCCAAGCATGATACGTGATACAATGCGATTCTCTGTAATGTAGTCCTCCCCACCACCTTCCTGAAAGGGAGGGGAGCGGGGCTGAGGAGGCTACAGCCCCAGCGAGTTTTGAAGTTAGCAGTATTCGGGCAACCGTAACCTCATATTTGAGCAATGGCGAGGTCAATTGATATTTGTTTGTATCTCTATGATAAAGTACCAACATCGTTGCTCACCGGCAAAATTTATAAACGGGAAAATTGATATTCAGTCATAAGCTATGAAACCCACTCATGCCCATGGTGAAATGCAGCCCCTACGTTTGTTATACAACCTGAACAAAATGGAGATCCCTCCTTATGCATTTCTCTGATTTTGTAAAAGGCCTATTAATTTCTTTCTCATATCGTAGCGTTGGAATACATAGAAATGAGCATGATAAGATAAACAAAGAGGGTTTGATGACAAAGAACAAGAAATAAAAATAACTGCTAAATGTCAAAATCAGTAAATGGCATGTATGAAACAGTAAAACTTTGATATATTTAAATGTGAGAGAATTTCAGGTGCTTTTTTAAAATCACGTTTCATTACTAATCTCCTGCCACAAAAGATAGGATTACAAAAAGTATGATGTAGTTAACATACACTTTGATATCGTTTCCGTCACTCAAAACCTAGGTCCATTGGCATTAGTTTAAGTCCCTCCCCCTCCCACATTTGAAAATAAAAGCAGTTTGGAATACTTTTGTTGAAAAACGGCGGTATACAATCAGTACCTGCAATAAAAGAAAATGACTTTTCCTCTCTCCGAAAATGTAGTTATAATGAGATATAAAATATAAAATTACTTTAAAGCAGTTGAAGTTTGTCATGAAATTGCCATTTGCATTATAAAAGTAGAGAATAAACACCTTAATCATATAAGGCACACCATTATATTCTCTAAGACATCAATGAAATAAGTTTACTTGGTCATTGTAAATCTTTAAATCTTCCCCTACGAAGATAAAGGAGAGTTAAAGCATGGACCTACTATGAAGTAGGTCTATGAATAAGGCCTCCTCATTTTTTTCTAAATTAAGTCTCCACCTTTCAAAGGATTTGTTTGGATCGCTCGCTCGCTTCATTATCTTGGAAACTTTAACAATGTGATGGGGTTTTTTTTTCTAGAAAGAGACGTAATTAAGCCCCCCCCCCCCCCCTCTAAGAAAACTGTGCTCCTACCCCCATGCATTCATACATGAACAAGATACAATATATTCCTCATTATTGTGATGTTTTGCCATTATCAATGGCCGATGATTATGCTCATTACCTACCATTTTGCACCAATACATAAATGTAACTGAAAGATCAGTTAGTTATGACCCTATTGCATTGAATTTACATGGAAAACGTATTAAAATTACATTCCGCCTGAATTGGTTCGATACAGCACCCCACAAAAAATCCAACAACATTGACTGTGAATCAAAATGTTCCCATTTCTCAGCGGGCAATATACATTTTTTGTTGCAAAACATGGATTTTATACGAAAGCATAACAAATGGATAGCATCTAACATGCGAAATATATGTATCTTGTACTCGAAACAGACGGTGAATTCCCCTTTCTATGCACGTTGAGCTTCCAACTTCGCCAACCCCTCCCCCCCCCCCCTCCCTAGCCCGTATCACCACATAACCCAGTATTCCCTGCGTAAGATATGTTCCCCCATTATCCCTGGCCAAAAGGGAATATATTTTGATGAATGTGAACGGTAATGAGTAGTGACCAATTGTGTTATTAGTGGCGGCAGAGAACGATTGTGAATCTTGTCGAGTAAGAGGGCTTGATGCCTGCAACCTATATACTCAATGAGGTTTGGCTGTAGCTTGTGAGAATACGGTGGACTATAGGTGGCATTAAGCCTTAAACCTATACGAAGCTAATTCATGATTAGTGGTGCAATTTGCCATTTAGGGATAATTGTATCGGATAGGAATTGATCCAAAGTAGGCATCAAGATATAGACCAGAACAGAAATGTACAGAAAAGGTACCGCTAATTTGTTTCGAACAGCGTTTTTTTTTTTATGGGGGGGGGGGGGGGTGATCTGTTTTGTTTGAACTTTGCCAATTTGATCTCGTTCATCAAAGATTTGTGTAAAATAATATTCATTGGAAGTAAGTATGAATAATTATTCATGATCAAAGTCAAGCCGAATTGGTTCATTAATGGTGGTCTCTAGTATCCCTGGCTTAAGGTATGTACCTAATTTACAGATTTCATATAAGAAGGAGTTAATATGAAGCTTATTTATATATATCAAATGAATTCAACATTTATTATAGGCTAATTCGCATTTCTACTCGGGGAATGTTTAAATTAATTATTAGAATTGTCGTGTAATGTTGACATTTAGTTTAGTCCATTTGTCTATTCACTATTTTACAGTCAAAGTGAAATAAACTGTTAATTATTAATGTTGTCTTTTTAATTCATGTTTATGTTACTGCAGCTGTTCTTATATGAACCATTTAAATGCTTCAATATGTTATTTTTTTATATTTCAGCATTTCAATATCTCAAGCTTTGAGGTGATGCGATGTTGCATTTTAGAGAGTTACCCCCCCCCCCTCCCCCTACAACAAAAAAGTCATGAAATAGAAATATACGTTTCCACAGTGATAATTTAATTTATCAACAGTGTGATTATTTCTTGGCAAAAAATGAAGCCAATGCTAGCTGCATGACATCATATTTTGACAGTGATCGTGCTGAGGATATGCATTTCATTTGGATTTTGATACCTTATTGATAAAGAATTCATAGGAAAGTGTACCCTTCTTTCTCTTGAATGGCTCCCGCTAGTTTGCCTTACGTTTGACATGGAGACTTGGTAGCTCATGCGTGACAGAGAAAGGGAGAGGGGGAGAGGGGGAGAGATATAAAACGCCATCAGCAAGAAAGGGGCTCGAATTAATTCCCGCTTGTTTTCATTTCCACCGCTAATTATTATTCTAGCACGCGCCGTGTGAATTGACGCGGCTAGAAAACAAGTCTCGCCATATTTACCAATTTTGCATTATTTATAAAGAATGATTCCGGCTTCCCTCGCAGATCGTACACAGACGCACGCACGCGTACGCGCTCGCATACACAAAGAAAATGAAAGTGAGGGGTGATGAGATCAGGGAGGGAGATGGGGCTGTGGAAGTGTGTGCGTTTGTGTATGTGTGTGTCGTGCGTGTGTATGCGTGTGAGAGAGAAATAGAAAGAAAGAGAGAGAGAGAGTGGGTGAAGGAGTTTGAGAAAATTTGGTAGGAGATGGGAACAGAAAATAGGAGGGGGAGCTAGAGAAAGAAAGAAAGTAAGACAGAGAGGAGGAGATGGACGGGAAGAGAGGGAGATAGAGAAAGAGAGAGCGTAGAAGATCACGGCACGAAGATGGTTGGGTTTTGAGATTTGAAATGGGAGAGAGAGAGAGAGAGAGAGAGAGAATTTGTGATATGAGAACATGGAAAGAGCAAAGGTAAGGGAAACATGGATATGATGGACAAACATAGATAGAATACGCAGAGAGTTGGAGAGAGAGAGACAGAGAGTGATGGAGTAATGGTGTCATAGATGTGATGACGAGCAAGTATATCGAAAGGAGAACGGGGGTATACGCCAGGGAAAGGACCTCGTCGGACAAAATTGCCCGTTCCGCTCACGTATGCCGTGGCAGCAGGCCCGCTCAAAATATACCAAGTTTGGTCACTAAACATGCAATCTATCATTTGTATGTGTCAGGATCGACTTATTCGTGCCAAGTGCACGGAAATAGAGATGGAATGGTGTTTGTTTGGGTTTGGATGTTCGTTGGTATCATAAAACATAAGCGCTCCTGCATGCATGGTAGCGCGGTGCATTTGATGTTGCGAGCAGCCTGCGACTGCCGCTCTCCCCTGCCCCTTCTCCTTTATTCCCCAGCGCCGGGTTGGATCCCGTGTTCTCACAGACTCGCCTGGTTCACTGTATTGCCTCGACCTCGTCCCGACAAGTTCAATAACATGTTGCATTCGATGTTCTTCATGAGTATTAAATGCACCTTTCGTTTTTGTTTTCTGAAGGTTTCAATAGATTGCAGTGGAACCATACAGCTTTTTCGCAACAGCATTCACTTTGTGTGATTTTATTAACCACCAACAAACGAAATTTAAAAAAAGAAAGAATGTGTATATTAATTTTGTTTCTTTGGATTTGTTTTGTTTTCTATTCGTGTGTCTGTTTTTTGTTTATTTTTTGTTTTCTCCTTGATTTATTTTCTTCATCACTTCAAAAGATAGAACAATTATCACAGGAAATGGCGAGATAAAAATCTATTTTGTAGCCGAAAGTTAGTAGCTGATTGAGGGATAACATTTGGAATTAAAATATCCACGATCTGTTTCTTAAAAGCGACTTCATTTCTTTGGACAAATTTTAAGCAGACGGTATCTTAATGCATTCCTGATGATATCGAAAATATTATGATTCCATTGTACCCTTTATTACTCCGTATAGGGAACATGAACAACCAACTGATAATGAAAGAGAGTTGAATAAATTATATAGGTCAGTCAGAAGACTAAGCTCATAACGCCAATGACACTGTCACAAAAAGAGTTTACCAACTCTTTCAAAAGACAGTTCTAGAGCAAACTTTAGATAACTTTTTGATCTTTGACACTTTGATTTATTTACAGTCTATTGGGAGCTCAATCCATTTTCAATTCAGGAACAGAAAAGGAATACATCCATACACAACGAAATTACAAAATAGAGAGCGTAAAAGGGAAAACAGCGAATGCTTATTTTCTTCTCTCTCCCCATATTTTGTTTTCCATGACTTGCTTTCTGGTGTGGTTCCTTCCTTCTTCTGGCCTTTGTTTAAAACGCGGAGTGTCTCAATTTCCATACAAATGAAGGAGTTGGTTCCCTTGCCGGCGATTTGGCAGAAGAAAAACACGAAAGTCAGAGATGCATGAAAATGGATGTTAAATACATGCACGGGCCTCAATGGGTCGACGAGCTGGGAGAGGGGATAGGGAGAAAGACGTCTCCAATATTGGCGCCACGGAGGGATCGACTCAACTCACTGCTTTTTTATACATTTTAAAGATGGTCATATGAATGCTTTTTCATCGCTCTCTCTCTCTCTCTCTCTCTCTCTCAACTTACCCTTTTCTCTTTGTACTGTCTCTATTTGCCTGCATTGCCTATCTTTCCCCTCTCTTTTCTCATCCCTCTCTTGTTTCGCCCCCTCTCCCTCTCTCTCTCTCTATCTGTCCCCCTTTGTCTCTCTCTCTCTCTCTTGCTCTACCACCTCTCTCTCTCTCTCTCTCTGGCTGTCTGTCTGTCTCTCCCTCTCTCTCTCCCCATCCCTCTATGTCCGACTCTGAAATCGTATCATGTTTGTCACCGTCTCTCTCTCTCTTTGAATTTGTTCCCTTCTAATGATATGTCTTCACGACTTTCTGTTTCATTATTTAAACACATCTACCTTCCTACTATCTCTCCAATATCTTCCTCGTATATAGTGTACTTTTAGTTCCTCCTATCCTTTCCCGCATATACCACCATAATCACTTAGTATCCCTCCCGCCCCCCCACCCCCACCCTCCCCCTCCCCGTAGTCGCACCTACATGCAGACCCCACACTACTCCATCCATGCTCCTCTATACACACGTCTCTGTAAAGCTGTCGCGGTCTTGTGGACGAGTCTCCGGACTGTGAACGACAAGGTATGGGTTCGAATCCTTCCCACAGCACAAACATTTTCGGCATATTTGCCACACTCGATCCAAGTAAATGGATGCCTGGCAGAAATTAATCCCTAAAAATGCTATAATGCCGTAATAGCAACCATGCTAAAGCAGGGGTAATTGTTGTCGAGCACTAGGAGTGTCAAGTCTGACAGACATGATCGCTATAAAAAAATTAAAAAGCTCTATTATCATTATCATTACTATTATAATTTCCCTCTCTTCTGGGCTCTCCCTCTTCCAATTTCTCCTACCATGTCAGCAGCTTTTTCGTAACATGACTCATAGTTTGCAGTATGTTGTGATCCTAGATTACCAAGAACACACAGATTGAGAATAGTGAGCGAGGTAATATTTACCCTCCTCTCTCCCGATGTATTGAAATCCTGGCAGAAAATTCATCTTTTAATGAGGGAAACATTTATTTTGTATCAGAATAGTTATAATTAGGTTTGTTTTGCGCATCAAGCGGAGTAATTGCATTTGAATGTCATACCTTGGTTACCATCCATATAATACTGTTTCAATTAACTATAAAACTGATTTTTAAGCATTTATTTTCAAAACGTCGAAGCCCCCCCCCCCCCCACACACACACACACACACACAAATTGTTGTTTTCTACTATTGTATTCACCTATGAGGAACACGATTGGATAGACTTTCAAGAACTCAACTCAAAGGCGATTTTAATTCGTTATTACATTGCCTTAAGAAATCATGACCATAATTATATACCATCTCATTGTCTTGTTGTTCGTACTTTTCAAAAGCTGATGCACAAGGCTATTGAAAATATTATTGAGATGTTTGCAATCGTTTCGAGGTTAGGGGGAAACTGTTTAAAAACAATATTGCTTTGCAACACCTAATATGTTGAGCATTAATTTTAGGATATATTCCCGATGTATTATGGCTATCTGATTCGCTCAAGTATAAAAATCTCATGGATTCACGTTTTTGTGGACTTCACATGGATTCACATCGTGGTTCTGATCGTGATAGTGAATCATAAGAAAAGAAAATGGCAAAAATAAAAAGCAAATCAAGATAAAGGGCATAATTTTCCAAGAAAGAAAGTGTCTGACAAATGAAAAAATGATCTACCCTGACCTTGCCCAAATATTAATTGTCCAATTTCTTACTTCTGCCAGCTACCCCCAAAATACTTTCACAAACAGCGATGCAAGTATGCTATACATGTACGTATCTATGTATTGTTATCTACTTGGGCAGACCCCACGTATGCCCCTTTTGTCATAAACAGTAGCTGTCAAAAGGTAATTGTAATTACATGAACAACTTGACTTGATATACTCCTCCCGATGCTATCATAAATGTAACTGTCTCTCCCTCCCCTTCCTCTCTGTGCCTTCTCTTCCTATGCTCTTTTTCTTTATTTTGTCATTCCTTTCCTAATTCTAATGCCTTGCTGCATATTGTATGTATTGTAATTTTCGTTTTTATAGGGTGTCACTTCACGCTTATGCTTAGGAAGACCCCTTTTTCTGTATATGCCATGTCATTATCATACGTTAAAAATTATACGATTGTAACTTAATGTATCATCCAATCAAATAAAAAAACATTGAAAATGGTATGTTGTTGTGGAATATAATATAATTACATGTTAAATATTGTGACACATTATTAATGCAAAAACATCGCCTCACTGCTCAAATATGACGCGGTGGTTGCCCGAATATTTGAATGTCAAAATTATTGGGGCTGCAGCCCCCTCCCCTGCAACCTCCTATCCACGTAAGCATATCTGCATGTGGTCCTGTCCAACAGATAACCCGACATTCATTGTCCTCTTTCAGATTCCAACGCCAATTTGGCGAAAACTAATTTGCGGTTTGGTTTCTAGAACAGTTAGATTCATCGAGAAAAAAACATTTTTAAAGATAAAATCAATGACCATGGGCAATTCATACTTTCAAATAAATCTTCTTAAATTCTGGATTTCCTACTCTGGAGTCTGGATATACAACACGCATGTCGCTTCCATGATATCTCTAGGCGTTGCCAATCGCTATCATTAACATGCTTTCATGAGAATAAATTTTACTTGATTTGTCATATAAAATAAATTTCCTCATTTAAATCAAACTCCTAGCAGAAATTTCCCCATCCGAACGACTTTTTTTCCCCTTTCTTCTGATCATCATGATCATACTTCTTGAGGCGGGAACCCTGCGGGTATGAATACTTGATAGTTAAGCTCCAGTGGAGCGGTCCCCCTGACTAGGGTTCCTTCTTGCCCCACTTCCATTTTCCACTGGGTGTCAATTTCCTCAAGGTATTTCCCCTCTTTTCCTATTTGCCTACAATTCGGTTGACTCGCATCCATGATGATATAGATGAGTACTAATAAAGTAAAAAATAATGCATATTGCTTTTTACAGCTTATTTATGTAGGCACTAGAATTAAATTGAGAATTGGTAGCTTAAGCTATTCTGTTTTTCATTCTGATTTTTTCTCATTATATGTGCTTATTTGTACTTGTTTTGTTTTTAATGTAATCAGGCGGATGATATTTTGTATGTAGGGTTAGAAAGCTTCTTATCTTATCTATAACATCAATAATTTATGAAGAGTGTTATATTCACTTTATGGAGTAGATTGAATTATATGTTGTAGTACATATCCCGTGTCATTTTAGTATTGATATGAATTTCACTTGCTGTATTTGATCATTTCTGTGATAAATGATTTCAAGTATGACCCGTGTTGTAAAATTAAATATAATTGTCTTAAATTCGGTACACTCTAGTTGTAAATTATTTTTCTCAATTGTCTTAATTTTTATTTTACAGGACTTTGTTCAAAGATGCCACAGAAACTCCAAATAGATTGTTTTTAGGACATATACTACAACACGTTTTGTATAATGCCAACAAACACTGAATTTACACCTACATTGGATGCTAGTATAATTTCATGAAAATCAAGCTACATTTTCAATGTTTTTATCCCTTATACATCCATCTTTTCCAGCCTGCGAGAAGACAAAGATTCTCCTTTTTCCCATAATCTCCTTGCATACACATACCAGCAATCACATTTCTCTACCGTTCACTCGCTGATGATGTAGCGCATTGTAAGCGAGATGCTTCGCCGAGTCTCTGGCGTAGGTCATCTCGCGAGTCCCTCCTGGGCCCTAATGCTTGCTCATACGTGAAATGAAATTATTATTAATGTCTGAAATGTATCATATGATACCCACCATTAGCTGTCTTTTGCAGCCTCTTACGCCTTCCATTTTTGACCGGAAAAAGGGGCATTAAGGAGACGTTTCTGTTGGTTTTCCCTTCCTTGTTTTTATTTCTATGAAGTTAGTTCGATTGGATTGTGGAGAATTGATATTACCGATATGCCTTGTAATGATATGAAAGCTTGACTTGAAATAACATCAGGCCTTTGTTTCGGCATCACTTTTGATTTGACGGTATTTGGGGCGTAAAATTGCTTTAAGTTGTTTCGCCATACGTGCTTTAGCGATACCTATAAATCTTTATTGTAAAAATCATATATTCAGTCTCCTTTTGTTTCGATTATGGATTCAGTTTAGTTGAATACCCATAACATTTGATAGGCCTATTGTTGCATGCCCTTTATTTGTATTCATGGTATACGCATTGTGTATACGTGATTTCTAAATAGAAAGGGATGTGCATGGAAAGTTGAAAGGACATTTTGCTGAACAATAATTAGGGCAGTCAAGTAGTTGACTGATATTTATTCCTCTAAGTACCCTGATTTTCATTTATTGGAAGATTCCAATAAATTATCGGGGGAGGGCATGAAAGTAGATGACACGAAAACTAATCTAGTCATGTACACTCTTTAATGACGAAATGTTTCCTTCACCAGCAGGCAGCAGTAGCTATTGTAGCATCATTTCTCATTCATAATGGTGACGTGATCAAGTTGATTTTTCTCTGGACCATGAATCACACGGTATCGGTTCAAATTGCTGTTAATTTTTTTAAATATAAAGTAAACGATGTAGATTTAGTAATTCTAACCACGGTGGAGTAAATTCGGTAGACATGGTATGAAGATATTAATTAAATGCATTTCAACTAGGCAAAATGGGGGGGGGGTGGGTAACTCTTTAAATGTATAAACATTAGTATGAAGAGCTATGATTATAAAATAGTAGTAGTAGTAGTAGTAGCAGCAGATGTAGACGTAGTAGTAGTAGTAGTAGTAGTATTAGTAGTAGTAGTAGTATAGTAGTAATAGTAATAGTAGTAGTAGTAGTAGTAGTAGCAGTATAGTAGAAGTACTAGTAGTAGTTCTAGTTTCATCATCATCATCTTTATTATTGTTATTATTATTATCGTTATTATCATTGTTAAAATTGTTATTATCATTATTATAATCATTATTATTATTATTATTATCAATATTATCATCATCATTAGACTTGCATATGTTTTATAAAACAAGTATTCTATTAAAGCCTTATGTATATGCCTGATATGGATTTGGAACGTACACTTGTAGTAAGGCATATCATTGTCTTTCATGCAAGCTCTTAAAACCACAACACAAATCTTGTCAGTACGTAAAGCTCCTCGTAACCTATTCAAACACTTTAGGCGCCATTTTACTCCTATAAATCCGTCGATTTTCCCCATAAATCCATCAAGCAAATTAATCTCATCATTAACCTGTCTGTCATCATCCTACCCGGACACCGCCTCACCAGTCGTCTCAACGACCCGACCGACGACGATACGGGACACGTTGCTTATCTCTCCGAGATCGTGTTACCCGTCGATTAGGCCAATGGGTCTGTATCGTTTCGCGCGCTTGGGGGATGCCTGCCGTATCAGGGGGATGCCTGTGTTATCAGAGGCAGGGGTTGCTAATGGAGACCACGCGAGTATCACTCGATTGTGTGGTATGTGTGTAAGACTGCATGGCCAGATGTATTTGCTGGTTTCGTAGGAAATGCACGCGGTGGACCTCTTTTACAGTGGGGGAAAAGGGCTTTTATTGGAAACCCATCTCTTAGGGAGATTGGGGAGGGGGGGAGTATAGTGTAGCAAACGTAGTTGTCGTGTGTGTTGTAGTTCAAATAACCAGCGGTTTCCCCGCAAACCGAGTGTGGTTTTGTGTTCGTCAAATACTCTACCATATTTCCCCCTCATTACACACAAAAATAGTATTGACTTACTGTGATGTTGAACACTAAACGGTCTAGTCGTTTTTTTCTAAAATTTTTAAACACGTACAAAGTTTAAAGTGATTCTTCACCACACAAATTGGCATTTATTTTTTGTTACATGAAGTAACTTCTGCCCATGTATATTCCATTTCAAATATTATACTGTTTATTTGAGAAATTTACTTAACTAAAACAAAAGGAAAGTTTATCAATGTACCTTTAAGAAAGAAATCAAAACCTGTCTGGAAATGGGTAACCTAGAATTGTGATTGGTTACTTTAGTAGTCAAGAATTTACCACAAATTGTAGGTTATGCCAATACATATCGCAATGTCAATATTTCAATAGGTCAACAAAAACTCGTCAAATTGTCTGATCCTTGTTGACTTATCTATGCGACAACTGGCCTTATCGTTATTACTTCTATAATTTGTTTCTTGAAGTCGTTTAAGATACCACATCAAACTAAACCGCCGAGGAAAATGATTCCATGTGCTGAATTTGTTGGGATAAAAATACAATTAAAATTCCTTTTCCTTGTCTGGTATGGTTGTGTAGTTATTTTTCATATGTGGAATGGATAATATCAGATTTATATTGTTATTTTCACACCTCAGGTATTTTGAAATAATAAATGCTAATACATCAATTATCAGCTACTTATACATTGTCGATACAGTTCAAACGTGATTGTCAACACATATTATATTCAATTCTATTTTTGTAGATGTGCTTGTAGTATATTTACCATACGAACTACATTGATCAATAAAAGGAATGTCAGTCTTTTTCTAAAACAGCCTCTTTAAAGGTAAAGACCAGTAATGGTCATGCGATTGCATTGTGAAAGAAACGTTGTGGAATCGATCAGAAAAGGTTGATCATCTAGCATCTAGCATCTGCAAGGTTTTGGAATCATCAAAATGATAAGAAATTTGGCCCATTCTTCGTAAAGTTACAAGCACTATACACAGAAAGATGTATATGGGACTACCCTATATCTCTCACACGACCATGAGAGAAACAAATTTACCAAATATATGAATTAGTAGGCGGTTTCCCGGCAAATTTTTTATCATCATGTATTAGTCAAAACATATTCTTTCACATGATTGGTAATGAGAGCTTCCATTTCATTTTTTGAAATTGGGGCGTTACCAATACTGGTCTTTACCTTTAAAGTTTCAATGCATAGTTTTGGTAAAGGGTCATGAATTTGGTTCAAATGAACATATTGGAAGCATATGCAGTCCTACAATATTCAGAGATCGTTGTCGCGGTTGAAATCGAGTCTAAAGTTATGAAATTGTAAATAATAAATTCTTTATGTTGTATAGCTCCCTCTCAAGGTCAATATATTAATTAAGCTATACAACAATGTTTCTTGACTAAAATCGATATATTAGCTATTCCCGTTTGGAAATTATATATCACAACTACACATTCTGAGATTTTCATGGTCGCAGCTAACATTGTACGGCCATAGGTGCTATTTGAAATTTATCAAAATTGACCGGGAGCACCGGTACATTTTTATATTCAATTTTCTCGAAAGCAGAAGTATTTTAGGGGCTAAATTTTCTAGTGCTTATATAATCATCCTCAGGGGCATCCAAATATATCAACATTGTAAAGAATCACCATCCACCCAATTTTCAAAATTTCCCAAATCTTTGTATTACCTTTAAAACGTTCACATGATAAACTAATTGGTCTGACCACGTGCATGCCTGTCTGAGAGCCGAAAGTCAAAACAAAGATAATGCCCAGGGGATCTTAACATTGCAAAATGTGTAAACTCATAAATATCCTAAGCACTTGTAAGTGGTAACAAAATCTTAGACATTTTCAAAGCCAATATTTGATATATAAGTAGTCGCCTTTGTTTTTGTTTCTATGAAAGAGGACTTGAAAGCGTTTGAGCCCCGGAAGAAATATATATCTCCGAGACTTGCAACATTAACTTTGTGCCTTCTAAACTGAATATTACTGTGTTTAATACACATAAAGAAGTCTGTTTTGATATGAGGGCTAATACATCTGGATATATTCTAATACGTTTAAAGAAAAGAGTCAGGTTACGTCATTTCAAGTGGTTTCAATTGTCATGAATAAATTATTATGTTACAGTTTACATTTATTTGATGTTATTGTTTGATGTCATTTTTTTGCTGTTACAGTTTGTTATGGCTGAAGATTTTTCAATTTTTACCTTTTTAATGTTACCTCTGTTTCCAACAACACATGATAACCAAGTACTAAATGTAGGGTTTGAACATGATTATAGAACAACCCACCCCTTCCACGGAGAAGGATAAACAAGACTAGAGCAAGGGAAAATTTAAACAAAGACATCCAAAGGTACACAGATTTACAATCTCCCTGTTAGTACTGCTCCAAATGGCTCCAAATGATTATAGCACGGGCAATAGTATCCTGGTAGGGGGGGGGTAGTACCAGTATTATGAGGTGGGGCAATACGAAGTAATAAGAATACCGATTATGAAAGGGTGTGAAAAGGTATTCTATTGTGTTTTCCCTCTTTTCGCCATTCGAGTAGGGGGGGACGTACCCCCCTGCCTCCTTATCTACGCCACAGCTATGATACATCAGAGTCAGCATGAATCATGCGCCACTCATACAACATAATAATCGTCATAATTATCTCAATTTTCATATTTCATATCTTGCAGACGGCAAGAGAGGGCGGCAGACATACACGCGGCAACAGACGCTGGAGCTGGAGAAGGAGTTTCACTTCAGCCGTTACGTCACGCGACGACGTCGCTTCGAGATCGCCCAGAGTCTGGGACTCAGCGAACGACAGATCAAGATCTGGTTTCAGAACAGGAGAATGAAATGGAAGAGGGAACACGGGTCCAACTGCAGCATGACGAACCAGCAGGATCAAATGCCCAGCATGGCCGACTTTATCGGCTCGTAGTCTTCGACCTACAGTGACGTCGAAAGCCAAAACGAACAGTTGACATTTTAAAAGAACTACATGGAACTAAGTGAAATACTTTATTAACTTCAACCTATTTCGCCATGCGAAACTCCTTCGAAAAAGAAAAAAAAATGATCCTTCAGTTATTGTGAATTAATTAGAAGGCAATTTTTAGATAATGCCTGTGTCATAAAACACCTTCCCCGAGACATTTATTTAATAATTAAGTTTATAAGAATTAAGAAGTTAAGAATGGAATTATGACTGTTAGCATTTTGGTCACCTAAATAATTTCATCTGTTAAAGGTAAAGACCAGTATTGGCAACGCCCCAATTTCAAAAAATGAAATGGAAGCTCTCATTACCAATCATGTGAAAGAATATGTTTTGACTAATACATGATGATAAAAAAATTGCCGGGAAACCGCCTACTAATTCATATATTTGGTAAATTTATTTCTCTCATGGTCTGGTGAGAGAGATAGGGTAGTCCCATATACATCTTTCTGTGTATAGTGCTTGTAACTTTACGAAGAATGAGCCAAATTTCTTATCATTTTGATGATTCCAGAACCTTGCAGATGCTAGATGCTAGATGATCGACCTTTTCTGATCGATTCCACAACGTTTCTTTCACAATGCAATCGCATGACCATTACTGGTCTTTACCTTTAAGGCGTTAACTCATATTCTTTAACAAAAATATAACACATTTCTGGCTCTGAAAAGACGAAATCACATGTCATAGTAATTAAAAGATGCTTTGGGATCAGTTTGGGATACATGACGCCCTCCCACAAAATAATCGTCTTCTTTGTGATATACATGTACTGTCTATGGGCGTCACATTGACAGAAGGCATGTATATCGCATCTTGGTCTAAAATAATTTACTTTTTTTTGAAAGACCAAAGTGAGTAGACAAAAATCGTGTAACCTCTCATGTAAGCATTTACAAGTAATACATTAATTCAAAGCATGTCGATATTGCATGATATATTTATTTAGATTTAGGTGATTTTTTTTGTTTGCTATTGGTATTTCAAAATTCCAAGGGGCCGCATGTCACTCCTAGCCCCCGTTTCGTTCACCTAGATTGCTGTGTGCAGACTTCACTTGGATTACTTTAGTAAATAAAATGAAAAATTGTTAATTAATACGAATCAATATAAAGATTTTTTTTCTAAAAGGTCACCGAACTTGTGATTAATTTGAAACAATTGATAATTCATAATTATATTATAATCCCCAAACTACTCTGCCAGAATGCTGCTTCATGTACGTAATTTTATTGCAATGTATCATAGATAAAGTATTTCATAACATATTTTATAAATAAATTATCATATCTAACAATAGATAATGAGTTCATATTTCATTGACATGAATATGTTATAGCTGTATTAAAAATCATGAACTCCAATAAATTGTTTATACAGACCTTAAACTGCTGATACATCATGTTGCCCATGTATTTTGACAGCTTAATTCCTCTTTTAATGCAAGCACGATCGCAAAGGCTGTCGAGAAATCAAGTAAAATGGCAGTTCCAATACTATATGCGGTATTCCCTATATAATTTAGGTTCAGATTATGGGATACATCATTTTAATGTTTGCACATATCAAAAGGTCTCGGACAAGTTTATCGAAGATACAGTATGTCCTTGTTGTTTCCTTCAATATCTTTGCGATCGTCTTCTTCCAAAATACACATGTCAAACTTATGCTTTCACTAGTATTAAGTGATATTGATACACATGGAAGGTAGCGTACGTAGGAAGCTATGGACTGGTATGGAGATATTATGTAGAAATAGTCCATGTAAATAACTTTTTTATCATCATAACTATACGTAACTACATTATTGCGATTGTACAGACGATAGTTGTAATCATACTTATGTTAAAAACGTGATTAATGTACAAATTTGATAACTTATATCGAAAAGTCTTTTTGTATATTCATTGAATACGCACAAGCAGTTACTGCCCGTCGACAGAAATAATTTATCTTAAAATTCTGAAATATTAAACTGTCTTTATAATTATGCCCAACCTTCTTATTCAATATTATTAGTGTGTCTCCAGGGAAAAGTACTACTTTAATAATCATAATAAACAAATGGCTCACATTTATCATGCGCCTAATACTTTGTTTATTTAGGCGCAGTACATATTATTACCACGGTCATCGGATTCAGTGTTGCCTGCACACATGCACATTTTCCACTCCCTGGGGAGCATTTTCGGCCAGTCGCCATTCTACAAGCGCCAGTTGCTCATCCAACCACATTAACTTTCGCATCCTACAGGGTACCCATTTAACACCTGGGTGGAGAGTGGCAAATGTAGATTAACATCTTGCCAAAGGGCATTAGTGCTGTGTCGGGGATCGAACCATGAACTTCGAATTTCAAGTCAAGTGCTTAAACCACTCGACTACGACACTTTATCAAGTGCTTGGTGGTGAAGTTGATTGAAACTTACATTATTTTGCCTCAAATCAAAGGAGAAACTACCTTACGTTTAATAATTACATTTTTTTATAAAATTATTGTAAAGCCTCGCTTGGATATGAAACGGTCAACCGCCCAGGAAAAAAGCCGTTGCTTAAACAAAATATTTACGTGTACTGTATATGAATGGCAACTGAGCCCAATTAACTGCCCTGCACATAATTATCCCTGGGCTCTGTGTTATAAGATACATAAATGTGAAGCGTATTATACTTTACGTCAGCATACAAAAACACCGCGGTTTTTGCTACGTCATATCTGAACGAGGCTATAATATAAGTCAATTTACCGCAGCAAGAATACATTAAAACAAATATGGATTTCATCAGAAATGTAAGGGTGGTTTCGTTAATAAAATTATCATTACTACCCATTATTATAAACTTGCTTTCCAGAAGGTGTTGGATTTTTAAAAAATTATCCCCAGCAGATATTTTCCAAACTGAAAATTCAATGTCAAGTTGACATCTTAACCTACAGCGCACTGCATGGAACATGTATTGCTGCATTGGTCAAATTTATGACATATTATGTTGTGTGATGTAAAAATATTCGAAATAAAAAAAGAGGCTTTTGTACATGATGGACAAGTCAGGTGTTGTCATTTTAATCATATCAGTGGAGGTTTGTGAAAATATCTATGTCTAATGATTACTCACTAACAAAAGATAATTTAACACAATTAACAAATATTTATTTTTCAATTTTTTAATTTGATAAGCGATAACGATACAAAAAACAGTTGAAGATTGTGAGTTTCATGATAGAGAATTATGATGGAATGTTGGTGAGAGAGAAAGAGAGAGAGAGAAGATCTAAAGGTAAGGAGGAATTATTCAAAAGTAATGGAACAAGGTAAAAACAAAAAAAATAGGATACAGACGAAAAGCCTGCAGTTTATTCTGACAGAAAAGTAAACGCCTGACAGGCTTTAAAATTGGCCGACCACGTGTAACAGCGTGAATTGATTGGAAAGTAAATTTCAATTGAGGAATCCGACTAGTTCTATTAAAGACAAAGGATGGACGGTTAAACATATTAAAGTGAAAATAATCTTGAGACGCTCTGAAAGGAAGTGAGTGAGAAGAGAAGTCGACCAATAGAGGGCGGATATAAACTAGAAATGACAGGAAAAGATAATAGGGACTTTTAGGTTTGCACGTCGACATAGTAGACTACTACGTGTGACGTTCTTTTAAGGCACTGGCAGTGCATTTAAAGGACGTCACATTGCCTTACAAGGACGTCACACGTAGCAGTCTACTATGTCGACGTGCAAATATAAAAGTCCGTAACGGTAGCGAAAGAAGATTTACAGGCAGAGAAAACAAACAGACGAGGAGTGGGGAAGCGTGTACGAGAGAGAGAGAGAGAGAGACAGAGAGAGAGATAGAGAGGGAGAGAGAGAGAGAGAGGGGGGGCAGAGATGCATTCAAAGATGCATAGGTTAAAGAGAGAGTGAAGAGAAAATGGAGACAGTGAGAGGGGGAGGGGGAGAGGGGGAGGGAGGCAAAGAGGGAGCAAGCGCGTAGCCAGGATTTCTTTTTAGGGGGGGGGGGCGGTAGTGAGCACGCAAAGCGCGCTCCCTAGTGGGGTGGGTGAAGGAAGGGGTGAGTTTTCCCCCTCCCGCGCAAAGCGCGGAAGCTTTCACGTTTCATTAAATTATTAGAAAAAGTAGACGATTCGTTGGACCGTTCTCGACTCTTAATCCTTGTCTAAATTCAGTTTCTTTTGACGTTTCATTAAAATATTAGAGAAAGAAGACGATTCGTTGGACCGTTCTCGACTCTTAATCCTTGTCTAAATTCAGTTTCTTTTGACGTTTCATTAAAATATTAGAGAAAGAAGACGATTCGTTGTACCGTCCTCGACTCTTTATCCTTGTTTGAAACAAGTTCCCCTTCCTCCACGCGTAGCGCAGAAGCTCTGACGTTTCTTTAGATTATTAAAGAAAGAAGACGATTCGTTGTACCATTCTCGACTCTTAATCCTTGTTTGAATTCAGTTTCCCCTGCTCCCGCGCGAAGCCCGGAAGCTTTGACGTTTCATTAAATTGTTAGAGAAAGAAGACGATTCGTTGGACCGTTCTCGACTCTTAATCCTTGTCTCAGTTTATTTTGACGTTTCATTAAAATATTAGAGAAAGAAGACGATTAGTTGTACCGTTCTCGACTCTTAATCCTTTTTCCCCCTACGTCCTCTTCCTTTCTTCTTTCTCTTTTTTTTTCTTTTCTTTTTGGCCGGCGTGTTTTGGGGGGCGACCGCCCCCACCGCCCCCTGGCTACGCGCCTGAGAGGGAGATAGGGAGAGGGGGAGTGAGGCAAAGAGGGAGATAGGGAGAGACAGAGACAGAGCCAGAGAGGGGGAGAGATTGGTTTGGTTGAACCAAAAAACAGACAGTACGCAGAAAGGATAGTACGAAGGCACAGAAAGAAAGACGTGAAGAGCAAATAAAAAGGGAGGCAGAGAGAGAGAGATAGGGAGAGACGGGGAGAGAGAGAGAGAGAGAAAGGGCGGGGGAGAGATTGGTTTGGTTGAACCAGAAAAACAGACAGTACGCAGAAAGGATAGTACGAAGGCACAGAAAGAAAGACGTGAAGAGCAAATAAAAAGGGAGGCAGAGAGAGAGAGATAGGGAGAGACGGGGAGAGAGAGAGAGAGAGAAAGGGCGGGGGAGAGATTGGTTTGGTTGAACCAGAAAAACAGACAATACGCAGAAAGGATAGTACGAAGGCACAGAAAGAAAGACGGGAAGAGCAGATATAAAGGGAGGCAGAGAGAGAGAGAGAGAGATAGGGAGAGAGAGAGAGAGAGAGAGAAAGGGCGGGGGAGAGATTGGTTTGGTTGAACCAGAAAAACAGACAGTACGCAGAAAGGATAGTACGAAGGCACAGAAAGAAAGACGGGAAGAGCAGATATAAAGGGAGGCAGAGAGAGAGAGAGATAGGGAGAGACAGAGAGAGAGAGAGAGAAAGGGCGGGGAGAGATTGGTTTGGTTGAACCAAAGAACAGACAGTACGCAGAAAAGATAGTACGAAGGCACAGAAAGAAAGACGTGAAAAGCAGATATAAAGGGGGGCAGAGAGAGATAGGGAGAGACGGGGATACAAAAAAATATGTAAGAAATACTTTGCCAAACATATGGAACACTATACCTCAAGTCCTCCGCTCATTTAAAAACAGTTCAATTTAAAAAAAAAAAATTGAAACTGACCTTTTATTCTAAGTATCGTTAAATTTACCTTCCAAACCTTTTTGCCCCCCCCCCCCCTCCCCCCTCCAATTTTAAATTATTTCATACATGTTTTTGTAGTTTTTTGTCTTTATATTGTGTTTATCGCTGTATTTTGTGATATCTCGAACTCATATAATTATGCTCAATAATATAAATAATATAAATTATAATATTCGGGGAACTTTTTATACAAAGCCACCATGGGCTTTTCCTTTGTTCTCCAATTTCATTTTAAACTATTGTAATAACTGACCATTCCTTGTATGTATATATACTTGTATGATTATTTGCATTTGCTGTGTTCTTTATGAAAATGAAATAAATAAACGAACTTCAACTTGAAAGTTAGCGGGGGAGAGATCGGTTTGGTTGAACCAAAGAACAGACAGTACGCAGAAAGTATAGTACGAAGGCACAGAAAGAAAGACGTGAAGAGCAGTTATTAAAAGGGGGGGGGCAGAATAATTCGGTCAATACAGCAGGAGACTGAATTAATAACTGCGCCATCTGTCGACGTGCGTCGCTGTCGTTGTGGAATCTTCTCGCCCTACATAATATTTCTCAAAAAATAACTTCCCCTATCAAAGCTTCAAAGTAACCACTTCTTGAATCTAAAATGATTTTTTTTTCTTTCTTTGCAGGCCAAAAAAATGAAAAAGTTAAATTCCAACTGCATTTGAAAGATAATACTAATTTAGAACTTCCCTAAAAAAGGTGGGGCTTGAAAATGTCTTCAAGTGGGAAAATAACGACTATTAGTTGTCAAATCGACTTTAGGGCTATAGAGCCCAAAAGTAATAGTCTTGATTTTCAGACAATTGTACCGAATGGTCATACGTTTTATACTGCGCAAAGATTCAATCAGTTTAATCTTGGCAATCACAAGAAGTGGGTTATTGATGTAGACAAATGCTCATGTACCCTTTACAACTCTTTTCATGTATGTTATTACCAAAGAAGAAAAAAGCTAGTCAGTCACTCAATAGTGTCTGACAGTGAAGTCTAGCAAGTAAACGGGTTTCCTTGCATAGTTTGAATATGACGACACTGCTAACGTTTAAATTTCACAGATAGGACATACATGACATATTCATAATTCCTGCAAAGTTCTACAGCATTTGAGGTTGGCTGCAACGCTCGAAATCAAGCCTTCTCTGGCCGAGGGAACAGGAGGGGTAGGGTGGGAGAAGGGTTGCACAGGGTCCGAGAAACACAATCTCTTCGCCAGCTGGTGTTTCGCAGATATGAAAAAAGAGATCAATATAGTGAAACACAAAAGCGATTTCATAATTGATCAAGAACGATTGATTACAGCTCAATGATTAAAAAACTATACAACGACAATTTAAATGAGGATAATAGTTACCTTTCTCTAAAGTTCCATAGTTTGATCTTCCAGCTATTATCAATTTTGATCATTTCAAATATTGTGGACAAAGGTAAATTGTGGGACATTTCATCTTGTATGCAACTTTTTGGTATAATAACTGATCACTGAAATTTTCAGCCAAGAAAATGTTAGTTCCTGTGCTGTAATTTTGTACATTAGTTTCGGGAAAAAAATAACTTCAGGGTGAGGATGGGTGAGCAGGTGAGGTTTCCCTCACAACGCACCCCCTCGCCTCCCCCCCCCCCCCCAAAAAAAAGATTATAAAACAAAACAAAACAAAATCGAAATGTAAGATCTGCATTTATGAAAATGTTCAACCTTGAGCCCCAAGAAAAAGAGAAAAAAATGGAGCAAATCACAAAAACGGAGGCTGCCTGCTACCTTCTTGGATAAATTAATAGTCATCTCGTCCGAGTGGTCTAACACCAGTTCACCATAAATCGACTCGGTCACTGACCGCAGAGGTCACGGGAGCCACGAATTTGACGTAACAAAATTTAGTAGATAGATTTGACCTCGGGTTAAAAAAAGTACATGTAGACCAATAAATCCATTATAAAGTACCCCAACATCTAGTAAGACTTGAATGATTTAGATTCTAGCCAAGCTTTAGGAAGAAATAAAGCACCGCTGGGTGGCAAAATATCCCTCCCTGTAACATGAAGATGAATGTTTCAAGGTCAGTGTTTGGGTATAACCATACCCTGGTATAACCATGGACCTACTAGTCCATGGTATAAAAAGAAAAGTTTGATGCGTGGATCATTGCAATAAATTGAAATCTGTGTTCCCACTAAATATTTTACGTATGTTGTATGCAACTTTAATTTTGCCGTATTTGCACTATGGTGTGCTAGCTTGGGGCAACTCGTTCAAATCTCAAATGGATAAAATTACTACTCGTACAAAAAAGAGTGATACGAATTGTTTGTAATACTCACTATCTTGCGCATACAGATATTCTTTTTTTTTTAAATAATAGTAGTGTTTTGAAAGTTGAAGATATTTATCATTTACAACTAGGAGCTCTAATGTAGTAATTGAATGCGTATACTGCCAGTAGCCTTGGCTAGAATATTTAAGAAAAATAACCAAGTTCATTGTTATTCCACACGACCTGCGCAAGCATATCACTTACCTCTTGTTATAACGCAATTTGCCCTTTGGACATAGGCTTTGGAATTCCCTTGAACCAAGAATATAGCGCAATCGGTCAGTGTATGTATTTAAGTGCAAACTGAAGTTACTTTATTTGAGTCGATATCGTCTAGATTTATAGTTGTGATCAATATTTAAGAACATTATTTGCTATATAAGTCAGCATAACTCTACTCCCGTTTCTCACATCTATTCATCTGTCTGTCTTGTTTAGTTTTTGTCTGTGTTTCCGTCCTGTTGCTCGTAGTATTTTCTTATTTCTGTTGTTTATAGCCAGTCATGACTCATTTTTAAAAATCTTCTTGGAAAATCAGCCTCCTTCAGTTGCTTCGGGCTTTTTTTTCGTCAAAGATATAAGGGTAAAAGTTAAGGTTTGGTGTTAGGCATAGTTGGTCTCGGGTTAAATGTTGTATAAACAGTAGTTGACTGAAGTTAGTGAAACGTATAGGAAGTGGAGGCTTTGATCGACTTGGCTTAGTAATTACACTGGTTGGCATGGAACTGAGAGTCCCCGGTTTTGATACCAAAAACGAGCCCCCTGTCGTCTCACTGAAAGGCATGAACCACGCCCATCCAATTACCAAGTCCCTCGGAAAGGAATTAAAGTCGCAATGCGAAGTGTGCCTAAATATTTATTTTATAGAAGTTATGAACAAGATAACTAATAAACCAAACATATCACTCTTTGTATTCGTTAAATATTGTCCATATTTCATTTGCTTTCAACTACATCAAAATTTCAATTACATCCCAACTCCCCCCCCCCTTTACCACCTCTCTCTCTCTCTCTCTCTCTCTCTCTTTCTCTCTCACTATAACTTTCTCTCTCAATATATCTCTCTCAATATCTCTCTCTCACCACCTCTCAATCTCTCTCTCTCACTATCTCTCAATCTCTCTCTCTCACTATCTCTCTCACTATCTCTCTCACTATCTCTGTCTCTCTGTCTCCCTCTATCTATCTATCTCTCTCTCTCTCTCTAGTGTATGTGTGTGTGTGTGAGAGAGAGAGAGAGAGAGAGAGAGAGAGAGAAAGAGAGAGAGAGAGAGCTCTCACACACTTTCTATAGTTATATCTCTCTAATTATCTATCTATCTTTCTGTCAGCCTTCTATCTGTATATCTATCTATTTACATATCTACATAATATTACGTGTATTTACATATCTATCTACTTACTGTATCTAGAGTCAATGCGAAATAGGGCAGAATGAAGCTTAATTGAGAATAGAAATTTAATTTTACGCTGTTTGGGCCAGGATTTACCCTTTCCATATCCGGGACCCCGTCTGCCCGAATTCGACCTAATCACAAGCTGACACCCCTCCATTAAAAACCAAAAAAAGAAGAGAGGCTCCACCAAGCGTCCGACCGTCCGACCCCGCTTTCCCCGGGGACCTCGCCCTGTAACAGACGGTCAACGCCACGGAGGGGGAAGATGCGCTCGTGCTTGCTCATGCGAAACTATTTTACATGAAAACCAATTAATATAGATCTTTGACAAACGAATGGGGATGATATACGTTGACGGATAATTTACTGCTGTCTGCACGTTTGCGACAACTATTTTGCATATTTGTTCTTTATATCGCTATTCCAATAATAGTTGGTAAGCCTTTTCAGTCTGTTAGGGAGTTGCATGTATACGATATCGGTAGCCTTTTCCCATGCTTATCCCATAATGCAGGAAAAGCGGTTCTTATGACATCACGCAAAGAAGAGATGTACAAGGAATGAAATTTCTTTTTGCAAGCTTTATGGATTTATGGAGGGTAAATTGATGATTAATGACACGCCTTTTGCAGGAAGACAACATATGTCCTCCTAACTGACCGAGGATTAATTTTAGACGTTGGGGGTTTGTGCAATTATTTTGTTCGCCACAGAAAAACTAAATTGTGTAATAATCCCTATTATATACTTCTCTTTGCGTCTAATATAAGCTGTGTGATATTGCTAGCAGATTATCTACGCAAGTATTTCATACAACGATTTCTGGAGCAAAGCTTTATAGTGAGCGCTATTTCAAAACAATAAGCTAATACGGCAATTCACATTTGAATAATCATAGGGATACTGGAGTAAATGTTATGAATAATAGGTGGGGGATTCGTACGATAAAAAGGACAAACAGTTTAAAGTAGATAAGGATGGAATTTATTAGCGATAACGTTTAAAATAATAATAAAAATAAGGATGTCGGTATAATGATAGTCCTACTGATGGTGATGATGACGTCGACAATCGATTATGATTACGAAGATAAAGGAAAACTGATGATGAAATAATAATGATAATGAGATGATGATAAAGGAGATAGTTTTGTTGTTTGATTATGATGATAAATTTAAAGGTTCCTATCAATTATGTACAAATATATTTGCACAGAGATGGCTCTGTGGTACTTGTCGCATTCCATAGTTTCGATGCAGTAGGTTGTTTTTGGCTAGGCATTAATCCGTCCCTCGCGGGTTAGGACTTCATTTTAACCTTTAAACTATCATCGCGATATGTTTTTATTGGATCTTAATGGTTTTTATTCGATTTGATTAATTGATTTCTATATTATTTTTCTCGAACATACATGTTCTTGTGCATTAAAGGTGCTATGTCCCATTTGCAGGCCAAAACATGAAAAGGTTAGATTCCAACGGAATTTGAAAGATAATACTAATTTAGAACTTCCCTTAAAAAAAAAAGGGAGTTGAAAATTCTTAGATGTAATTTGTCAGTTTGTCTATTGAGATACATCTAGTTTCCCCGTCACACCAACGAGATATAACATTACGATATGAAATATGGCAGGATTAATGAATTATACAAGATTTAAAAAACATTCAATGGAATATAATTATTAAAGCTATATACTGTACATCACATGGTTACTCCATCTCAGATATTTATTTAATTGTTTATTTGTTTATTCTGACATGGCATGAAGTTCACCATCATGAATATAATTACAATCGTTCACATGCCCAGCCTAATTTTACCATCCATTTTCTTTGTTGATTGACGTACTATTTGTTTCCCCTTGAAACCAACAACTATCGTACTATAAGCTTTAAAAACAATTAATTATGTTTCTATTTTAAAATAATATGCATTATTCACGCACCATTTAGCAATATAACACCAACGCATTTGTAATTAATGATTCTATAACCAACGCATTTATAATGAACAGTCTTACACACTCACTTCATCTACAAGTGTGGAGAAATTAGCGTAACCCCAAAACAAGTTATTTTAAAGGAAAACTGGGGAGGGGGGGGGGGGGTATGCGACACATGTTCTCGATTCAGTACATCCTAAGTATTATAAAAAATATCTTGTTTAGAGACGAAAGGCGGTTGTGGAGCTAAACGTGGCGACAAGCTCATACAAAATTGCCAATTAGAAATAAAATAAAGAAACCATTAGAAGGGTAGTAAAAGGTCGTCAAAATATCAGATTCACTACTACTAGGGGTTCAAATTGACCAAAATCATAGCAAAAAAGGTATTGAAAACAATAAAGAGAGAGAGAGAGAAAGAAAGAGGGGGAGTGGATGTGCTCATTTTCAAATTATAAATATGCCGATAGAGTTTTCATGTGGGTGTCACCCCACCCACCCCCTTCGCTGCCCTTTTAGCGAAGCGAAGCCCCCGACTGAATTTATAAATAAACCCGATGATGTGAGATGTTTCAAACTGCGGGCATCGCCTAGATCGACGTGGGTCGCCTACTCTCATCCTTCATTCCGTCAATGACGTCCATGCAGCGTGCCGAAGTGATGAGCAATGTGGGCGTCGATCACCATAAAATTATGATCTTCGGCAGGGACCATTCAGAGTTATCATAAGGAGATGGATCATATACAAAACGCAGCCAGCGGCGATCATATTTTGATAGCGTCGATGGTGTGCAGAAAGTAATCAGCTCTGCGTTAATTGTATTTAGCTAAGTGCACTTTCATCACCATCCGTGTGACATAAAAGGGATTGCAGATTGCGGAATAATTCATTCATTAATAATCACGAAAGTAGAATAAAAGGCTGTTGAGTTTTGTTTCTTCTGACTAATGGAGTTCTGATGTACGTGTTGCCATGGAAAAACCGGCATGATGATGCGCATAATTATTGTTAGGAATTATGGTATAAATAATTCCAATGTTTCGATATTCCCTAAACATATTTATCCCAGTGTAAAAGATTGGGGTGGGGGTACTTTCTTAAATTGGGAGTATGTAAAAGTAAAGCACCAATATTGTTTATTTGTCAATGCGCCACAAGATGCTTAAAACAGGAATACTTGTTACGACTTTAAAACTCATTAGTCATGTAAGCTTCTTACAATAGCTTGACAAGATTGTCATTATTCATGTTTTCTTAGAGGAGGGAGTATTTCGTTGCTTGGGATATTTCAATACATCTATTTTTAGTATAATATCACCACAGTTGCCTTGTAAGACATGTAGAAGGATACATAATGAAACCGGCTCTGCATCTATTCACCTGGTAACAGTTGGTAGATGTTTTGATGTTCTAGTCGAGAATATGTTCCATGTAGATGGAGGTCATTTCTAAACCAATATTATACACATTCCCTTTTTCGCCATAGGTCATAACGGCACATTACGTTCATTTGGAATAGTTCAAGAAGCTTTAAAGTTCCTTTGCATGTAACCATGGTTACTGACATCCGATAAAACCTGAATGCCTGAAAGTGGTCTCGACATATTCCTCTCAAAATCTAGAATACCTGAAGGGAAAAAAAATTGATATTTGGAAACGGTGATCCGGGCAGATGGTGTCTGGTCAACATCTTCGTTTGGTTGTCCACAGATCCGAGGATGATCCCCGGGCTAATCGCCCCCACACGCGGGGATTACATCATCGTCGAGTTCGTCATGTTCGTCGTACGGACTGTTTCGTTAAGCTTACTGGAATTTCGTCAGTGCTGGAATTACAGATAAAGTGCAGTACTGGTTATCGATTGAATTATGAAAGAACTTTTCACTAGTTATCATGGTTATTCTAAATTGAATTCAATTTCATTTGAAGGAAATATCTATTTTCTTCCGGTACGTGTATTACCAAAACATCTACAAATATATGATGTATCCAACATAAATTTAACATTCACGATTAACGGTGAAGAAGGCGTAGATCTCTTTACGCAAGAGCTTGTGTCAGGGTATATGCCTGCATAAAACAATTCATTTATAAATATAAGATGCATGGGTTGGGAAAAACGATTCAATGGTTGGATAGCAATTAAGTCGTCAATAAAAATAATGTTTATTGGAAGGTTTTTTCAATGATCAAGATTATAACAAATAAGTAAATATTCCTGAAATCACAAATGACATACAATACACACAGATGAAGGTAATATGTCGGGATACACAAACATGTGGCATCACAGTTTGGTCAAAGTTATCCGTAGTCATTATTTTCAATGTGAAATCATTTCAAGTGGCCTTTCATTATTCACTCTTACTCTTTAGTAATTTTCTGTTATATGTTGCTATGTATTGATGTTTTCCATGATGTTTATATTGTTCAAGTAGTTTGTTTCTTCATATATGTTCATTTGTGTACAGGGCCCCCTGGAAAACAGTACTTAGATTATTGACGGGGCTACCCTGTTTAAATAAAACGGAATAAATAAATAAATAAATAAGGGAAATACTTTTCATATTTTGTCCCTTCTATGATATATATTTTAAAAAAAATGAATGTGAAACCTCACACATTATTGTTCACCTTCGTGAAAACTAATCATTCTCTGTATCAGACGACTCTCTCCTAACGTTGACTTGTACAGTGGCCTCCCTGTCATGTGTTAGATAGTGGAAGTATGAATTGAATCTTTCAAACAGCCTCTGACAGCCTATCAGCTTTTCGTTTATAAGACATACAATATGCATAAAATGAATAACATGCCCTCTTTCTTAGGGCCACACTTACTCTTTTATTCACGTTTTCTATGTTGCCAAATACTACGTACATTGTACAATGGGGGTTGTTTGCGCATAGCACCAGTCATCAAAAGTGTCCTACTTTTCACAGCTTTGTTTAATAATGTCAAACTATCTTGTTTTACCCAATCATTATTTCTCAGAAATCAGATAGTAACCTTTAAAAATATAGCTAGAGATCTTTTGAATTTTTAAAAATTTCTCACTATATAGATATGTAAATCATAGGGATTTCCTTGGCTTCGAGCACTCTCAAAGCCCGCTAGATTCCAAGCATATAAAGTTTCAACAACAAACGACAAAAAGGTTGTATTGATAGTCAAACATATTAATAAATAATTGACCTCCAATGCGTCAGCGAGTGTTCGACATCTCTATTCACCCACCAAATTTATATATATTCTAGTTTACTGGGAAATATATTATATGAGAAAAGGAGTATGATTTAAGGTCCGCCGTCGAAGGCTGTTATCGTATTGTTTGCGTATGTTTCAAACGTAATGATAAACAGAAACCGTTCGAAAAGATTTGTTGTCCGGTTCAGATCATCCTCACCCTCACCAGCCATAAATTTGTTTCTCAGAAACTTCTTATCTTCCCCTCCATCCATCTTCCCATCATTGGGGTCTCATCCGTTATCTTCTAAAGTCAAGTTTGGTAAATTTATATGATTCTGGGCATCGTATATCTTCTTCTTCCATTTTTTTGATGACAGACCCTTTTTTTCGTAGTGAAATTTGGGTCAGGGAAGTTTTGGCTGAGTCATATGACAATGATAGTACTGGTTCTACTCATTCTAACTAACGTAAACTTCTCATGTCACTTTTGTCAGATATGTCAAATGAATGTAACTCAGCGGAATTTATTTTCTCAACTTCCCTGACCGTTTTCGTTTTCGCAACTTTCCAGCCACGCAATAGGTTTTGTAAGACGCGAGACTCCACACCGACCGAGGCATAGTATACTTGAGGGCGCTGTTCACGAATTGCATGGTTTTGTTATTCCTGAAAGCATGTGTACATGCTTGTAAGTATGCTAGCAGTGGACCAACGGCTGTAACTCCTCTCCGAGGAACTTGGTAATGAGGATTAATGCCTTTCGAAAGGGCGCTGAGCCATCGCGCCTCCTTTAGAAATGTATTTCTTCAGATCACAAGATGCAACAACCAAATTGGCTGATGATGAAACCAATAGTGAATTTCCATATTTAAAGCAATTAATTAATTTAAGTAAACGCATGAATGTCTTTTTGAAGGTTGAAGCAAGACATAATAGGGGAGATGTGGTGAGGGGGACACTCAATTTACCCCCTTCTTCTTTCTTTTTCAGTAGCTGATATCGCTGAAATTGCTGACATTGATGTTGCAAAAGGAGCAATCGTAACTTTATCAACTGTTCATTTTCCAACTGTTACGCTCATGTCTTTTTGTTCATACAAGCAATACTATAACAGCCCAACTACTCATTAGTTGCACATGCTTCAATACAATTATTTAAGGCTATCATTTACCGCATGAATATCTATCACTATCTCAGTTGCCAAAAACATGATAAATAGTATTTGCATCCTATTATTGTTGAATCGTCTGCAAATGTTTCCTCGATGAGAACTACGATCAAGATATTATTCTAAAATCATTGTACTACAAAAGCAAATGTGCATTCAATAGCACAAATATATCAAGCAAATAATTTGTCTTTAATACATATAAAGATGACCTTGCGGTAAAGCTCAAGTCCGTGTTATTCGATTTGTTTTGTTTAATCCTTTTCTATTTTCCCACACACACATTTTTACAAAATCTATGACATTGAGAATTTCAGTCGTGCTATGATTTATGATCAAGTAGTTATCTTGCATTGCAGAGAAAGAGACGGAATGGTTTAGGTAATTTTCAGCAATTTCCTCCGAGTAATTTTTTATTTTATTCTCCATTGACATCTGATGCAACCGACCATGCATTTGCATTATGATAACTTGGGCACTAACGGCTGTGACAAATGAACTTGGCACATTTTACGAGTGATCTTCAACAGCGTTATTACCCAAAGCTCGCAATTTTCAAACAGTTGTGTACTCCTCCAAGTCAACTGGCAAATATACTTAACATGCGTCCCTCTTATCTCAACTGGTTAATTCAACAACTCTTTTGTACGCGCAAGTAAAGCACCCCGAGCCATATTTTTGGTGTTGACAAGAGAAAGAGTTCACTCTTTACAAATTTTTAAATTGAAATTTTCCGTTGACAATAAACTTGAATCTCTGCAGACAGATAGATGACTCGCTATAAACGAAAAAGAAAGAAAGAAAGGAAATAGAAGAACTGGAACATCTTCTTACCATATCTAACTGTTTATTTTATCTGTCATGTGGGGTGTTTTGTTGTCATTTTAGGTTAAATACTTTGATACTGAGATGCTCCTTTCTACCTGGCCTTTTTGACATTTTTTCTATTAGATATTACGTTCTCGTTGACATAGTGCATGATTGTCTTTATTTACTGCCTGCAAGTCTAATATTTCTGACTCCTTCTTGTACTGAAACTTCTACTACATACATCCACGGTACAAAGCGAACGAGGAAGAGATTTATCGTTGTTCGTTTGTTTGTTCCTCACGTTCGTTTGATTTTTCATGAAACTTGACTGAGTAATAACAGAATATGAATGAAACGAACTTACACTTCTTTATTCACTTTTTTCTTCTGTTAAAATATCATGAATACATGTCAGGTATCCACCTCTCTCGCTCTCCCTCCCCCTCCTTTTCTCTTTCTCGTTCTTTCTCTCTCTCTCTCTCTCTCTCTCTCTCTCTATCTCTCTCCTTTATGTCTCTTTCTCTCTGCCTATCTTTAATTTCACCATCCCTCTTTTTTGCTTCACTTTTCCAATCCAACTTTTCCCTGATAATCTTCCCCCATCTCCATTGTTCTCTCTATCTCATCCTCTTCTCCATTTTTCTCGTTTTTCTCATGTTCTCTTTATTTCCCTTTATTTCATATTTTCTCTATCTGTCCTCTTTGTTTTTCTCTATCTCTCTCTCTCTTTCTCTCCTTTTATCATTATTTATGTCCCACTTTCATTCCATCTTTTTCGCTCGCTCTATGTTGCTTCTTCTTCTTCATTCCAACCACCGGCGTAAAGATTTTGATTCCCACTGATCGTAGCCCGAGGAGATGCCGCCGCGTTCTCGAGAGGGAGAGATCCCCCGTCTTTCCTCTCTCCCGGGAGCGTTGATCTGCCGTGAATGGGTGCAGATCTTCACCCCAGGGGGGGTTAGATCGAACCCATCTCCACCAGTCATTGTCACAGTCAGTTTGGTGTTGTTATCTCTAGGTTCGGGTCACCACACAGCTGGCATTCAACGCACGCGCTTGCACGTCGCAGACAAGCTACGAACGCTCAACGGCCTTGAAAAAGAATAAAATTCATAATTACTTTCTGTTTGATCCAGTAGATGCCTTCGAGGTATATTCTTTTATCTGATCTCCTAAAGAATGACATCAGAAATGTATCTAATTTGTTTAGGTTTGTTTGCGATTTGAGAGGTTTGTAACACACCAGTCAGATAAGTGCACCTTATTATTTAATCAAATTCACAATCTGTTTTGAAGACAGTTGATTGTATTAAATGGCGTCCCTCTAACCATGTCGAGTAACATGCATTCATGTATATATATATACATATATATATATATATATATATATATATATATAGTGCATAGGAAGGCAAAATGTTCAAAATCAAAATAATTGATTTGTGGTTTTCTGACTGTTTTCCATAATTTGGGGGCTAATTTCTACATAACTTCATACATTACATGCATGTTGTAAGAAAAATCCCTCAAATCTGAGGTTGATTATGTTCACAACCCTTGTGACTAACAATTAACTCCCACGTTGTAAATGATCGTGATGATAGTGAGTAGAAGACGTACATGTACATGTACGTCCTGAGTAATTCATCTCTGCTATATCAGACAATCCTCTTGTAAGCTCTAGGATCGTTAGGAATATTTTCTACTTAAAATGTATACATAGTACTATAGTATATACGTTGGTAGCCTGGTGTATTTACCTGACAAAGCGCCATGGATTTTCACTCAAATGCTTGTCTGCCTAAAAGTTACCTCATGATGAAAAGTAGGAAAAGGCAAGGATAGTTTGCATGTGTTGCCAATACTTATAAGCTTCTATCTCAGAGTTTGTACGAGACATGCTAATTCAAGCTGAACAAATGTACATATTTCACTGTTTCTGAATTTTGAAACTTGCTTGGCAAGTGGACTAAAATGATACACATCATTTGTTTTTTTCATACACTGCATCAGTACACTCAAACGGCACAATATCTGTGAGTAAATACACCTTGGCCAGCCATATTTAGCATCTTGGAGAAAATTAAGCAATACATTGAAAAATAGTAAATAGTAAAGCGCTGCCTTCTCCTTTTTTGAAAAAGTCCAGACAAGAAACTCCTTACTTTGTTTTACTTGGCCTTATGTTATTCCTAGATGTCTTACTAAAAAAGCGTATAGTGTAAGAATATTTTGGAGTATATTACATTGTGAATGGAGATTAGGTTTACCTTCTGTACATAAAAAGGAAAAAAAAATCCGTCTTTAAATCATCAAGCTGACATATGCTCGGTGTCCGTATTTTCATCACCGTGCTAAACACCCGTCTCAAATTTCTTCACAAAATCTTCCTCCATGAAATGTACCGAAGATGATTTTTGCATTCTTCTCTCTCTCTCTCTCCCTCTCTCTCTCTCTCTCTCTCTCTCTCTCTCTTTCTCTAATTCTTAAATCTCTTTCTTTTCTATCTTTCTTTCTCTTATGCTTCTCCTATCTTCGCTTTCTTCTTTCCTAATCTCGATTAACCACATCCACCCTCTCCTCCTCCTCCTCCTCCTCTTCTTCTTCTTCTCCTTCTTCTTCTTCTCCTTCTTCTTCTTCTTCTTCTTCTTCTTCTTCTTCTTCTTCTCCATCTTCTTCTTATTCTCTTCTCCTCCTCTCTCAGTCTCCCTTTCTCTCTCTCTCTTTCTCTCTTTCCCTTTCTTACTGAGATGGAGATCGGAAAAAAGGAAAGGGTCCACCGCCGGCTTCTCGAGACATTGCTGTCAGAATGTTTGCTTGGATAATATCAGAATAGCATACGGTCTGTAGCAGACCAGCTTGGTAGTGTCGCTCAAAAACCAGCATTGTTTGTCTTAACCTGTCCCGTGACAAGGTGCCCATCTTTCATCGAAGGAGTAACGATGATGATACTCCGCTGATACCATCTTCCTTAAATGATGGTGAGGATGATGGTGGGGGAGGTCGAGACTCTCGGTGGTGGTGGTGGTGATGATGATGATGATGAAGAAGAAGAAGAAGAAGAAGAAGACAAGGAAGAAGAAGAAGAAGAAGAATAAGAAGGAGAAGAAGAATAAAGAAAAGGAGAAAAAGAAGGAGGATAAGAATAAGAAGAAGAAGAAGAGGAAGAAGAAGAAGAAGAAGAAGAAGAAGAAGAAGGAGAAGAAGAAGAAAGAGAAGGAGAAAAAGAAGAAGGAGAAGAAGAAGAAACAGAAGGAGAAAAGGAAGAAGCAGGAGAAGATGATGATGATGATGATAATGATGGTGATGATGATGATGATGATGATGGTGATGGTGATGATGATGATGGTGATGATGATACTGATGCTTGAGGTGATGGTCGTAATGGTGTTGGTGGTGGTGGTGGTGCAGTATCTTCTTAAACTAATTCATATATTCTTGTTACTATACTAAAAAAATATCTATAAGAACACAATGACAGAATCGCGTGTCCAGAAATAATAGTGAGAATAACAAACCCAGGGCAGTACACATTGGAGTTTGGACAGTCTTACCCATAATAATTGTAATATTTAACAACTTTTCTGCACCCCGGTGCATATCATGAAATGTCTTATATTTGGGGGAGGGAAGTTACCTGCAAATGGAATGGACATTTTATAGAATACACTGTAATACTAGAAATTATTGTAACCATGGTGTTGCACATATTAATACTTAGTTACCATGGAAACTACTGTATGGTAATATCTGTATGCTTGTGGTTGCATTGGAATAGTTTTTTCCCTCTCAGTCATTCATTCATTTCATGCTGGTCATTATGGTACTTTCGTTTTAATATTAAAAAAACTAAACGACATCTGCATATCGTTTGCTTAAATCATGAAATACATGTTTGTGATGCAATGCAAGAAAGAAGGCGAAATTCCCATATTCAGAA
Source organism: Strongylocentrotus droebachiensis (assembly GCA_035222895.1). Classification (NCBI taxonomy): domain Eukaryota; kingdom Metazoa; phylum Echinodermata; class Echinoidea; order Camarodonta; family Strongylocentrotidae; genus Strongylocentrotus; species Strongylocentrotus droebachiensis. Next base: position 1,065,800 of record JAVYIG010000064.1, read on the forward strand.
GCAGCACCAAAAAGTATTACCACACCAGCATTTAATCGAAAAGAGCATGGCACCAGTATGTCAATTTTAAAGCTATCTTTTCCCAGAAACCGAGTGACGAATTATTGAATATGCATGTTATATTGATACCACCTGTTTGGACGATGGCGAACAAGAACTTGTATTCATATTTGGCGAAAAGTTGGGCAAATATCGGGAAAACTTTGGAAGTCGACACAATCTTAAAAACTATGCATTTAATTTGACTATACTAGGATTAACCATCAGTATCGTACCCGCTCTATATAGTTAATGTTTTTAGACCCACGGCTTGGCACCGGTCGTTTTTTTAGACATTTTTTCATTTGCAATTCAATTGGCTTACTTTCCATTCCACTAAAGTGTAGAAAAGGTATTCCGTTTACTTCAGACATTAATGAATATGGTTTCAGAACACAACAACTCAGACAACCCCCCTTGCAGGAGCAAATCACGATCATTAGTGATGACGGAAAAGAGGCGATATACGATTACTCAACTTTTTAGTGAAGGCGACCGAGCAGTAAGTCCCAGTCAGAGGTAGAAAACTATCGACAATTACTTCAAAAGAATACACATTTTGAATTTGTCTTTGGAATAGTTTTTCTGAAATATTTTTATATTTCTTTATTTTTACAGGAGGAAGTGCATTTTTCATGTGACGTGTCATCATGCCTCAAAGCCTAATGATAAAATATTGCAATATAAGTTTCATTTTGACAGCGAGTAAACACCGCCACAGAAAAGCAATTTTTCGCCATGAGCACAGATAATGCCAGGAATTACCCGAGACTGTGCTGAGGAAATATGAAATTGCCATTATGCTAACCTATCCTAATTTATTTTGACGACTTTACGCCCATTGTTTGAGGATAATGAAAGAAAGATGAAGGGGAGAAAAACTTGTCATATGAATTGTGAAGAATGAAAAATGTCGAGTTGCCAAGCGTTACGGTAGCTTCAATGAGCGCATGGAAGCGGAAAGCATAACTTATAAAACGCATGCTTCTGTGAACTGTATTTGTTTATTCTTGACCCCTTCCACAATTGGCAACAACGGAGGAACGTTCAAAGTTCACCTGAGTTGAGTAGCTAACTTCAGCCTTGGCTACATGTATCAGGCATCAGCAGTGATGAATGAGCGGCGTTCCACTCGTCTCAAAGACCTGCATTAATCATCACAAGCAAGCTTCCAAACCTTTTTATAAACATTACTCACTATCAATTCAATTTTTTTCTTTCAAAAGAATCAAGTTCTGCTTGAATGTTACCTTTACAAACAAAAGAAAAAGCTCATCATTTCTCTCGACGCAATAAAGAGCTAACTGATATGAATGGTAGTTTTTTTTCTAAATTGGGAGTAACGGTTAAAATATACTATTATTTCCATAGTGACAAAAGGGCATGGTAGTGTAAGCGTATACATGACTACTACAATGAGAGAAAATGGGGATAGTCCTCGAACGCAAACTAAAAGTTGTAAAATTGTTGTGAATTTATTACTATAATCACGACAAAGACTGATTATCTAGAAATAATGATAACGGTTAGATTGGCTTAAACTATTTAACCAACCACATGTAGAAAAGAGTTGTTTCTTTTGGAGAATAAATGGAAATGTTTTTGAATATAATCTTATATATTTAATAATACTAACATATTTTTTTTCCTCACATCATTTGTTTTACTCTTCTCGGTAACGGCGCTGTTTGTAACTGTTCCAGGTATGGTCGATTGGTGGCGCTGTGTTTATAGCTCTTTCTTCACAGAAATGCATCTCTCAGAAACCAATCAACATCTTGTAGGCTACAAGAAATCGGTCTTGAGTTTAAAACTAAAAAACGCCAATGAAAACTATTATGAAACGCTAAAAGAGGAATTAATGTTTCGAAATGTAAGAAATGCATCAACTTTCTTTTCGTCATTTGAATAACAGAACTGAAGCACACAAAGGAAAAGGGACGGAGAGTATTTGAACAAAAGAAAAACAAGTCCCTTAAAGGGAGTGGATCGCCAGTTTCCATGTGCAGAAGGCCATAATTCGCTGACACCAGACTTGGTGGAAATACCATTAATGGGGGTACAAATTTGCACACAGCAAACCCATAGTCCAGTCAAGAATTACCCCCTAATCTCTCGGAGAGCTCGAGAGTCTTCGGGCAAATCAAAGCATTACATAAGGTCCAATGGTCATAAAACTCAAGGCTAACCCTGGTGATTGACAACACCTGTTATTGGGTAAACACCCGAACGGTGTCGAATTCCCCATGAGAGCCGACTACTCAGTGACTTTAATACTTGGAGTCAAGGATTAAATAGAGAAATTCATTATGATTCATGAAGACATTATTGGAAGAGGTGGGGTTTTAGAACATCCCATCACATCGTTAGGATGTGGTGGTCGTATAATTATATCAAATCTCACGAAGGATATATTCAGGCATGATACATGTGGTCTGATAGAGATTTCCATGTCCTTCCTTATATGTTTAGATGAAGTTTTTTTTTTTTAATGTGCTCACTTGGCTCGCTCGCTCGCAAAGAAATTTAGAAAATAGAAAGCCCAGAATGTTTCGGGCAAGCGACAGACCCAGAAGTCCTCAACTTTTCTTCTTGATCTTCAGCAATTTCGTTCGGACATTTCCTCATCGTGTTTTAATGACATTTGGTATAAATTCAATTTCCAGCTTTTGTTAGAATTCGATACTTTTTAATTTAGATTACTGTCTTTAAAATGGATAGAGGGTGCAGCTCTGTTGTTCCATTAAATTCCATAACTCATAACTCCCTACCAGCAAGTCAATGCAACATCCAGTGACTGGTTAGTGCTCCAACCTGTCCATCAAAATTCAAGCTGATGAGCTTCATTGTATTTTGAGCGCGGTGTGGACTATGGTTTTTACAATTACTGCGCAATGGAGTGAGAATCGGCTTCCCTCCCACAATGTGGGCAAGGTAGTGCGAAACCACATCATTTGTTCAAACAAGAGATGTTAAGCCAAGGCTTTGACTTTGTGAATAGAACTAGAGCACCCATGGATAGGTTTCTGTACAGGGCGATGATACAGGCAACCGGGTACAGTATTGTATGGTTAAACAGTGGAAGAAAGGAAAGGATATAATTGTAATGAAGAGTAAATAGACGATGAGACTTCCTACCCTTGTTTGGTACCATAAACAAAAGGATCATCCTTTCGCGTCAAAACATGATATTTGATGTCAATCATTTCTTTTTTCCGGGGAGGGCCGTGAGATCCAAACCGAATCAAAATGGTACAAATTTGTCCAAATAACGAGTTGATTGTGAAGGAATGGTTTAATGTCACCCTGAACTCTTACCATCGTTTGTTGACTGAAACCGATAAAACATAATCAAATGAAGAAGACAAGATATTTTTGAGTTTTTGTCGGTTGTCGCAATGTATGACCGTGTGTATGATCTTGTGACATTGCGACATTGTGTGACCGTGTGTAAATAACCTTGTGACATTGTGTGACCGTGTGTGATGACCTTGTGGCTTTGTGACATTGTGTGACCGTGTGTATGATCTTGTGACATTGCGACATTGTGCGACCGTGTGTAAATAACCTTGTGACATTGTGTGACCGTGTGTGATGACCTTGTGGCTTTGTGACATTGTGTGACCGTTTGTGTGACCTTGTGACATTTTGTAACATTTTGTGACCGTCTGTCGACGCGACATTGTCTTCACGAATATATATATATATATATATCCTTACAATTTGAGCGTTGCAGAGGACTGCAAATCCACCATTTCAGGAGTCACATTAGTGATCATTCCGTTTGTTAAAGCTAATCCACTCCATTACTATTATATTGAGAAAAACACTCCATTTGTTGAATCCATGCCCATGTAGTTGCCCGCACACACTTCGTGCACAATCTCCACTCCCTGGGGAGCATTCTAGCCAGGCGTTACTTGACGCTCAAAAAATCTTTGACCAACAATGACGGTCGCATCCGAGTGCAGGTTAATATCTTGCCAAATGAAGAAGGATGTTTATGCCTAAACGAAATTATACTCCAGAAATAAAGGTTTCCACTCTTTGACATTCAGAGAGTATATCACTCTGGAAAAATAGCAAAATTTAGATAATAAAAATAATTGGATGCATACTTCAAAAACATAGTAAAAATTCCAGCAACAGAGAAACCATATGTGATACTTATATAGCACATTTATTATTTTAACATCATATTTTATGTTATGAGTCATATAACTAAAAACAGATGGAACAAAAAATAATCGAGTTTAAGTGATCAACATGATTTAATCAAAGTAAGGACTTTTAATTTTGAAAACCTTATTAACAAGATGAACAGTAGCATATTAAATAAATAGAAAACAATCTATTTTGATCAGTTGACTATATATTGATTTATTTTTCTGCTCGTCAATTTCTTCCTTCATAAGTTTTAAACGACTACTAGCATGACTAGCAATGAATCATTGTTCTCAAGTGATACCGTATATATTCCAAAAACTTAGGGGGGGGAAGTAATGAACCTTCCATACCTCTTTGGAAGTATTGCATTACCCTTGGAAAGCCTCCGCAATTCATCTTGATCAACACACCTGTGTATTTGAATTTTAATCTCCAAACCGTAAAAAAACAATGCAAATATTGGAATGATTTTGACACGGATGATCGCCGCCATTTTGCTTGTCTTATCACCGCACAATGGACGTGCCTAAACAGAATGGCGTAACGAATGAAACGACATGCTTTTCTTGACGAATGGTAATTTCTCGCTTCCTTGCTTCTGCATACAACGAACCCAGCACCAAAACAAAGACTCAATCACGGCGCAAATAACAGTCGAGGTTTTTTTGTTTTGTTATATCCAAGATTAATCACCAGAAAGGTGTTTTGATAAACATCTCGCGGAAACAATCATTGGAAAAGGGCAAAATATTAAGAGCATTTGTTTTGGGGTGCTTTGGGTGATTGTGCTGGCTAGGCACGCGGAACTATGCGAAGTTTGGACTGTACGAACCATAGGGAATGGTTGAGATTGAGAGTGAGTTTCATGAGACGCTCCACAAAAGCCTGCCCAAAATCTAACGTGTTTCATTACCCTTTTATTGAAATATCGTTTTTTTTTTTCTTTTTCAATTAAACTCAAACCTTGACTTTACAATTGTAACAGTTGTAAATGGTGGTCTCTCTACCAGATATACCTCGAGGGCGTTTTCGGGCGTGCAAAATTACACTTTACAGGCCGCGCGATCAGTCTGCGCTACTCGTCCTATTCAATGGCGAGGTTCTGGTCGGCTGCACACGGCATCCTGAACCGCCTGCAGCCCGTTGGCCTCTTGACAGTAGGGATAAGTTGGCGCATTTTCCGAGGGTCTCAAAGCTGTTCCGAACGCCTGCCAACACTGACATTTCGCCCGTGGGGAAATGCAACTCTTTACATTTTTAACAAGAGACTTGGAAAGAGCGAAAGATCGTGCAGAAACCACCATTGATATACATTGGGTCAAAGTACTAACAATCATTTTTGCTACTAATACAATTCTTCAAATATTGTGATATCTGATACTCATCAAACAGAGTCTTTTGGGGGATGGTTAGTCGAGAGAGAAAGAAAGAGAATAACTCGCAGTAATTGTGGTTACCCGCCCTAGAAATCTTGAATTGAAAGAACAAAACTCCTCATCAATTAATAAAAAGGGTGCAGTCTGATCAAAAGTCTGGTCCCTTGCTTGGCTTGCGTCGACAGGAAGGTTGGTGAAAAGGCTTATTCAATCTAAAGCTTATACTAATATACATGGTAGGATCTATTTATAGGATAGGTCTTATCTGTAAAGAATCAGTGTATACAAATATACATCAATAATATGCAAAGGTCTGAAGAAAGAAAAAATTATATTATCAACAAGAAAAAGATAATTATTTACGTTCGAAAGTGTAATATGTAATCACGACTCACATAATAATCCAGTGGTTGTATGCCGAGTAAGAAACAGAGAAAGAAGGGTAAAGATATATATTAAGAAAGAGGAAGGAATAAAGAAAGAAAAAAGAAAATCAGAAGAAGGAAGAGAAGAATAATTACAAAAAAAGGGTAATAGGAAGAAGACCGAAGAAGCAAAATGGAAACAAAACGATGATGAACAGAACTTATACATCAGTATACAAAGAAATGAATTACACTAATGAAAGGGAGAGAGAGAGAGAGATGAAGGGAGAGGCCGGGGGAGGAGGAGTTGGATGGTTTGAGAGAAACAAAGTAAAGTCTATAGTGTTTTACAATATATGTATATATATATATATATATATATATATATATATATATATATATATATATATATATATATATATATATGTGTGTATGTAGGCTTGTATGCGTTGTGTATATAATATACATACATATTTATTATTCCGGTACTTCTTGTACATAATTCGTAAAAGAAGTAACGGAATATAATACATGTTTTATATTGATTATTTACTATGCACCTGTAAAAGCTAAGTAATAATAACCAAAGATATGAGGGTTTACTGGTATATAAAATTGCATCCATTCTTTTTCGATATGATATGATATTTCCCTGAATATTTATGAGTGTGGTGATTGTTACCACAGCAGTAAGTTTTTACGAGGTATGGTGGACAGAATCTAATAATAGTGGTTATGCAGTTTGTCAGAGGTTGAGAAATGCTTGATAGCTTTAAATAATGATGCTTTTTTATGTTAAAGTTGTGTTAAGCTCTCAACATCTGACAATTCAGAGGACATCATTATAACATGGTTCCATGTTGTGGTTCTGCTTTATAACAGTTTAATGATAATTTAAAATTACATTCACTTGATTGGCAAATATATTTCAACAAAGAGGATTTGTTATTGATTAATTTCATATTCTGTTGATTGTCTTGAAGTTTTGTAATATTTGCCAACGCATTTGCTGATTAATCCCTGATACACATAATAAACATTACTATGAATATTCCTATCGGGAGCACTTGCTACCAGAAAATACAAATTTCAAATGATTTTTGAAACATATGCGCAAGAGAAAAGTTTGCGAAACCGAGATACAATTTTGCAGAAAAAAAAACGCATGATGAGGAGAGGTTCCGGCCGATGAGAGGGTTTCGCTGTCGCTCGCCGAATCCATCGGAGCCGCTGAGTCTAAGCCTTTTCTACGCTTATCAATAGATGCATGGGGATCTCTTGCCCAAGAACCTTAAAACCCCCAGCGCTTGTTTCCCTCTCATTTTTATTCAGGTGCTCACATCACGGCTGCACCCGACGAGCAAAATCTTCGTGAAATCCCGCCAAAAATATTCTCTACTTATGCGTCTTCGTCGAACAGATAAAAGGCATGGATTAAAGTATTTGATGGCTTACAAAGAAGACGGCGAAAACTGACTTAGATCCGGTTGAGCAGAAAATAGAGATCTTCGGCGTACAATGGTGGAATTAGAAGAAAGCGGAGGAAAACGGGAACAGTGAACGGAGGGAATCTTACCAGGCTTTTCTATCGAATCATCGTCTCTGCTATTCTCCGTTTCAATGTTAACCCATTTTCAATAATTATTCCCACTTAACGTAACTACACATCCACCAAAATTGAATTCAATTCCCAAGAAAGTTGTATTGCTGGTTGTTGGATGGCTAGCTAGCTCTTAATGTAGTACGTTTAATGCAGCAGGCGGCTGGGATGGAACTTATTGCCATCGCTCAAGACCTGGTCAGTGACATTGGACTTCCGTTTTGACCAAATCTTATAAACAGGGTTTTTTATTTATCTAAAGTATCGGAGCTATTAGAAAATAAGGATTAATCAGGAGAGCTCTTATTTGTTCAAGATTTTTTCTTCTTCTACTTATGTTGCTCCATAGAAAACGAAACCCACACAAACTTTTTAGAATGTACGTAGCGACGGACGCTGATTTTACCTTTCAATACGATTCATTTATTTTAAATTTCATCAGCTTGATATGAAATAATGTTTTCAAAGAGGGAGTCGTCTTTAAACTTCCAAGTCAATTTGTATCTGCATGGATATACCATAATATCATGAATTGAATTATATAGCCTTCTCGATTTTATCCTTACTTGTATGTCCACTTGTCTAAATCCATAACTTCTTTTGTATCTTGATCAAAATATATTCTTACATATTGTTAATAAAGTTATTTCCGTCATGTAATTGCATAATAAGGAGAAAAGGACAAATATATGAGATTATTAAATGTGTCACGGATAATTTGTTTTGATAACATGACTAAAAAGGTTGTAAGGTAAATGATTTCAAAAGTTCTATCCGATACAAGTTTTACTTTTATGAACTATTCTCGACATATTCTTTGACAAGTGCACTATAGTCTCTCTCTCTCTCTATATATCTCTTTCTCTGTCTCTCTCTCTCTCTCCTCTCTCTCTCTCTCTCTCTCTCTCTCTCTCTCTCTATGTCTCTCTCCCCCTTTCTATCTTTCTCTCTCTCTCTCTCTCTCTCTCTCTCTCTCTCTGTGTCTCTCTCTCTTAATTGTGTGTTTGACGAACGACTGTACATAAGGTATACATACACATGACATAGGTCAACGAGAATACACGTGAACATACCGGATCAGGTAATAGTTATTTTTACTTGAAGTGTAACACTAATATTCTCTCACACAATAGAGACATCCCTTCTTTTCCTGCATGAATATATCGGAAGTCGTATACGCGGAGAAACTCAAAGTGAATCTTGAAACAATAAATGGCTGACGAGGTCAAAAGGAAAGAATAATAAGACTTGGACCAATCAATTATTCAATAAGTCACGTTCGGAAACACGTCTGGTGCTTCAGGAGAAATCTTGACGTATGAAACATTAGTATCTAGGGCTTCTAGGGGTAAGAGACCCCCCCCCCCCCGCCCCCACCCAAAGAACAGAAAAAAGAAAGAAAGAAAGAACAGAAAATTTAGAAAAGAAACTTTTGTTCTACAGATACATTTTGGGATGTAATCACAGCTTCACACATACATATTTGCATGTTGTAGATCGTTCAAGAAGGCGAATATTAAGGCCATCGTGAAATCCATTCAGAATTCGGAAAGGTCTGCTGAAAGCATATTTAAAGCTAACCCCCAAACTTTATTATTATCGTCAATATTTATCTCTCTATCTACTGGCGATTGGATTGTCTCTTAAACAAAATATTTTTTTTAATAATTGCTTTCGTAACTTTTACTCTTACCCTATTTATAAATAGAAAATTGAGAAAACGAATCAGAATGTCAGTAAACGTACCCTGTGTATGGATATTAATAATCATTTCGAAAGAAGTTTTGTTATAATACACAGCATAAGAAAGAGATAAATAAATTAGAAACGGTGAAAATGGTTAAGTATAGAAGAAGATAAAGAAACAGAATGAAAAGAATAATAAAAGCTATTTTATCTTTTATACGAGAAATATAGCAGACAGTATTGTATTATGAAAGACAGGAAACATACAAGCCTTAAAAAAGAACAAAACACAAGAATATGATATACAATTTTGTCTATATATTTGTTGAAATGTTGAAATATCCCTGGCACCTGGGTATTTGAAAAGGTCAGATTTTTTTCTTCTTCTTGAACGAGAGTGACTAATTAGGGTCAACTTTGACCATGGAGCTCGGATGACCTGTTTACTTTATGATAAATGTCTATGCCCATTCAACTATAGATATGTCAAGGCCTAAACAATGTAATGTAAAAATACACCACATACACACACACACACACACACACACACCCGCATACACACCCGCAGACGACCACCCACATAAAATGTACACTGTAAAAAACAAATTGTTCATTGGTAATTTTTACGTATTTTTTCCATGTAGAATTTACTTGAAAACATTAGTTTTGCCACTTACGCACTAAATTTAAGTCTTGCTAACTCAAACTTTCAATTTAGTAGAACATACGTGGAATATTTAAGTAAAATCAAATACATAAGAACTTTAAGTAATTTCAGCATGTATTAATTTAGTAATTTTAACTCAAAATCAGAAATTATACGTATTACTCAAACAATTTATGTTGATTATTCTTATCTTTTTAAAGTAAGGACCGATGCAGTGCGTAATAGAAATATTTACATACTTTATGAATATTCATTAAGACCAAATTAAACTCTTTTTTAAATAAAACAATTCTTTTTTGTGGTTGAATGAAAATTTAAGGACTTTAAAACATTTACTAATTCATTTAACATGGCTAAGCAAAGACAAGACAATTTTTAATTGTTACCCAGTTCAAAACAAATAAAAACTTGATATTTCAGGAAATTGTCAACCAATTTTCCTTTTAAGATGCTACGATCAAGTATATATAAAATTTGGAGCCTTTCAATATGTGTCGAATTGAAGCGTATGTAATAGTTTGTGATGGTGGTAGATATATATATACGGTTAAATCTTAAATAGAAGTAGTGTTAGTGATTAGTGATTAATCTTAAATAGAAGTAGTGAATGATTAGTGGATGTTACTTGTTAGATTAGATGGGTACCAAATCGTGCAATATGTAATCCTATCATAGCTTTTTTTTAATTATCTAAAATGATTACAATACTTAATTATTTACGTTAATGTAACACGATTTAACTGAGTAAAATTTGTTCAGCAAAATAAGTAAATTCTACTTAAGATGCCGTAGGTAATATTTACTTAATAAAATTAAGGCAATTCTTTTCCTCAATTTTTTGAGTTATTTCGACTATTATTTTTTTACAGTGTAGGCCTATAGTTTTGTTAATATTTATCTAAAACATGCATAAAGTGAAATTTATTTTACAACTTTTACAACTGAAGGTGTAGGGGAAAAAAATCGAAGACTAATGCGTGTCAAGTAAAGTCGTTTTCATAATTTCCTTATTATATGACATTTTGTAAATTACACGGATGGCCGAAACTTAAGTTGAACATGATCGTTGCAAATTTCTGTAATGTAAATATTTTATCTCACTTTTCATGTCTTTTGAAAGTAGTTTCCCAATGTTACCAAAGGTATTTATGTGAACCTTTTTGCACTTCTTTCCTTAAATTACAAATGGAAAAGGTCTTCTTTTTGGTTGAATATATTTTGAGGGTATCAAAAAACATTTAGGCGGGCCTAATCCCGAGTTCTGATGATGGTGCGAAAAGAATATTCATCAATTCATGCCGAACACTCACTTCATGTTCGTACTGCACATAAATGATAAGAAATCTACTAAAAACTTAAATTCTACGTAATGAATGTGGCTGAAAAATGACACAAGTACATACAAATCGAGCTTTGTATATAACAGTTATACGTAAACTCGACACGTAGTTTCTGTGAATATAATTTCAAGCAAAATTTCGGTAATATTTTGTCATTTTTTTCTGAACCGAGCATTTTATCTTCTTCACTATTGGAAATTAAGAATTAATTTGAACCACTTTTTTTCTTCTGAAAAACAGTGCCATCACCAGTCCAAGATTAGCCTCGAATATTATTGAGAAATCTGCCTCTTATGGAATATGGCGTGCATATGGCAGTGTGACATAACAGATAATGTTGAGTGCTGCTCATGCGATTGCAGTGTAGAAGAAACTACCTAGAAGCAATTTTGAAATGTTCATTAGTACATAGAAGTTGGTGTATACTATGAGGTTTGGGAATCATCATAAAGATACCAAACTGGTTCAGTCTTGCTGGAAGTTACAAGCACTGTACAAAGAACTTGGTAAATGGGACTACACAAAAATACGGCATGAATTTTGGTCCAAACACTTGAGCTATTTCTTGCCATGAGGGCGTTCATTTGAAGTGCGTTCCTTATTCAGAAGACTTATTTTATAGGATGTGCTTCCATGCACACGAGCAAAGAAAGAGAAAGAAAAGCTCACAATTATTTTTACCTCTCCTAGAAATTAAAATTCTATTTTACGTTCACTGAGTAAAAATATACATTCGTTTGATTCACCTGATCCAGATGATCCCATAAATGATATCAGACGAGGATGACTAGGAAGATGATCGTTTAAAAGGTCATTTAAGCCGTCGGATCACTGATGACGGGTTGGAACATTCAAATTTATTCTCATCGATTTTAAGCAGATTGCTGCTGGATTCATAAGCCCAGTTTAACAGATTTTTCTTTAAATATCTTTTATATTTTGACTTCAATCGAATTCATATCATTTTGAACAACATTGAATTGAGATAGAAAAGTGTGGCAATATGGTAGTGACGATTTCTTCCAGTCATATTCTTGGTGGAAATATGCATACATTATTTCATAGTAGGCATTCAATTACTTAAGATCCCATGGGCGCAGCCACACTACACTATATCAATTATATTACACTTAAACTTATTAAAGGCACCGTTTAACAATGTTAAATCTGAGATGCATGGCCATACTAGTTATTAGTGTCTGTGATATGGTGTAATATTGAAGCCCTAAAAAAATTGCACTTCTAAATGATCAAGTAGTGCCTCAAAAAAGTAATAAATCTTTGAGTGACCGGTTTTACCACACTCGTTTTTCCCAATAGACAGAAGTGTTATGAAAACCGTTAGGAAAACGCAAAATTTGATTTCGATTTTCAATTATAAATATCTGGATAATCAGACAGGCTTGTAAAA